>VXBL01005888.1:294463-346274 GCA_013400195.1 Aramus guarauna
ACTTTGATCAGCTTTTGACATGCTTCTGTCTTCAGGAGGTGGCTGAGTAATCTTGAATGGATGTTTTATTCATTTTATTGTGTCTACAAAATAAAATTCTACAAGCTATTGCTTGGGCTGGATTTAAAGTGTCTTTTCCCTTCTACTTGCTATTGAAAAATACAGACCTATTGTCCTATCTGAGAAGATAATGGGATTGGGAGAAGTTGGAATATTCTTTCTGTGCTGATGAAAGATATCATTTTGTTTCAAAGAGGAGAAATTAAAGGAGTTGAATGTTGGTTTAGATGTATAGGTGATACATTTTTCCTGTGGCCTGCAATCTTGTAAAATTCTTGCAAAATACAGTTTGTACAGTTTATGTACAAATATATGTAGGTGATCATAGATTCACATAATAGGTCTGAGGTAATTTCCAGTAGTTTACCTTTGCTCACTTTCTCCTCTACAGTGTGAGTGAACTTTTACTTTCATAAATGTTTATTTAGAGAGATCTTCAGAAGTGTAAGTTCCCCCATAGGATAAAAAAGCTTGCATCATTAAGTACAACCTTGGCTGTTCTCTTTGAGTAGTCTCTTGTCCCTTATAACTTGACATTTAAAGTCATAAATTTGTACAACTACGTGCATTTTGTGGAAAATACGGCGTGGTTGTTTCTCCTATGCACAGAATATATGAGACTTTTGCAAATACTGGTTTTATCAAAATTGGATCCTTCCCTTTGTGAAAGAAATTTCAAGATCTGATTAGCTTTTAATATGTTTAGAATGGGCTTAATCCAGATTCCCATTGGTTTAAATAGACTTTGGATCAGACTCAAAATAAATGCATGGTTATGGAAGGATGAGGAGGGAGCAAGAAAAACACCCATTAGCTAACAACATTGAGCTGAAAAATTGTGCTTGGGTTTGGGCTGTATCCTCTGCAATCTGGTTATTAGTGCTATTCTGTCATGGCATCAGTTAAACCCCAAACTCCAAATTCAAGAAAAACTATTTGCAAGAGTTAAAAGGTTCAGATTTTTCTCTTTGTTTTGGGATAAGGTAATTTTCATAAGAAAAAAAACCTATTGACTTGTAAACAGAGAAGACTATGCTGTAAGATTCAGAAATAGAATATAAATAGAGACAGGCATTTACAGTACAAATATAGAACAAACTCATTAGGAAAAAAAAGACTGGAAAATAAATAGGAGTTCCAGAGAGATACTCAATATGATGAAGGACAACAGTAAGTGTTATGTACACTGTACAGAAGTTTTAGCTGTTTAATAGTATTGAATTCTGTAATAAAGTACCATGGTATGAAACACATCATAGTTGTACATGCTGTTTTGAAGAAATGAAATGTGGTTTTTTAATAGTTACAAAAGCTAGTCTGCTGCCCCTTCTGAGACGATATATAGTTGCATAAGTTTCTTCTAACTCTTTCTTCAGATTTCCATTTATTCCTTGCTGGAATGGCCAGGAAGGGGAAAAATTAATTTTTCCCATATTGAAAATGTTGACTTTTTGGCACAGTTTATCTTACATGCCAGATAGGACACCTGTGGTATAGAAGCGCATAACTGTACTTCAGACCTCCTGGCTCTGCAAAGTGTCGGTGCATTGCTGTAAGTCCTGGGTACCGGTATTAGGGTGAACGGACGTGAGACATTGAGTCTGGGAGCATCATGTATTTGAAAAGAAGATCCTTAAGCTTAGTGGTGCACATAATTTATGTTGTGCCTGTTGGTCCTGCTCCTTGGTTTTTCCTCTTTTTATATGTTGTTTTCTGCTCTTCCTGGACTACCTCTGCAACTCATTTAAGCATGGATTCATCCAGCCTTTCTGAGAGGGTAAAGCTGGAAGTGTAGGTCCTCAGCATGATAAATTGAGAGGAAAAAAAGTACTCCCAAAGGACTATTCAGATCTAGATAGGCAAAACTGATCTCCAGAGGTATCTGTCTCTGTCCCTAGGGACTAGTACATCCAGGGATACATCAGAGCGATACATCTCTGCCTTCATTTCCCAACTGTAAAACAGACAGTACTACTGCCTTATGTTAAGGGGATGTGAGAAGCCTGCAATTACTACATTTCTACAGAAAAGAGCGATGAGAAGGAGTATTAGAGATAACTATTCAGAAGTGTTCTAAGCATGAATTAAAAATATTTTCCTTCCAAGTCTGGTGCTGCTTAACCATTGTACTATCCTTGTATCTATGAAGACAGAAAAGAGTGGGTCTTGTAACATGAAGAAAGAAGTTCTTAACGTATTTCTAAAACAATCTGGGATCACAGGGGAGAGACCAAGCATGAAAAACATTGGTCTCTAAGGGGGAGAATTTCACATTAAGAGTTTGTTACTGAAACTGCTTTGTAGCCCTGACTACAGCCTGCTAAATGCTGACATACAAAAACTGTCTCCAAAGAATCTGTCGAATGCCTAAGTCTTTGCTGGAGTAAAATAAAGAAATATAGACCTCATTTATCAGGCACTACAATCTTTTCCTGCTTGTATCTACTTGATCCAAAGGTCATTTAAAATGTATTAGAGGTTTAAGATTGGAATGTGAGGCTAATTTGAAACCTGGCTGTAAGATGACCGATTGTGTTAATATTCTTCATACTGGTTAAACTAAAGTGTAGTGTCCATGTGACAGGACGGCATTAGCTAGGGATCCAGAATGACTTGGCTTTGCCTGGTGAAATAGCTGTTTCTTTTCACAGATAATGCTGTATAATTCCACTTAGCTTTAATGGCCCCATGGCTCTTAAAGTAATGAACACCTAGGGCAGGGGCTGGGTGAGGAAATAGAAAAAGCTGGTGAAAACTCAGTGCTCACAGATTGGAAACCTCCTGGTTTGGCTTTGGTCTAAATGTGGAGAACTCTCCAGCACTCCCCCCGGCCCCTTCCAATGTTTTCTCTGACATATTTGGCCCGTGACCAATTTTCCCAACTGCTCCCAAGCCCTTTCTAATATTCTCCTAACCCAGTTGGATGTTCCCTCAGCTCCTTTACGCCCTTTCCATTGGCACGGATGTGAAGTTCTGCTGCTTCAGGGATAATGCTGAAGATAAATGTGCTTTCATCCTTCTTCCTCTCAAAGGGGGTCATTCCCAGAATTTTACAGTAGTTGAATTCTGTTAATGTCATTTGAGGTGTTCCAAATTTATTCTGAACGTGGCCACAGGGAGCAGATGGGCTCAGCATTTGAGTGGGAATGGTCCCCTTTCATGCCACACTGGGGGCGGTGTGTTGGTACTTCTGCTGAAATGAATTATTTTTGGCAAGCTAAGTAGGGATGAAACAGTTAAAATGAAATGCAGATGTAGAGACACCAACGTCCACCCAGCAAAAGGAGAGCGAGGGGTGGCCTTGGGCCTGGTCTATCCCTGTGCGAAGCTGCAGAGCAAACAGTCCTCGCTCGAGAGGCACCCGGGCAGATTCCCTGGGAGGGTGACCGTGCCGGGGGACTGGATGGCTGTTTTAGACAGCGCTTGATGTAACAGGCCCAGACCTGTTTTGTGTTATTCCTGTTTTACTAGGCAACCTCCTGACTTTCTCCCCCTCCCTCTGTCCAGGCCTGATTTTCTCTGTGGAATAAGGGGCGTTAAAGTACCCCTGAGCACGTTAATGCCGTTCAATGCAATGCACGTTCCATATCAAAAAGGTGTGAAAACAAGTTTTGCATCTGCCTCTGCTATGTCTCTGGTCTTCTGACTAAAATACTAATCAGCATCACTCTGTCACAATAATCTCACTGCCTTGATCTCTAGCATGTTTGTCCCGGCGGCATGCCTGTCAGGTAGGAGTGTGCTCTTGTCCCCTTCTGTAGATCATGTGGCCGTATTTATCTTTCTTATTTATAAAGAACAAATTCAGGTACCTACAATATTCAGGAAATATAAAGTCCAGTCCTTATTCACGATAAGAAGGATATTAAAGATTGCGACTCTTTGGCTGATCTTGATGCAGCATCGACGTCCTTGCTCCCACATGCAGTTTTATAAAGCCCCTTTATGGTAGGCAGTTGGGTCTTATTTGAACACCATAAGCCATTCTCAGAGATAATTAAAGGTAATTTTGAGGTCATTGTAGGTGGATGCAATTTCTGATAAAGATGATGTTATCAGGTACAATGATATTTAATCATTCTGGGTCTGGTGAAGACAGAGCAGCTGTGAGGGAGCATAACCGGTATGAACATATCTGCCAACAGCGCTGCGTCAAATGAACGGTTTTCCCAGCTTGTGGTATCCTCTACAGATGTTTCCATATGTCTTGCATAATAATGTCTTTTTTGAAATAAAGAGTGTAATTATTTTTATATAGTAATGTTAAAGGGGAAAAAAAAAGCTCTGGCTTTGTAAAAAGATTTAGTGATGCAGATTGGAAGCTCACTTTCAATTTTTATATCTTACTATTGGGCAGTAACACTGCATGACAGACTGGGAATATTTCACAAACAGCACTTAAAATTTGATCTTTCTTTTCTGGTAGTGAATAGCTATATAACAGTGATGACCAAGGTGAATTGCTTATCCCTAACACTGGATTCCTGAAATATCTGGAAGAGAGTAAGGATGTTTTACATATGTCTTCTTTGCATATCAGCTCTGCTTCCTCTTGAATTTTCATGGAAATGGAAAAAAATATTCAGAGAATAGGTTTGCTTCTGCAGGAAGGATTGTTAATTCAATTTAGAATACATTATTAGAGGAGATAAGTAAAGCTAGTCTATGTTTCAAAAAAATTTACAATTAGGAGTCAAGCCAGACTAGGAAAAAATATTCTTGCTTCATGCTTTAGAAATTTATTCTCTTGGCATGTTTGCAGATGTGGTTTTAAGAGCTTATCAAATAATATGTTAAATATTTGAACCTAAAAAATACTCCAGTTGTGTAGAAAAAGGCAATGGCAGAGAACCGGAGTTTTTTGTGTCAGAGGTGACATTTTTTTCGACTCTTGAAAAAGAACAGGAAGCTTATTTGAACAAGTAGTTAAAACATTAGACGCTGTTTCCCAAGCTGGAGATTTAATCTAGAATTTTGGGCCCTGTAATTCTGTGCCTTCAAATTGATCTCCCATTTGCATGAGCGAGCTCCACATCTGCAGCATGCCCAGAAATCTTAGAGCTGCATTCATCGATTATAGAAATGAGTAGCAACATGAATATGTTAAGGCGGCAGCAATGCAGATTGGTTGACCAATTTTTACATGTGCTTTGATTTTTGAGGACTAAACATTAAAAGTTACAAACACAATATTCTCTATTGTGCTGATGGGTCAGGCTACTACCTAGAAGCTTGTGCCTATCCAAGCAGCCAACTGCTAAAACCAGAAGTAACAGCCCAACTGCCTGAGTTGCAAGTTGCTGAAGGCTGGAAAATATATTTGGGAAGCATCTTTATATGCTTCCTCTATTCTTATACTTTTGTATCTTTTGTTTGCCACTGTTGGAGGCACGCTACTGATCTAGATGGATCTATGGTACGAACCGGTATGGCTGCTTCAGCCATATGGCTATCTTGCTGTCAAATATGATTGAAATCAGTCAGTGGATTTAGAACTATAAGGTAGGGCTGAGCAGCCAAAAGCATAAACATAATTTTCTTAGGGAGCTTGTGCTGAAAATCTGACATCAGCTGTTGATGATGTGAAGACTTCTCTTTTTCTGAACTTGGATTGTAGGGTCCTGGAGGCAGTAGGTTGTCCTTTTGTTCTGTGTTTGTACAGTGCTAACAGAATATAATCCTGTTCTGTGCTAGACAGTATATTAAATATATTAGATATCCTAAAGTTACTCTTCTGTATAAATGTTTGTAGGGTCAATGTGTAAAGTACTGTATTTAACACGATTTTGAATCCAGAAGCAATCGCAGCCACCACTTTCAAGACTATGCAGTTATTCAGCTCTTGTGGATAGAAATATCTCTTAGAGAACAGGAATTGAGCCATTATTGTGTCTTGCCTTGAATTATGAATAAATTGACTGTACAGAATTATTACTAATGCTTAAGACAAGTGCGCTGGTCCAGTCAGTGACTTCATACACAGTACGTTCTCTCTTCTTCCAATACAATTTAGTTGGAAGAACTATAAATCTAATTCTTTAAGTCTTTCATGTTAAGTCATGGGTTGCTTTTATGAACTTTATTACCAGAGAGAAGTAGGAGCTTATACAATGACTTCTTAATAGCTTTAGTAATGGTCTAAATGTCTCCTTTTTCACCTTTCATCCTAATGCTGCAACAGGGTAAACCTACACGCTCTTTTTCCTTTTACAGTTCTCCCAGTGTAATCAAATTATTATAAAGTTGTTAATAGTATTATGGCAGTTGGTCCATACAATAGACCTGGGGTAATATACCTTCATGTTAATAATCTTTTGTTTTTTACTTTTCTCTTAAGAGTCTTTGTTTTAAATAATGAACATGAAAACTAATGTCAATCTTAGCATGATAACTGAAGAGCCTGCTGCTGCAAAAGTGGAAATGGCTGGAGGGATTAGAGCAGTAGATGGTTGCCTATAATTTGTTAGGGAGATTTTGATTATTAGTTGTCAAGAAAGTTTTGGAAGTACAGGGGGTGGTGGTGACAAATTAATAGGCTGTACCTAGAACATCTTGATCTCCTTGAAATAGTTATACTTTAATAGTCGAAAAGGTGAGTTAGGCTGTATTCTTGAACAAAACAGCAGCTTATGTTCCAGCCATACAGAGTATTAAGTGTCAGTTCAAGTGACTCTCATTAACACTTCTCTTGATTTCAGTGGGTTCATTCACATGAATTAAATTAAGCAGATGCTAAAAAGTTTGCAGGAACTTGAGTCTGAGCAGTATATTTTCCTCGTAGCTCTGGCTGCCTAGAAGTATTTACAGTGTGCTCTCACCTTCTAATAAACATGGGAAAACACAATTTGCAATCATACATTTTAAAGTATGAGTCTTTTGCTATTAAACTTCTGAGTAGGTGCAAAAAAAAACCCCCCAAAGCCCCAACAAACTATTACTAAATGGCAGGGGTCAAATAAAGCTTAATCCATGAGAATCTCCTTGTAGATAGAAAAAGAGAGATCTGTGTTGAGAATGGTCCATGAAAGAAAACATCACCATGGAGTGAGCGGGGGGGGGGAACTTTTTCCATAAGTCAATTTTTATCAAAAAGAGAAGGATCTTAGCAAATCCTTCACAGAAAAGGAGGGAAAAAAAACAAAACCCAAACCCAACCCAAAGATAAAATATAAACACCAGGGAAAGTGATTGATCTAGAATTCATTCCTTTTTCCTTTCTCACCCCTCTTAGGTGTATCCAGAAAGGTATTTTGGGTCAGAAACTGCTACAACACTTGTGTTTGGAGAACAGTTTTGAGCTGTAACTACCATAACAGTGAGAATCTACTCAGGCAGGACCTAAGTTATGGAAGCAGGGGAATGGCACGGCAGAATCAAATTTCTCTCTGTGAACCCCTAGACCCCCAAAAAACCATGGGGGATGATAAAAAAGTAGAGGTAGAGAAATTTCTGAACTTCCAGATCTCCCAGTCTGGACAAAATAATAACACACAAAAAAGCTACATTTAATTTGGCTGTCCATGACTAAAGGTAGTATGAGCTGGTTAAGGATCATACCCTTGATCATTGCTCAGTTGCTATTGTGCTTCAAGCTTCTCTCTATCTACAAGCCACCCAAGTGCTTTCACTAGGACAGCCGTGTGTATGAACCATTGGCTTCCATCCAACCTGTAAAATGCTTGTAATTATGGCATCCCGTTGAAATGAAATCAGTGAAACAGGGTTCTGCTCTTACAAATGATGCACAGAATCCAGAGATCCTGAAGACCTTTATGTTTTTATTGTGAAATGATTCCTCCTGTTCTTTGGATCTGTTTATTAATTGAGAAAAATCACATTTCTGGTTAGCAGGATCACTATTTAGCATGAAAAGATGCCCACAATCCAGAAAACAATGCTGTAAAATTTGTTAAATAGCTGACCTACATTTTTCAGATACTGAGTTGAAATCCCCTGATGTAGTTGAAATAGTGGACAGACCCGGCAGCCTTGTACTTCTTAGGTTGCGACAGGAATCTGCTAATGGTGTTTAAGAATTCAAAAAATGGTTCACTATGGTTTTGTTTTTACTCCTAAGTTGTTCTTCCTACTTCTGAAATGCAAAAGCAAGGTATTTTAATTTTTGAATGACTTTACCAGTCAGATTGGCAAATACCAATATCTGTTTCTCAGAGCTGTGACTCAGATTAAGGCACTAATCCTGCAGTGTAAATAAGACAACTTGCTGCACATAGCTGCTCCTCAATGCAATTTGCAATTACCTGAAAGCCATTCGTTTGAAGTGTGTGGAAGAACAGTAACTCTGTGATTTGGTGTGTGCATCCCTTAGACGACCTACAGCTACCAAGCAGTACAGTGAGCCCACTCGTTCTTCCTGCAAGTCTTTAACACTTGGGGCGGGCACTGAGTTACAGAAATGGCTTATCTGGAAGGTGCTTTCTTTATACTTCCGTAGAAGTTAAGTTCAAAGCAGGTGGATTGAGGGCAACCCAATACGATCTTCTGTGTGCAATAATAACCAGGTTAATTCAGGAATGAATCGTTGGGCTTACCCTGTGGCAGAGTGGCTCCAATGTACGTTGCTGAAAATCATCTGAATTTAAAAAGTTATGGTTGTATGGTGTACAGGGATGAAAACAGTTGGCTTACTAAGTTCAGGATTCCGTCTTTGGTTCTTCATGAATGTAAAGAAACAAAGTGTAATCTCTTACATCTTTTGATAATTTCTTTTTTATTTTTGTATGCCAAATGTGCATTCTTGTATCTCTTAGGAAAAATTCCTAGGTCAAATTTATGGCCTAAGAGGAATTTCAGCTGTTCAGAAGAGCACAGTCTGAAACTTTTTCCTTAATAATTGAAGCCAATAGATGCTCCCAGTAGTGAAGTTTCTTTCTTCTTCTCCTTAATTGCAAGCACCAGCAGAAAGCTGTAGTTAAGACATTGACAATAGAATAAATAGCTGACCTGATGGAGCGTGCTTGGGCTGTAGCCAGGAATCTCATCAGTAGATAGTCTCTACTTTGGGAAATGGTTCTTTCTCTTGGCTTTGTAAGTCTTGTGGTAACCTATTTAAAAGTAAAAGGGTTTGGGTTTTTTTCTTCCTTTATTTTAAACCGAGCCTTTATTTTTATAAATCAACAAATTCCAACAGAGTGGTCTGGTAGATTGTGACTCTTCTGAGCACAGGAGAGATTAATACTATTTATGAATTATGGATTGGTTTTGCTTTTACTTGTATCAATATACATCCAGCAATACGTGTTGTGAATTTGTTAAGCTTAGATAATCCTGAGTGAGACTGGTATTATAGCTCAGTTCTGCAAAACGTTGTGATATTTCCAAAATGCTGTGTACATAAGACCCATGGTCTGGAATTCTGTTCTCTCACAAGCTCCAGCTTACGGAGACTGCGGCATAAATGTATCATCAGCATGTTAATTATCTGAATAATCGAAGTGAATGCCTACAGTTGCTGTTTGCCGGAGACCTCATATGGTGGTCAGGAGCAGAGGAAGTGCCAGCTAAATAACAGCATGCTCCAAGCTGTTGGAGACTGATGTTGACCCTGTGTTAAAGAAAGCCAGCAGCTGTGCGAGGAACCAGAGGATCTTCCCATTCTACCTCTGTGGGGTTGCTATGGGAACATGGGTACAAGAACCACTAATATGGACTGGCAGCAAGTGAAGGAAATCTGGTTTAAATGATCTAAATATAAAACATAGCATTCAGCTTGATACACCAGTCCTGGTGCTTTGCATTGTCTGACCAGTGAATTTGTTGGATGTTGAGCGAATAAGAAATGTTTCTTGCTGACTCTTCTCATAAGTTGAAGATGTTTTGTGGATGAAATTTGTTCATGTATTTTGTTGGCTGTTGGTGATGTAGATGAGTAATTTACAGAGCATAGAGCTGGTTCTTGAATGAGAAGAAACTGATGCTTCTAGGAACGAAAAATGACGGACGTGAAAGTTGCATTTCTGATCTTGTAGAGAAGACTAGAGCTCATTTTCTGCCCGAATTTGGTATTTGGATAATCAAAGTTTATCACCATTGTTTAACACTTTGGATTAAAAAGAAAAAAAAAAGTCTCTAGACATCCAAGAGAGTTGTCTCCTAAATTTAAACTAGCAACCAGATTGGTTCTTCCTGCTGAGAAAGTCATTCAGATAGCTTGGGGGCTGTCATGTGGTGGGGGGATTTATGTGACTATTCTAACTCCACTGCTCATGTGAAACGGGCAATCTTTCACAAAGCCACCAGTTTGCAGAAAAATTCGAGTGCTGAAATCACTTTTCTCCAGAAAGAGAAAAGAAAAAAAAACCAAACCCAGTCTCAAAGCAAAACTGGTAAGAGGTAAAAATAAAGTGAAATACAATTCAGGTTTTCAGGAGCCTCACTTTTGTGTTCACCAGAATAATACTGCCTGTGATCTACTTCTGTTTCTTATAGCAGTTTACATATATAAATATATTTATTCTCATTTTCTTTTTAGGTGATCCTGATTCTTACCAAGTATTATCATACTGACATGGGGAAAGTGCTGGAGAGCTCTTTGTGGAGGTAAGTTCTCTGCTTTTCCTATCATCTTCCCCACTCCGATCTCAGAATAGATCCATCTCTTTTCCCTTTCCAAACTGCTGCTGAGTTGAGTTGGTAGTTAAGTGATGCTAATATAGCAAGATTATCCAGGCTGTCATCAGCTCTTACTCCTTCTCTTAAATGCAGTTCCTGCAGATCAATAAGAAAGAGTTTGAAATGAGTTTTAACAGTAGAGACAACGATAGAGAGTATAAGGTATGTTCCTCATGCCACTTTGCAAGATGCCATTCTTTTCCCTTTCTTAGAAATTTTGCATCAAAGTTGCTTAAAATCTTTGAAATACTTATTGTGTTGGGATGTGTCTGTTGTGAGTTCTTACTGCTCAAGTACTGTATTGAGGTTGGTAAATAATCCTGATTTGGAAGCAGTCATGACTGGATGAAAAAACAATACCAGTCCAGGTTATACTGTGTTTTATGACAACTGGGAATACATAGTAATCCGACCAAATTTCTAAATTGATTCTCATTTCCTTAACATCCATGAATTAAGATATCGATATGCTCGTTGCCTGTGTGTGCACAAACTGCATGCTCAGTTGCATATCGGCACAAAACCAGGGCTAGGGTAAGCCTATGTTGTACAAGTCACACTGGTTAGCTTCTCATATGTTAATTTTGGTTTGCTAAGTGGGCTTTTTGTGCTCTATTTTTCTGTATATCTGTATAAATCTTCCACCACAAATTTTTGCTAGACCCATTATGTACACTTCAAAAAGTGCAAGTATTTCACTGTTATCAATAAATATAAAATTGTTCCAATGTTTGCTATGCTAGTTTTGGTGGGTTATCTGTAGCGCTAGAAATATTCTTGAAATATTCTGCTGGGATATCTAAACAGTAGTTATAAATAACAGGACACTTATTTGAGGCGTCTTATGTGAAATTCTTATGTAGCCCATAAGCTTCAAGTCTACAAACAAATGAGTTATCTAATACCTTGTGACTTAGGTACTTGTAAACGTCATACTGTCCCAAGAGCTTGTATGGGGACTCAACCTTCAACTGTCAGGAGCTTTACGGAAACAGTTCAAGAAAAGGAGTGGGAATGGGAGAGGTCTGTGACCAGGACATGCTGCACACCAGTCTTGTTACTTGATCTGAAGGAGGCTGCATTGCTTGAACTTTGGGGGATTTCCCATAGTGACTAGATTTGCAAGGCCTTGTTGCCATACTAGTAGCTGAGTAGTACAGTGTGCCAGGGGCAGTGGTCCATGCAGCATGAGGGTATTTTCAAGTAAAAAGACACTTCTAGTCATAAAAAGGGGATGTTCAGGAAAGAGAGTAAGATCAAAGGGGGACTGCTTAATATTGGCTCAGGACTAGCCTTTTTAGGGCTATGACGGTTCATTTGTAATTATCCTTTACAGTTACAAGATGCAAAATTAATTGCACATTTGTTTCTGTTTTAATTTTTGTCCAACATCTTGTGCAAAGAAGACAACCAAATGGCAATTTGGATACTCCCATAATTGCGTAAGCACACATTGCTTTCCTGTTATATGCCCCTGGCCTATACAACATGTGCAATATGTTTCAAGTTTTGCTATCCACGCTTCAGTGTAATCTATCATAGAAGTCTTTTAAACTTATTCAGTCGGACTCTTCAAAATAAACTTTCTGCTCTTTCAAAATAAACATAAAACAGACTTCAGATAATGTTGCTTTCTTTTGAGAACATAAACACTTTAAACAAGGTCATTCAGACCTTGCTGACAGCTGGTGTAAAGAAGAGCTAGTGTGAACTGCATTCAAATAAAATTGATGCTAGTGTGCATCATAGGGAAATCAGGCCCTTTCACTTGCAAGTAATAGATGTACCAGATGCTGTGGTTGTTTATAAAACTAGGATGGAAAATGGAAAAGCTGAAAGGAGGCAAGTGCTTAAGATTAGCACTTGGGCCAGGGGTGGTAGCTGATCCAACCCTAGATACGTTCTGCTCTGCACTCACCTCCTTCCTCAGCCCACCGCGATGTAGAAGGGACACGTACGGTTGTTAGACCAGGGGAATTGCAAAGTGCCTGGATCTGGAAAAGCACAAATGAGACCAACTGGTGCAAAAATAGCAAAGAGTGCCTCTCTCTGCTGTGATTTAGCTCATTATTTGTCCTAAACAAAGTAAAAATAAATACTGTCTGTGAAGTCAAGGAGCTTTTGTGTTTTTCCTCCGTGTAAAATGGCTGGGTGTAAATTGGTGAGACTCCACGTTTGCTGATGGAGCTGGGATGTTGTGCTTACGTTGGCGGCCTGCCCAGAATGCACAATGTATGTATTTTTAAACTTTCTTGTTTTATTCTCTTCTGCATTCCTCTCATTTGCATCAGAACAAATAAATAATAAAACAGGTGTGAAAAATGTTACAGGGTTTTTTGTCAGCGGACAAAAGCCATTAATCTTTGTGAGGTTTCTGTGCCCTAGTGGGAATGGATCCTGTCCGGTTATTTCCTGAATCAGTCCAATGTTTTTCTTCTTCCTGTCTTGGCCAGCTAGATAATACCAGACACTTCATATTCTCTAAGTGAAAATAAACTTGTTTTATAACCTGATCAATCCCCACCAGGTTAATTTTTTAATGTTGTTAATCTCCTGCTTTTATCTTGCCAATCTGTAAATATTATCCTAGCTTGGTATTTATCGGTTCTTTTATTTCTTGAAACAGCATCTTTCTTTTCTTCTTCTAAAACATATTTCCTATTCATCTTTCCTTTTTATGTTTTTTTTTCCTCCCATCACTCAAAATAATTGTTTTTTTCCTTGCTTAGTGGAACAGGGAATGAGAAAGGAGGGGTGACTCTGTGGTCCAGTGATACTTACTTGTTCTTAGTAACCTTGTAGTTGCAGTCTGACTTCTAAGAGTTAATGCAAATGGCGGGAACAAACACCGGTCAGAGGTACCTGTCCGGGGGGGGACTTCATGCGAAGAAGATAGAGTTTTTTTAGAAATAGATGTACGTGATGAATTTCTGTGCCTCTGCAGAGAGGTGTTAATCGGTGTAGGTAATTTATGCCTTCCCACACAGGTCAGGTTACACAATTGGGAGGCCTAAATTTTAATTACCTTGGATTCTTTTCATTGTTGAATAAACAGGGAAAATGGTGCTGGATAATGAAAGTCTTAACAACCTTTTACTAGCAGCAGCCCTGTCAGGTGGAAGGCATAAATCTCAGTGGAAGCACGTAGTTAGAAAACACCACAGTGTGCTTCTCTAGTCAGCTCTTTCTGATACTTTGCTAATTTGCTTATTAAGTAATTGTTAAAATTGGGTAAATTGTATCGTTATTTGACTCAAAATAAGGTAGGGAAATAAACAGAGATGGTATTGATTGCCTCTTGAATATAAAGTAAAATAACTTACTGAGAAGGAACAGAGGAATGTTTTTTTTCAGGTTTATTTTTAGTTTCTAAACTGCAGTATGTATTGGGAATACAGGTTGGTTGTTGTGTTAGGCCTCATTAGCGTAATGAAAAAACTGATACTGTGACTAAAACTTAAAATTCAAGTACTAAAATTGTCTTCACAAATTGTGCATATATTGAAGATACTTTGCATACTAGTGCTGTTGTGTCAGAGTCCACGCACATCTTTATTCAGCGTGTTTACAGTATGAAGGACCTGCATCAAACAGACCATTTAGGAGAATAGATACTTGAGTATGTATTCTCACATGCTTCATGGACCAGTTTGTGCATAAATATATAGGTGCCCGTATTTGACAACCTCAGGTGCCTGCTTGCATACGTTGCATGCCTGCAGCTTTAGATGTATATACTTGAATCTTACAAACAAATATTTTAACTTTGAATTGGTAGCCACTAAGAAATTAATACTAATACTTATCTGCACATCTGAGTTAATTAATCCTAATAATATTTTTTGAAAACAGACATATATAAATTATTTTTATTATTATTACATTTTATACATGAGACACCTGAGATGGTAACTGCTGAAGGTTATGCAGTGACTCAGCACTCTATGGCCATGGAATTGGCTTCCAACCCTGTGCTTAGGCTGGCTCAGAGTCCTGTTTCTGGTATGCATACAGCCTTCCTCCTCTTAACTTGATCTAAGCAATGAATAATAGATGCTGCTGATGATTGCTAATAAAGTTTTGATTGCATATTATCAAGATCTAATGATATGGTAGTGCTAATGCGACTTGCTGTGTAATTGCCATTGTTCCCAATGGCATCACCATGTTGTTATTGTTTTGCCATGGCAAAACAAACGGCATTATTTGATGTTAACTGCACTGTTAAATCCTCTCAGCAACCGCAAGTAGGCCCGTTCTCAGAGATGTTGGGATATTTTGCCCCATGTTGTCAATAATGAACTGCTAAATGAAGAAACAGACTTCTCCGACTGCTTAAATATGGTTGGCTGTCCTATAGCTGAGCATCCTGGGACTCCCGACTCCAAATGCAGCCTGAGGAGGGAGCGAAGTCACAGCGCTGTGCGAGGGTGTTGTGAGTCCAGGTCAGTGGCTGGGCAGCTGGAGGTGGGACCATTTGGGTGAACATCACGGACAGCATGAGACTTGGCAAACCTCAGGGAGTCAGGAAAATCCTCTCTCTGGTGGCACAGCTGTTTCTGTCTGCACCTACAAAAAGTCACGTGTTCAAGGCAAGACTTGGTTGTACAAGCCCACTGGCCGTCAGTAGCAATCAATGCACAGTGACCACATGTTGCTTTGGGCATTTACACAGTGGTGCGTGCCTGCACTGAGGTTAAAATCCTGAAAGAGCAGGAGATTCTCTTAAGGTAGATGCAGTGAACAACATACCACTCAGGAAAGTTAAATTTCCAGACCCTGGGTGACTCTCAGAGTGCAAGAAAATGAGTATGGGCATTTGTTTCCAAACTTTTTGGACTTGTAGGTGAAACTCATTTCACCTGTTTACTGAATTTAATTTAAAAAGAAAACAAAAAAAACCCCACTATAGAGTCTGCTGCCCCAGTGAAATTCTTTCTTGGTGTGGAGTGCTGCTTAATAAGTGAGCAACTGTATTCTGCAGCAACTTGCACTCCCAGATGGTCTTATATTGTGGTTCTGCTTTGAAAAGTGACTTTGTAGAAATGGCCTCAGGGGATAAAGTTATTGAGCCTGTGATTTCCATACCAAATTTGCTTTCTTTCCAAGTAAAAACAAAACAAACAACCAAACAAAAAAATGGCTTTCTAATTATTAGCCCAGCAAACTCAGCTTGGGATCTAATGTCTAGCTGTGCTTTCTCTGGCTAATGCATCATCCTGAGTAATGCAAGTTCTACAATCAAAATAAACTGTCCTCAATTGTACCTGTGCAGCTCTTTTGTCCTCGTGTTATATTCTTGTTTACACCTGTTCCGCTGTGAAAAGGTTTTGGGCAGTACCATTGAAAAGGCAGTCCTACAATTAGAATTTTATTTCTTTTATTGAACAACAGATTTCTATGCTCTCTTTGATCATATTTCCATATTCACCTAATAGCATTACAAAGACTTTCATTATCTTTGCTGCAATTTCTGTCTTGCTAATAATCCAAAGTGCATCATTATGAGTTGAATTGTGCAGGAAAGTCTCTATTTTAAATTTATTTGGGGCATTTAAAACAAGCTGTAAAACCACAGTTAGAAAGTGAATGTAGTGGATTTCAGCCCAACAGCAGTATTTTATTATGGGTGTCAGGTAAGGAAAAAAAATACATAAAAGACAAAGGAAACGAAAAGAACATGTCTTGACAAACCTTGGAATGTGCAAGATATTGAAGAGATGGTTATTGATGTTTTTGATGAGCAGTGGTATTGATTTAGGGACCCAAGGGGTGCCGGTGTTGCAGTGTGTTTCTATAGCGTGTGCTCTAGTGGACACATGACCCACCATAGTCTTTCCTAAGACCAAGACCCGTCTCATGGGCAATAACCTCGCTGTTACTTCAGTGCTGCGCTCATCCTGTCACATGTTTTGGCTGTAGCTTTTGGCTTTTCAATAAAGGAATGAACTTTGGTCGTAGATGTTGGGAACCATTCTCTGAGTCATGACCTGCAGACCCCTCTGAAAGAGATGTCTTTGAAATGGCTCTCCATGGCACAGAACTTAGCTTAAGGAGATCCTTTTATGTCTGTGTTACCATAATAACATTTTAAATTTTTTTTTTCTATCTAGTATGTAGGAAGGTCTAAACTGAAAAGAAATAAATAATAAAAATCCCACAAGCAAGTAAAAGCTACTGAAGAAGTCTATCCAAAATTCTTTACTGAATATCTGTTGCTTACAGATGAGAGTGCTATGTCATAACTACTTTTCCAAGTCTTCAACAGCTCAGATTGGTGATGATGATTTGGAATGTTTACATGTTTTTATCCTAGTTTGTGAATACACAAAGAATATATGACTTAAGGATTAAGATCCAGTTGGAAAGCTGTGATTTATATAGTTAGGAAGAGGCTCTTGCTTGCAGTGCACTTGTGTTTGTTGGAGCTGGTTGTAGCATGGCTGCTGAGCATGTTAAATGTATCTGAGAGCATGGGAACTCAGCTACTTTACAGGTTGATTTCTACTCTTTTTTTTTTTTCCTCATTTCTTCTGGAAAAGGAATTAAATCATTGTGAGATATAACTCATAATGAGTCAATTTATTAAGAAAGAATAACCATTTAAAATAAATGGTTTAAGAATCTCGTCCTATTGTTTGAGTAACTTGAACCTAAGTCATAGAATTTCTGATTAGTTTAACTGGAACCTGGTATCATAAACAATTTTTATAGGCACAGACTGTATGGGGAAACGTACCACAGGTTCTTGTTTTAACTAGTTTCCTTTTGACTGGGACTGACAGTAGAAGAATAAGCAATCTTTCCTACCCAAAACCCATCCAGGTCAGTCGCAGCAGGAAGTTCAGCAAAGCCACTTCACTGGCGTTTCCTCGGATCTGTCATGGTGTCGTATTGCATAAGCCTCCCTACAAGAAACTATCATCTTTCTTGCTAGCCTCAGCAGAGAGGTTTAAGATGAGAAGTAGAGAAACAATGTCCTTCTATGTATTAGTCATCTGTGGGGTTTGCAATTTTGTGTGTGTTGCTTTTGCTCTCCTTCCCAGCATAAGAGAGGGAAGGTTGCCTTGGCACTTGCCACGATCCGCTTCTATATGATCAAACCAAGAACTGCAATCTCAGAGCTTTTATTGTGGCATGATTCCTCTGTACTAAATTCCTATTAAAACAGTTGAGCCATCAGTTTTTAGCTAATCAGAAGTGCTTTGCTGCATTGTCATCCATTAACTCCCACTGTCAGCAGGCCAGCACAGCAGGGAGGTGCGGGGCCCATAACCTAGGGGCAGATAGAATGACACTATATATATTTTAAGTAATGTTTCCTTTGCCACTCCGCAAAAAGGAATAAATAAGAAACCACAATCAAAGCAGCTAGTTTCATTGCTCATCACATTTTTATGGTGATGAATGAGGTATAAAAACCTGAATAGGTATATTTTTAAAAACTGACAAGGGCACAGTCATGGCTTAGCGGAGCATCTGGTGAAGCAGATATGACATTGCGCTCAGCAACTAGTGACACTACTTGGTTCCACCTTCAGCCTACTGTGTGACCTTGTTTGAAGAACGTAACGTTCCTGTGCTTTCCTCTGCTTGGTCTTTGCTTGATTTGTTTCTTTGACATATAAGTAATTTGGAGAATTGATTGTACAAGCACAGTGGGACCCCAGTCAGTGTTGGGGCTGTAATACTGCTTTAATACACGTGATACAAATGAACTGTAATGCTTAGGGATGTTTTGTGTTTTATTTCCTTCAAGTTTTTAGCTAGAGCCCGAGAAGGACAGGAGACCATCAGAGAGCACTGACATACCATGAGAGCCATCCGAAAACACCCATAGTCTTACTGCAAGGCGACTAATGACAAAGTGCCTTTTCTCAGCTGCTGTTTTGCAAATGCTGTTTTGCAACCCCCCGTTGCTTCTCTTAGTGTTGGGCACCTTGTGTCACTGATGTGGTATGTGGTATGCGAGCAGATTTGCTTACTTGTAGTGTGTGCAGTTTGCTCTAGCACATCCCCTGCTAACTGATTGCAAATTAATTTGGTTGTTGGGGCTGAATGAATGAACAGCTGCGTAGTTAATTATGCAGAATGGTATAGAAAAATGTAGTGTTAATGTTTTATACTCTCATTATCCCTGCAGTATGGAATATATTTTTCAGAGTGAAAATAACAAAGGCAGTATTTCCCACATAACTTATTTATTAGGAACTTCGTATTGTTAGGCAGCTGTCTCTGCTTTAACTTGGAAGGGATTGGGACAACTAAAAATTCCATACAGGCTAGTTTTTAAAATGTAAATACAATACAGAAGAATTTGAGGGTGTGAGTAGTTTACAAAAATTAAACCCATCTTATTGTAAGATTTAAATGTCTTAATTCTTTTCGGTGTTCTGAAATATGGAAGGTTAGTTGAGAGATTTTTCTTCATTGCCCTGCCATCTCATTGAACAGATGAATTTATTAGTCAGTTGAAGCTCTGTTCCAGCTACTTCTGGGTTTTTTGTTGTTCTTGTTGGTTTTTGTTTTGTATGATACTTTGTTCCTTCCTACTTCTGCTCCCCTCTTTCCACTTTGGCATCATTCCTTCCTGTTGTATAGAGGGAATGCAATATAAAGATAGCAACTTATTTTGCTTCAGCAAATAGCCATTCTTGAGCTAACCTTCAAAAAAAGATATTTAGCTTTCTCACTAATTTCCTCTCCTAGTGGCCTTTTCTTTCTAGCTCTTGTCCTCCCTCTTTCATGGGGCTGGGTTTGTGTATCTCTCAGGCCTGACTTCTCCAGCCCAGACTGAAGAAGCTGCTTTTTGGATGACACATTAAGTGTCTACCAAAAGTTTTTGCATTTTTGCCTAGCACATCAGCTCCAAGACTGGCTTTTGAGGCTGTTC
This sequence comes from Aramus guarauna, assembly GCA_013400195.1. Classification (NCBI taxonomy): domain Eukaryota; kingdom Metazoa; phylum Chordata; class Aves; order Gruiformes; family Aramidae; genus Aramus; species Aramus guarauna. Next base: position 314,049 of record VXBL01005888.1, read on the forward strand.
CAGAGCTGATGTCCTTCTGATTGCAGCGGGGCTTTCCCTCCGTAGTTGCTTTGACAGACTGTAGGTATTTCCATGACCTGTGAGCACATTTGATCCCAATTTTCTATCATAGGATCTGAAATTGTAATTTCAGTTGGGGGGTGAAGGATATACCTATTATCGCCTATTTGTTGAAAAGCACCCCATCTGTTTGGGTTTTGCTCGAATCTGGTATGTACTTTCTTGGCCAAATGAATATTGTTTTTCTTGAAGAGGGTGCATGCAGTTCAAATCATGCCTCTTGATAAACAGATATTGCAGTATCAGTGAAATACAGCCACCTCTGGGCAAAAGCCAGGGAAACAAGTAAAGCAGACACACAGTAAAGTGTGCCTTCTTAATGTCAAAAAGATTAAAATTTCAGCTAAAAAGCATCTACATAATTCAACCTTTTGATATCCAGTCTTTCAAGATTTCCTTTGTGGCAGGAAGAGGATGTATGGTCGTGCTTTCTGTACAATTCAGATAGTTTTCTGTAACGCTGATCCGTCCTTAGGATTGCTGGCTGTTCTGAAGACTTCAACATAAAATGTTAACACATGGGAGAGAAAATGATTTTAAATTTTACTCTCTTCCAAGAATTTGGAGACTTATCACTGTTTTATCTTAATTCTTACCATATGCTGTCCACTCCTTAATTTTGTAATGTCTCTCTGGGATAGAATTTAAAAATAAAGTTGTGCTGTTCTGAAGTACGCTGGCCAGAGTTTGAGATTTCTCTCCCTTTGCCCTACCCCTAGGCAGTGTTTGTGCTAAATACTGGTGTCTCAGGTTTCTGTAGTTTTTAATTTGCTTTTTCTTCAGCCTGACATGTAAAATTAGAAAAATAATAATAATATTTTACTTTTTAGCCTCATTTAAAAATAATTGGAAGGAAGATATGCATGTGATATTTTTGTATGTGATGATTTTGGGTGTATAATACTTAAACTCTGCATGCTATTTGGGTGCAATTTTCAGCTTAGTTCAGACTGCTCTGTGCTAAAGGGAAGGACGCATCCGTAAAATATTATTCCTCTGCACTGTGAGAGGGCAGCGCTTCCATATGGCCTCAGGTGAATATATGAATCTGTCGGTATTCCAGAGTGGAAAGCGTCCAAGAAGCACATTTAAATAAAATTAAAGAGGGAAAGTAAGTTAATTATTTAAAGATCAGAAAAGCACGTTACAAGTATGCTGTATAAAGAACCCTGACTTTGTATCTATCACAGTGTTACCTTAATAGGCCCCAGTTAGAGGCGACCTTGACTCCTTGCTTAAATATACTTCAGGTATAACATCTCTTAACGTGCACTGGTATCTGAAATGCAGAGTCGTTTTCCAAAAACTTCACACTGATAATCGGACGTAGCTTCTTAAAAGGCATGTTAATGTTTGTAAAGTACTTCAATATGTAAATATGATTAAATATTTTTCTTCTGATTTCCATGTTAACTGGAAGTCTTGGTCTTTGTACTTCCAAATGACTGAATTTTTATACAAATTGTAGAGATTTCATCTGGAGAATTGATGCATGCTGATGTTGTTATAATAAACTATTATTTTTTTTTGCTTTAGCATGTTTGGTAGGGCTGGGAGTAGGACATAAGTTTTCTGATTCTCAGTTAACCAGTTTTTTTGGTGGTTTACTGGGAAGTTTCTTCCACGTTGTACGCATTCAGAGAATAATTTCATTTGCAAGGGAGCTCTGTTGGTCATCAAGTACAACCCCTGCTCAAAGCAGGGCTCGCTGCAGAAGTTAATCAGGTCTCTCATGGCCTCGTCCTGTCCAGTTCTGAAAATCTTCCAGGCTGGAGATTCCACAGCTTCGCTAGGCGCCCTCTGCCCATGCTTTGCTGCTCTCAACGTGAGTGATTATATGAACTGGAATATCCTATCTTGCAGCATGTGCCTCCCATCTATCGCCTTTTCACTGTGTACCCTGGTCCTGCCTGGTTCCCAGACGGACCAAACCCAGCTCCCTCAGCTGTTCCTTGTTCCTTCCATGTGCTCCAGTTCCCTCACCTAGTGAACCTCCACTGGACTTGCTCCAGGTTCCTGATCTCTTTCTTCCATGAAGTGGCACAAACTTATTTTATCCCATTTGCAGAAGTGGGATGACCTCTCCTCTGGGGGTCCTTCTCTGCTGCTCTCCCCACATAAAATAGGCTGCGCTTGGGTGAATGGTTTAGAATTGTTACCTTATGAACGTGAAAATAAGTGTGAAAATCCCTAAATGCTGAAATTGTTAACAGTCGAAATTAAGTTTTTAAAAAATTACTTCATTATCTCTTGAGAAAGATAACACTGGTCTTGTTTGCATTGAACCTCTTGGTGTAAGAACAGTGGGGATGCCAGCATTAACTTTTTGTCCTCACTTTTGTTATGCAGTGTGAATTCTTGATGGGTTTTGATTTAGTTGCTACTACACTATTTATGACATCTCTTGGCTGCAGCTGCTGTAATCCACAAACCAAAGCCAAGCCTATTGTTTCTAGTCATAGAATTGTAGTTTGTTGTGGAGCAACTCCCAGGTAATTAGGCAGGATGTGCTGTAATTGGTTGTAACATGGGGTCTTCTAAACAGAGCATTAATCAGACTGAATGACAGGTTAAAGGGTTTTTTTGGTGGTTTTTTTTTTTTTTTTTTTCTTTTTTTTCTTTTGATGGGTTGGCTACCACAGGTAAACATTATTGTGGCCACAAACATTAGGAAGAGTAATTTTGCCAGGAAAGGAAGAAGAATGATATTGTGTTTGTTTTTTAAGGATCCTTCACTTAGAAGAGAGTTCTTTTAAGTGAGAATATTGAAATATGCAAAGCAGAGTTTTTGAGGGCAAGAATTCATGTACTAATCCTGGTATGTGGGTACATCTAAAGTATTATTCAAAGAGTGGACTTAATACAGCAGTTTTTACTGCTATTGGATTTACAAAGCTTTGGACATTTTGGGGTCATTTTTAGCTTGACCTATACTTTCATGCATGTATATTCTTGAATGACAGGATTTCAAGAGTCAAAAGTAGACACCTGAAATCACTGGAGTAAAAAGTGCTGATTGCTTTAAAAAGTGATTATGAACTGAGAAGAAATTGTAAGAGGTGCAATTTGGTGGATTTCTTATCTCTTGGCATCTTCCCATCAAAGCTGGATTCTTTTGTGGAGTATGTGATGGATACAAGCAAACTGGAAACAATGCAAAGGAAAGGGGATGAAATTCAAAATATACAGTAGCCACTCTAGAATCTATGAGAAGCTAATGGCTTTGCTTCATGCAGCAAACTTGGGAAACAATCTTTGTCATAACATTTAGGACCAGGGATGGGAAACAAAAGGGAGTCAAATTGCATTTGTTGCATTGAAGGTTGTTCCCTTGAACATACTATTTTGCCATGGTGTTTTGTTAGGAGAGAAATTAAAGAATGAAAGATCAAAGCTTTGCCCTTTTATGGCTCTGTCCTGTTTTGTATCTATATGTTCAGTTTGGATAGGTGGGAACAGTGTTTGTGAAGAGGCTCAAGTCTGCTCTCTCGCAGGTGGCGAAGAAAAGTGAATTACTGTGTTGCATGTTACAAAGCAAGTGTGGGGATGACACTGAGGCAGAGCCTAGATCAGACAGGAATTCTTCCAGTTTTTGTTTTCCTCCACAGAGTGCTGCATATTCAGTATTTAATTTTCCTTTGCACCTTCTCTGTAAAATTCCCATGAGAAGTAGCAGCTGTTGTTGCTGCCGTGCTCGCAGTGAGCTGGATTTCCCTGTCAGCAAGTCACAAAGCGTTTTCGCTGCCAGAAAAGAGTTACTCCAGAGGTAGTGAACTGTGTGGTATCATCCTTGGGGACAAGCTAACCTGTATGGTCCTTCACCTCCTCTCCTTGAAAACAAACCATGCTTTAGGACACAAATGCATGTGCTCTACCAGAGGACAAGGCAATAAATTGGTGTAAAGAGCGTTAGTGCTTTTGGAAGCAGTGGGGCCATGATGATTTGCACAGGTTACAAGTTAGATCCTACAACTAACAATAGACATTAACTGCCATTTGTACCAATTGTGGATTTTTTAGAGCAAATATTTGTGGAGTGCAGTGTTATTTATTACGAAAGTAGTAATCATCTGTTCCCATTCTTTTTTTCCTCTCCGCTTGGTAGCCTCTGAGGAGGCTTTCACAGATGAAGCCCTGCAGCAGCAAAGGGGTTAAACTTGAGCTTAACATCAGGGATTTTCTCATCTTGACAGTTTGCACAGCAATTTTTTTTTGCATCACAAAGCATTTTACTCTAGGCAGAAATTGCATGATCTTACCTTGGAGTGGGAGGAGGGCGATGTTGATTGTGTACAGGTTAGATTACTCAGAGTAAAAACTGTAGGATTGAAAGGCCTTGGGCTTCCTCCATGCATCTGATGATGATTGTGTTGGTTTGGATGTTAAAGCAGAGAGAATTGATGCATTAAAACTAAGTCTCCTCATCCCTTTGTTCTCAGCTTCCTGACCTATTCTTTGCTTTGTCACAAGCAAGGATCTTTGTTGAGCCTCATCCCTTATCACTCATTTTTTCGCTTACTGTAATGGGCAGAAGGTTTCAAGGAGGCACACTGGAGGCCAAGTGGCTCTGGAGTGGATTCTTGGCTCCTGGTTTCTTTCTGTGTTTGATAGCAAATGGCAAGAGTCCCAGTGTTGAACTGAGTCCTCCCCGAACCAGGCTTAACTCAATCCTGCCTAGGTAGCTGAATGGCAGTGACTCAGCTGGTTGCAGGAAGGCGACAGTTTCTGCCTGTTCCAGTTTGCTTACAATGCCTGGCTTAGCTCCATGTTGAAAACAAGCAAATGGATCAGTCCCACCTCTGCTTAAAGATATCGTAGAATCATGGAATGGTTTGGGTTGGCAGGGACCTCAAAGATCACCCAGTTCCAACCCCCCCTCCCATGAGCAGGGACACCCTCCACTAGACCAGGTTGCTCAATATGAATATTAAAAGGTAAGCACAAGAGATCTGATTGCCCCCAGCTGTCTGGGGCTACTGCTCAGAATTTGTTCAGTGGTAGGGCCAACACTTGGCGTGACATCTGATGCTCTCATATTTTACTGTAAAGTCAGCATGGACTTACCTTGAGTCTTGTAAGGCTCACTAAAGTTGTTACCAGTGCTCCCTTCAATGTAAATGTACCTTAAGTTGCTCACTGTATTTGTTCACATGCTAAATAAATTAATGCAAATATTTCCGTAAATGGTAAGTAATTACTGATAACCTGCCTAATTTTCAGAGGATGGGTGTTCAATACTTTCTAGTTACCAAGTTCTTCCCTGTAAGTACTCAGAATGGGAGTTACCCAAAATTTTTATCATCTTTGAAATTAAATGAGGAGATGTCCATGAAAAAATCCCACTTGATAAACAAAGAAAATGTACTGTTCACTAAGTTTTGCGTTTTGGTTACTGAGCACAGAATTCTTAGGATCTGGTAAGGATGACAACTGTTTGGTTGGTTGGTGTGTGTTTTTTTTTGTTTTGTGGTTTTTTTTGCTGTTTGTTTGTTGTTTTTTTTTCAATAGAACAAGAAAGATCACAAAAAAAGAAATGTAGAAGTTGTTGATTTCCACTTTGTTTTTCACATATCTACCAAAATACTGCTTAAGCTCTTCTCTCTAGAAATTAGTCTAGGAGTTTTTTGAACTGAGATATTCTGCCTCACAGATTCTTTTCTGTATTGTATTCTGGGAGTTTGCTATCTTATTCAATTGAAGTTTCCTGATACTAGCTAATTCACAGATCTTTTAAATTTAATTAACACTGAGTAATTGTAACTGCCTGGAGTTTAGCAGTGATCAATATTGACTAGTTGCTTCTAGTCAACATTTTAACTAAACGCTTACTTGGCAGTAAATACAAATTATTGCTGATTACAGTTATGGGTGACAAAAAAGAATTGACAAAGTTATGAGGACTGGACTAACAGAAGAGCTTTAAGTTGGCCCATTAAAACCAAGTCCAGCTTAATGGAATGCTGTTTATCTGGGAACAAGAAATGTGGGATATGATGTACAAAATATGTTGGCAGATGGTGGAAAATTGCGATGGTAAAAATACTGAGAGGATCAAAGAGGTGACCTCCATGGCTGTGTCTTGGGTGATGATGAACTTCATGTAAACTGCACGCATGAGTAGGAAGAGCAGCAGTATCTTGCTTTCTGTGCACGTTGCTGTGAGGGTGATGCTGAAATATGTCAGGGCCTCTTGCCCATACGTTCAGATGCATGTAGAAAAGTGAGAGTCAGTCATGGGAACATTGGAAAGCTGGAGAAGATGGCCTGCTGTGAGAGACACACAGAGTTCAGTCTTTCAGCTTATCAAAGGGAAGTAAAGGGCTCTTTAATATAATGGTTAAGTTTGCAAGAGGGCTTGATGTTTGCTCTGCTTAACCCTAGGTGACCCTGGCTGTAGGCAGTAGGCTGCAGGGAAATGATGGCTGTGTCTATTTATTTGTTTTCTCTTTCTGATATCCCCTATCTTATCTGTTTTGACCAGAAATACCTTTCTGACTCCTTGCTCCTTAGCCAAACAGATTTCTCTAAACTGTTTTCTAGTAGTTTTCCTTAAAAAAAGAAAGAGGCAGAAACTGCTCTGTTGGATGGGCATGTTTGTTCTCTGTTTTCGCAGGGGCGGGAATATAGAGGGAAGGAGGGCCAAAGAGTAGTAAGAAAATAACTACATGGAAGTTGTAGTTATTGCTATCCTTTACAAAAAGCTTTCTAACATTTTGACATGCCAAAAATGCTTTTTAAAACATTAACTTAGTTTATAAATTTCATCCCACCTAAAAATTAAGAGCACATAGCACTAATTGTGCATGGGAAGAGTTGGTCGTCTCAGTCTGATTGCTCACAGCAAAGTTGTTAAAATGATGAGAAGCCCCACCAGACCCAATGCTGATTTGTGTTCCCATAGGCAGCTGCAGCAGAAGGACCAGGGAACTGATACAAAAGTAGCTGTGAAATACGCTCTTCTCCTTGGATGTGGGCGATTCAGATCAGAGCTTTGGCCATTAGCATGATGATTGGTTTTATTTATTTTTTTGTCTGTTTAGTTTCATCAATATTAAGTCTTGAAACTCTGAAACCTCGTTATTCAATCCGTTTAAAGACCATGCAAAGTACGAGAGCATCACCACCTCTGTGCGTAGAGACAGGAAGGAATCCAGACTCAAACGTGGGTGATGCTCACTGAGAGCCTGTGTAACTAAAGTGTCTTAGCAAAGTGCAACACGTACAGACTGTCTCTGCGTGCATTCAGGTGCCTGTGCACCCTCAGGCTTTGTGATTTCCTTCTGACAGCAGAGGCAAGGATATTATTCCTGTTTTGTTTGCTTCTCATCCACGTATTCTGTCACTTTGAATGGGAATGCTTTCCCAAGAGAGCATCAATTAAAAGGAAACAAGATATTTTAAATTGAAAGGTTATCAGCAAATGCTGCATGAATGAAAACATTAAATGAGTGAATCTCCCACATGTCTTCTGTGTCACTGCTGCTAATAGAAACAATCCCCAGAAAGAGATGGAACGCCCAATAGCTTAGATTGCTAGCATTTAGGAGAGGGGTTGGTACTTGAAGGGAGAACAAATTACTTATATGATTCAGAAACACTATAAATGAATAAATGTGGATTTTTTTTTAGGTTTAAATAAGGATATTATGAAATTGTTAGATGTTTGGATGTGGGGCATTTCTCTGAGCAGAGATTGTATATTTTCAGTAGATTTTAATAGTCAATTTGAGTAGCATCTGCACTGGGTAAACAGTCTTCTCTAATTTGAAAAATTATTCGAGTTTGTTCTGAACTACACTGTTACATTTAGATGGATTGAAAATTATTATAATTTAAAATGGGCAGGAAGGGGAAAAATAAATCAAGATGAATTCTGTACTGGAGGATAAGGTTTTGAAAACCCCTATTATAAATACTCTCCAAAACACCTTGTACATGCAGAGAAAGCTTGTTAGGAGATTATTGTTTTAGGAAAATCTTCTTTTACATTTTTCCCCTTCTTGCCATTCATTTTTTTTTTTCCTTTTTTCTATCAGATGAGGAGCGAGGGAAGGTGAGAATAAACTCATTGAATATGATGAGAGTCAGAGTAATGTTGTGCAAAGCAATATTAGAGTCCTTCTCAGCTACACATTCATCATTTTGAGCCCTGTATTCTTTGAATTGGGATAAGGAGCCATTGGGTCCTTATGAATCAGCTCTGAGCACCTTCTCCTTTAGGAGGAAGATAAGGAAGAAAAATAGATTCTTCAAATAACATAACTTCCATTTAAATCCTGTGGAAGTTATATTAAAAGGAGAATCACTCCCTGGAAAGCTTTTGCAATGTGAGAATTGAATTTAACAGGCTAAGCTTTCAGTGATAATAATTGCACAGCTAAGGATGATGCAAATTTAATGGTTCTAATCAGATGAGGTGAAAGAAAGCAAACATTAGGTTTATGCTTTAATTTGTGATCTGCTCTACTGTTGATTCTTCTGTGCAAAAAAGAAAGGTGTGGGTTTTTGTTGTTTTGTGTTTTTGGTTTTTTTTTTTCCTTTTTCCTCTTTTTAACCTAGAAAGCTTTGGAAAATATTAATGAAATTGAGCGCTCTTCAACATAAACTGATTCCAGCTTAAATGATAACATTTTACAACATTTAAATTAAAATATTTTACTGAAAATTATAATCTAGAGAATGGCCATATTAGGTCGCAACAGAGTAATGAGCTCATACCAAATATGTATGAACTGTAAGAGAAGGAAAGGACACAATCTGCAGTGGAGTTTCACAGAATCACATAATGATTGGGGGTGGGAGGAACCTCTCAAAATCATCTAGTCCAAGACCCTGCTGAAAGTATGGTTGACCATAGCAGGTTGCCAAGACCACGCTCAGCTGGGTTTTGAATATCTCCAAGGATGGAGACTCCAAAAGCTCTCTGGGCAACCTGTGCCACTGTTTGACCCTCTTCATGTTAAAAGGTTCTCTTCTGATGTTTAAATGGAATTTCTTTTGTTTCAATGCATACCCATTGCCTCTTGTCCTGTCACTGGGCATCACAGAGAAGAATCTGGATCAGTTTTCTTTGCAACCACCTCATCAGGTATTTATATACACTAATGAGGTTCCCCCTGAGTCTTTTCTTCACCAGGATAAATACTTCCACCTCTCTTTGTCTCTCCTCCATGAACGTCCCTTATGTGCCAAATGCTCCAGTCCCTTAACCACCCTCAAGGCCCTTAGCTGACTTGCTTCAGTATGTCTATGTCTCTCTTGTACTGGGGAGACCAGAACTTCACCCAGCACTGCAGACTGACTCACCAGTCCTTCCTAACACAGCGCAGGAGGCTGTTGCCCTTCTTTGCTACAAGGGCACATGGCTGGCTCATCTTCAAAAGGTTGTCCACCCCTTGTTGAGCCTTATGAGATTCCTGTCAGCCTATTTCTCCAGCCTGTGAAGTTCCCCCTGAACAGCAGCACAGCCATCTAATGTTTTAGTCACTCCTCCCAGTTTTGCATCACCTGCAAACTTCCTGATGTTACAGTCTGTGCCATCATACAGGTCATTAATGAGTATGTTAAGCAGTATTTGCCCCAGTGTTATCTCACTGGGGTCTATTGCTAGTGCCTCACCTCCAGCTGGACTTCATGCTGCTGATGACAACCTGCTGAGCCTAGGATTTCAGCCTACCTCACTATCCACTTATCTAGCCCATTCTTCATCAATTTGTCAATTAGGATGTTATGGGTGACGGAGTCAAAAGCCTTGCTAAAGTAAAAATAAACATGGTTTCCCCTTCATAAATCCATGCTCATTACTCCCAAACCTTCGTATTCCTATATGTAGAAAGGGATTTCAGGATTATTTGCTCCATCTCTTCCTAGAGATGACAGTGAGGTGGACATGCCTGTAGGTTGGGGTTTTTTTTTTTCTTTCCCCACATCTGGGGTTCCTTTTTTTTTTTTTTCTTTCTTTAAATTTGGCACATTATTTTACCACAACTGTGGGTTATGATGAAGCACCTCCTTCAATTTATCTTGTAAGCTTTTGATTTTATGGACACTACAGTTTTTGGTCCTTGAAGAGAAGTAATTTCATTCCCTTACTTGCCCTTGTCTGTAGGTGTATTTCTTGTGCTTCCCTTGTGTCCTGTCTGAGATAGGTAGAGCATTATTGAATGCAATGTTAAAGGTAAGGGCACAATGAAGGGGTTAATACAGTGCCATACTGACATTTTCTGTTTTGTTCTCTGTTGCTTTCCTAAACATTTCTGAATGTGTTTGGTTTTTTTTTAATTGCTGTTGAATGACAGATTGATGTTTTCACGGTACTCTGTATCATACCACTTGGGTACATTTACGGAAGGGTAGTAATTTGTGCAAAAGCCTTCAATTTGTATGTAATGTTAGAACATCCCTTTAAATTTAATCTAGTATAAATTTCTTTTGCCATTTTAATGACCAGTCACTCGGTATCTTGGGGTTCGTCTCCAACTTTTCATACTTATTATCTTACTTGATATTTACTTGTCTTCATTTTATTCCTTTGAATGATGTAGTGTTATCAGCAGACTTTTGTCACCATTTGCCCCCAGTCCTGTGATTGTATGTTAAATAGGACTGAGCAAAGTACCTGGTAGGACTGCTTTAACTGTTTTCAATAGCAAAAATGAATCAAGCTTTATGTTTCCTGGGTTTAGAATAATTATTCCTCCAAATGAAGACCTGTCCTCTCATCCTCTTATCCTCTAGCAATATTGTTTCTTGAGCACATTCTGTGGGGACGCTTTCTGAAAGATTTTTAGAGTAGGCTGTTTGGTTGAATTTTCATTTTTATATATTAATTGATTCTGTTAAAAAATGAGGATGTTAATGAGTCATCCATTCCCTCTCCCATGTCATGTGGACTCTCACTTGGTACCTCTTATTTCTCTGTGTGTCAAATTACAGAATTGGAATAGTTTTTACTAATTTGCCTAGTGCTGACATCACAATTTACTGCCCTGAAGTACCTCTCTCTAAATTGCTCTTGGAGACCTTTAAAAAATTGGAATCTGTATTTGCAATGTCCATTTCTCTAATACAAACATTATTTTAAATGAGAAGATGCTCTCTGCAATTAATGACTTAGTGATTTCATCCTTGAGTTACTTTAGAATATTTGGATGAATACCATCTGGTTTGGGCAGATGAGTAGCATTGATTTGTGTAAAATGTCTTTCACTGAGACTTTAATATGAGACATATCTTAATACAGCAGCAGCAGAGGGGAGCTCTGAGGTGGGAACCTTTCAAAATCAGCTCCAGGGTGAACAAAGTTGCAAAACAATAGTTTGCTTTCTCTGCTGTGACTTTGTCTCTGGATGCTCTTCTCTCACCTTGCTCATGTATTGGCTCCACACATTGCTGTGGCAGGCTCCACATCTTTTGGTAGGTTGACAGAAGATTTATTATTACAGTCTAAAGTTTTTCAAGTTGTGTTTCAAAGTTTGTGGAGTTTTCTGGGTGTTTTTTGTTTTTTTTTTTTGTTTGTTTGTTTTTTTTAAATTTTGGCCTATTGCATTATAGCAGCACCAGAAAACCTAAGGATGTGTTTGTAGATGAACAGCTTAAAAAAAAAAAAAAAGCTGTAGTTCCCACACATCTTCTCATGCTCATTTCATAATCCCTTATTATCTCCCCTAAAAGCTTTTCAGCCAACAGCTCTCTATCTTTCCTTTCCATAAGCAACTGTGGCACCAGATTGTTACAGTTTTCTGTCTTTCTTCAAGTAAAGTTTCTTTTTAATCATGCCTTTTTTTTTTTTTCCTTTTTCTTCTTTGGTCCACTTTAGATAGTATGCACTTGCACTGAAATTCAATCTCTTGCCTTTCAAAAGACATTTTTGATATTTTACCGATATCATTGCTTCTTTCAGCTTTCTTTTTTTTTAACCAAGCTTCCTCCTTTTTGTGCAAGAATCCCATTGATCCCACTCCCTTTGTGGATATTTTGGCTTCCTTGCTTATGCACAGATGTTGAATCTACGTCCACGCTGATCACGGTTGCAGAGTGACTCACTGACAGCCCTACTGAGACGCGATGAAGAGTTGCTTCCCCTCGGAGTTTCCTGGCTAGCTGCTCACGAAGCAGGGTCTGAAAATTTGCTCTTGGCATTGTGCCCCGATATAACATTTAAGCAATCTACATGGGGTCATTGAAATCTCCCATTACTGCTGTTTCCTCATCTTTCAGTCACTGAGTTCACGAAGCAAATCAGAGTCGCTGCTCCCATCCCAGCCAGCCCCTTGGTGGTGTGCTAAGTACTGCGTATGCAGTCAGGGGACTGCGTGTTACTTCATACGGTTCATTTATTTATTGGATTTAACTTTAAGCATTTCCTGATAGATAGCACCCTTGCTAGCTACTCTGTTTTTTTCTGTATTCTCTCCCCTCCCCAACCCAGATTTAAGCAATCTACTCATTTCTTAGATATCTAACATTTAAATAGAAGGACATTTACTTCCTTTACCCTCTGGTTTGATTTTGTTTTTCTTTTTTTTTTTTCCCCCCATGCTTGCTTAAACTGCTCTTAATCATCTGCTATTTCAGATTTGCCAACATCTCTGCTGTTCTTTGCTTAAGAATACAGTGTTTGACTCCCTTCTCAAAAAGATGCATTTTCCCAAACTGCATGTCCTTCTGCGCCTTTCAGCATTCTTTTTCTATATGTCTTTTCTTAATTTGCTTTCTCATAATGTGGCTATCAACAGTATTGACTTCAAATCTACCAGTAAGTTGAGAGATGAGATGAAGAAATCTGCATTTTTTTTCTGTTAAAAAGAAAAATCAAGTGATGCTAAATATTATCATGTACATTAAATTTTTTTACTATCAGTATATTTTGGGGGGGAGGGTTCTTTTATTTTCTCTTTTTCCTGTGACTGTGAGTTTACACATTAGAGATGTCAAAAATGAGGCAGCACTACATTTCTTTTTAGGGAAGAGGGTCCTTAACTCAAAAGCATTCCTGCCTTTCTCCCTCACTCCAGCAGCTTCCCTGGGAAAATTCTCACTAAGAGCGAGGAAGCCTTTGTAAAATCCTTGGCCATGTGTTTTGTGTACATTTGTCATCTGGCCTTTTCCTTTTTTCTTCTTTTTTTTCTTTCTTTTTTTCTTTTAATTATACATATTTGGTATAAAACCAAGTTGAAGCTAACCAGAATTCAGAGGCTTTGACTGTTCTGGTGAATAAAAACAAAGATAGCGCACATGAATAAAACAGCCTTGCATGTCTGCAGCCGCTTCCCACACTCCTTCCATCTAGCAGCCAACACTTTCCATTGGCTTTTCAATTAAAGTTCTATACATAGGGACGGATTTGCATCGTTTAAAATAAAACTGCTGTTTAATGCCTCATAGGCATTACCTACAGAACATTATTATTCGTTAATTTTTATGGCTACAAACAGCTTAGTCATCTGGATTGTAGTTCATCTCACTACCACTTGTGCCTGTAATAGATGCTGCCTGTCTGTGATTTGAGCAGCGATGTTCGGTAGTCCTTTCTTCGCCATCTCTGCCACTTTGCTTCTGCCTTCCCCTTTACATGGAGAGATCTCTTATGTTCTTTCACCCGAGGAGAGATCTCTCCCCATCTTCCCCCACCCATTTTTTCAGGGTGTTTTAAAATATAAGCAGAAATGTTAGTAACAGGAGCTCAGTGTTTCTAAGAATAAATACAATTCTTCATTGTTTCTAAAAGCGTAATTGTGGATCAGATTTCCTAGAAATTTCTTAAGGTTTCCATGCATTTCCAAACACGTTTTCATATATTTTGAAGAAAAGGGCTTTTGTTTGCTTTAGCAGTAGTAAAACTCTGTCCATGACCTTCCCATACAGTGGAAGGTCCTTTCCTTGCTAAGGAGCCCATTACAAGAACAAGTCTTTATATCAGAGCTGTCAGAAAAAGAAAAGGAGGAAGCCTTATCCCCTTGTCCCTGCATATCTTTCATCAGGTGTACTCTATGTCTGAGGAAGAGGAGAGGATAGTAGGAGGTGAAAACTTGATTAAAAAGAGAGGTGGGAGGAATTCCTAGGAGACTATTTCATACTTTCTCTCTTTCTCTGCAGAAAATACTAATATACAAAATATAAATAAATGCTGCATGCTAGCTAAACTGTGTATTAAGGCTTATACAATCACTAGATTGTCAGCTTGTGTATGTTAACTCAACTGTGTGCACTTAGGGGTATATGGTTACACAAAGAGGCTACTTGGGAACGTGAAGTGCTTTGTAAGCACGGACTGATTGTCACTTGGGATTTTGCACTGTTCCTCATCATCAGGACCAAAACAAGGTCTAAGGACCAAACCAAGGTCTATGCAGTTTAAAGTTCTTTGTAATTGGCTTTTACTGCCAGTGTCAATGGTTTAGGATGAGACTTCAGGATGTGCCAGGCACATACTGAAAATGAACTTGTCTGCCATGAGGTGGAAATCTGTTCTGTCATTCAGCAGTGGAACCGTAATCACGTCAAGCTGTGATCTTGTTGGATCCCATCACCAAGCGAGCAGGGCTAGGCCAGGCTTCCCTACTGCTATGTCAAACCCAGAGCTACGTGCTAAGTGTAGTAGGGAGAAGAGGTGGCCACTGAGTAACTGATACTGTTCCTCTGAGTGATGAAAACTGATGCCAGCTCTGTCTCTTTGACGAGGTGCTAAATAAAATCATTATCTTTCGTTATTAGCAAACCAATCTTTATAAAAGGAGAGGACTTAACCCTGTTATCCTGGACACACTTCAACTGCCACATGCACGTTTTTCAGACTTTGTAGAGATGTCGATCACAGGTAATGGTGATGTGATACTCTATGTGTTGGTATATGTGCATTTCTGTATTCAGATATGTATACCATTTAGAAGAATTCATTGTACTCTCAAGCAGAGGAAATACTAAGTACTGTAGAGCAGTAACAAAAGCAGTAACTAAGTACTGTAGACACACTAACAAAAACAAAAAAAAGCATGACTAGAAGGAATGGGTGGGAATTGAAGCAAGACAAATTCAAATTAGAAATCAGGCACACATTTTTAATTGGAAGCATAATTATATCCTGAAACAAACCAACCAGAGTAAGTGATAGATTCTTCTAGTCAAGACTGGGTGGTTTTTGGGAAGACCTGCATTGGTCTGACAAGAGTTACGGTCCCCTCTTGTGTAGCTGTGCTTGAGTGAAATGCTCTGGCCAGTTTTATGCAGCAGGTCAGGCTAGAGGCTCTAACGCTTCTTTCTAGATTAAAATTAAGTGAATCTAACTACTAACAGTATGAGGCAGCTGTATCTAAAAATGGAAAACAGCAACCTTGTTACAATGTAGAGAGGAAGGCTCATGTTAAATTCCAAGTTTAATTTCCCAATTTCTGGCTCTATTTGTTGTATGATTCCCCGCCCCCTGCCCCCTCACAGGCATGTTCTTTACCTGTGTTGGCAAAGAATGTGAATGTAGAACAGCTTTACAAGTTGGGATCTAACTGCATGTACTGATGTACTTTTGTCATGGGTTGGATTGGGGGATACTAAGATGTTTTCATCTTCCAATGAAGAGGAAGGAGCAGCAATGTAAAATAGAATTTCTTTTCCTTCCTGTTTTTGGCACATTTGACCCTTTTCACATGTAGACATAGGAATATTTTTCTCAGTGCTTTTTCTATTGTGTTGTGGGGGCTGTATCCTTCTATTGGTTACTATTTTGTGGCTTCTATATCATCCAGAAGCTTGGAATAGAAAATTAGAGAATGTGAAGGAGAAGTTTCCAATGCCTTACACTGAACGAGGCAGCTTATCCATTTCCTACCCCGGCTGTTGCATCAGCCTTAATGTCAGAAGGAAGAGGCAGCGTGCCGGCAAAGGGGGGACGGGCAATGCTGGACGAACTGAACTGTGCCCGCCTCTGAGGAAATTGTAATGATTGTCCTTGTATTCTAGCAAACTCTGACTTTGTTTGTATGTCTTGGGGGAATGAAGGGAAATAAGGTTTGAACAGGCATTTTCAACTGTTTTTCTGTTCCTTCTTGTAACCCTCACTGTTCTGCCTGGCAGTGTATTGGCAGCCAGGTACTGCTGGCATCCCCTGGAGGGGCAGGAGGAATCCTGCCTTGAGATTACATGGACACGATCAACTTTCAGCAGTTGTAGTATCTAAGCCACCCAAAGCTGCTGTTGCCATCTTAGTTTAAAAAATTTGCTTTTGAATACGTTTCCTTAAAGCTACAGGAAGACATCATATAGCTTTTAGTACAATAGTATGCAAGATTTTATGTATGTGGTACTCTGGGAGACTATGAAATATATAGGATCTCTTGGAGAGTGTCTGAGTTTTGGTTGTGGTTTGTTGTGTTNTTTTTCCACAGGAAGTAAAAATACCTTTCCAGCTGTTTTCCCAAATTGTAAATAGGTTTGGAAGCTTCCTATGAAGTCATCAGTCACCTAGTTACTACACATAAATGTGTTCCTAAATGTAACAGGTTTCAGATTTCTGGCTGAATTCCTCTTTGCCTGTGTCAGAAAAGCCCCATAAACTACTAACAGCTGGAGCTAAACAGAAATAATCATTCTCTGGAAGTGCGTTCACTGTGTATGGCAAATGGACCACAGTTACTTAACTGCTTTTTAGGTTTGTCTGTGTATTTTTGTGAAGACTGTACACAACATTAAGGAAGTTATAAATTTTAAATTGCCTTTTTGCTACTTTCTTACAGTTAGAGTAATTTGGAGTTGGGGAACTTATTAATAGGGGCTTGAATCCATTTGTTCTGCCCAGCAGAAACTATCTAAAATATTTAGCAGTGCTGCTAGAAACAAAGAGGAAAGCAAGGGAAATACAGATACTTAAGCTTTAATGAGCAGAGCTGTAACTAACTCCATTTCCTTTTTTTCCTCTCCATATAAGTTTTATTTTTTAAAGGAAGAGCTCCTCTCTAAATGCATTGAGTGACTGTGAGCCCCAGACACTCGTATTAACTTAAATGCCTAAATTAGATAGGTAGTTGCCTGAGGTCATACATAGAACTAATGGAGATGAGTAGAGGCATCCAGAGGATGATTAGGAAGATAGGAGTGATGACCTGACTGTGGCAGTTGCCTTCCTCTGACTATTGATTTCTGCAAGGCAAATATTAATTGGGATGGATCTGGATCATAAGAGACCCATAGGGAAAGGAGGAGTCAGTAGATACCTGCTCTCCAGTTCTCTTGTTTTGGAATCAGAGGCAACGAGATACATTTAGGGGAAAGGAGGAAACAAAAATAGAACATGAACGTTTCTGGGGAAGTAGGATCCATGAAGTTCAGCTTGGTGCCTTGTTGAGCATGAAACAGTAAAGAAAGTGCGAGGGATACAATAGGGGAATGACTCAGTCAATGAGTGAGAAAAACAGCAGCAGATTAAATTAATCTCTTCAGAATACCTTTCAGATGATGCTCATGTCTGGTTCGTTCCCATCACCTAGTCCATGCAGGACATTTCTGGAGCAGGGAAAGATTTGCTGATTGTATGTTGTATACTTGGAGGTCTTGCCTAGGTAGCTGATGGTAACCACAACTGTAGTCTTTTTGATGCAACAGGGATGTTGCTGCTATTGCTTCCTGCCTTGTTCAGTGAGTGGCTGGATTTTTTTCTTTCCAAGAAGTAGTAGTATACAAAAGAAATGGACACTGCTGTCCTCCCCACCAAATTCCTGGCTGGATAGGGAGACTTCCTTTTCTTATGGAAAGAAACAGCTTAGTGTGCCATCTCCATCTGCTGGTTGAGCAGATTGGCAACGGGAGTATCTGAACTGACACCAGAAGAAAGAGAATTAACACATTGGAAAATATGAGTATGAAAGTAGAAAGTGTAATATACACTTTAACCCTTACTGAAGAAAGGAATTTAATCAGCAATGTATTAAAAATTGCAGCTGGATGATTTAAACAAGCTTTTATATTTTCTTGGCAGGGGTACAATTACATATTATTTGACTAATTGCGTAAGATATTACTGTGGAATATAACTCGACTGAAACAGGTATATCAGTATATCTATACTACTGAAAATATGGTAAAATACAGATCTTTACTTGAAGAAGGTATCATGGTTTGTTTTAAAATTTAACCATGTGTAAAGCAATTATATACATTGTATATTTTACAAACTCGTGTGTTTAGTTTCTGACCATGTGTTCGATAATTTCATTGTTATCCTTGGGGTGTAAAATTACTTAATTGCTAATGTAAATATTCAGCCCACCTGAAAAAATGTATTACCTAAGTAATTCTATTAAATATTTTGTTCTGTACAGAGCGGAGGAAGTTCTCATTTTTAAACTGGTTGTCATTGAAACATTCACTTACTGCTGCTACACTTCATCATTTGAAATGTGCTTAGAGGAGGAACTTAGGAAATATATTTTCCTTTTCAGACATTAGTACATAAAATTGAGTGGCATGCTGATAACCTTCAGGGCAAAGGGATTTCTTCTGTACCCAAATAACGCAGGTGCACATTCAAGGCTTTCCTGGAGCAAACTAGAAACCTTAAAAAGGGTAGAGGTGAGCTCTACCAGCTGGCAAGTTTTCTTGGCAGGTTGACTTCACTAAAATAGTGTATTAATGAAGTCATGATCTGTAACTTTGGAGTTCAATCATGAAAAGGTGCATATTTACATAGTTTTAAATTTGTGTGTGTGTATTGCAAGTACATTCCTAAGTTTTGCATTTGGATCTTCAGCATAACGATACATGGATGTAGTTTCCCTGCTGTTGTTTTAATCTATATTCAAAGCTAAAAAAGGTAAAGCTTGTATAAGCAGTATCCTTTCCTTATTTCCAAGGAATATGATTATCTTGATATCGATCTATTCCTTTATTCAAATGTGGCTTTTTGTATGCATATGTATATGTAACTACAGAGAGAGGTAGACAGAGGCATGGATTTCTGAGCTGCACATTTCAATGAAAAGAGAACCAAAGTGACACGAGAGCAATTACTGTCATCATCTTCTGATGTCTCTGTCTAGGGTCATGGTTTTGCATCTGGATATCATAGTGGCTTTTTGATGGAAAAACAGTGTGGCTTCATCTTTACTGAATCCATTGATTTGAAAACAGTGAGAGTCCAGCAGGTTTCAAGCACAGGCAACACATATTAACTGCACAACTGAAGACAGAATTAATGTAAATTTTTTTTCTTTTTTTTTTTTTTTTTTTTAATTAGAGGACTAAATTAAAAAAAAATAAAACAAAAAAAAAAGAGAATGGGTGTTTCAGTATTTTGGAAAATGTTTGAGGGATAGGCCAAACTGTTGCTAACTGTAAGTAAGGAGCAAATTAAAAAGTTATTGTGGTAGGTATAAACTGAAAATAAACCTTGTGCTTTGCTCTACGTTCCTTCTCTTCCAGAGTGGCAGTCAAGGTGTTCAGTATTATGTAACTGCACCATGTGACATTAATATTCCAGTATAACTAGAATACAAAAACTTCATATGGAAGGAATGTTAAGTGTTTGGACTTGAAATCACTGATGCTTAGTTTTCTATGTATTACCTATGAGTAGTTCTTCCAAAAGCAGCAGGGAAAGGAATTGGTGGTAGCCTGATCAGCCATTCATTCCTTAGGTAAGTTCATCTGTGCAATCTTTGCCAGTCTGTAAACTGTGACTGGCAAGAATATATACATCCAGTACCAAAAGGAATTGCCCTTTTCACGAAGTTTCCTACAGCTGGCTGTCTGATATGCATCCTTTTACCCCATTTGAGTTTCTCTCCTGTGAGACAAGGAGCCAGTTTTGCCTTCATGACAAATATTTTCTCTCAGTAAGCACACCTCTGATTAAGAGACCATTTCTATTTTCAAAAAATTCAGCCCAAATAGAGTGTGAATAACTAGCATCAGCTGCCCAACGTTTCCATTTCGTCCTATTAGAATATGCAGTACATACCATGGTACTGAAAGCAAGAGAGTAGAATACATCAATGCACTTTGAAGAGTAATAACAGTCCACCTTTTCATCTAGCAGTTGATTGTATATTCCTTGATAACATATCACTACTAAGAACTTCAAAACCTGTTATTTGTTGCTGCCTGGATTGGTGGAAAATATTTTAGCAATGCTAAAGCCTATGAATGTTGGGTCAGTGGACCTATTAGTGGGGTTTTGTGCTAGCTCCCGCTTCAGAGGCACTCACTGATATTCCTTCTTCAACCTTGTCTACAGGAAACTTAATTAAAAAATGAGAGCTTGTTTTATTACTCCAACATTTCAAATCCAATGAGCAGAAAATATACTCAAAGGGATCTGAAAGGATATGCTGGTATGTCTGCCCCAGAAGTGTCTGGTTATGATGTCTTTTCGGGAAAGTAAAATTCATTCTTGCAATACTCTTCATGCTTTTGAAGTCTTAAGACATTCTTCAAGTTGTAGATTATTTGAACAAATGACCCATGTCTCTCTAGCGGGCCCTTCCTACAGGGGTGATTGCACTGAAGATTTTTTTCCTTTGTCTTGGGTTTATTTCAAGTGAGGATACTGAGTTCTGATGATATCTAAAAGAGGCTAACCATAGATCATATACCAAAGAGCCACCATATTTCATATACTACATGCCAGGTGCTTTTTATAAACTCCTCTGCAGGGGAAGATCTACCCCAAATCAAGATTGCAGCTGACATTGCCCCCTTGCATGGTATCTGGTGTTGTCTTGGCTGAGCAGGCCAGAGGCAGGATTCCCACCTTTGGAAACGGTGACTAGAATGAAGCCTCAGCTCTGAGAATGAGAATTCACCAGAGGATAACTGTGTTATGTAGCTGAGTTGTGGACCTGATGTAAGTGGAGGGGTGATGTGAAAGGAAAGGAGCTTTCCCAAGGGTCCTTTATGCTGCTCAATTTTTTCCTCCATTCAGTGCCAGAACTGAGAGCACAATGCTCAAGTTACTTGTTCTTATTGCTGTCTTTCCTTGGAAGAAGTATGTTTGAAACTATTGTTATTATATCTTTAGCCTGGGAACTTGGGGACCTGGACCTCCTACAAGATGAGAGAGACTTCTGTGTCCATGTACTACAGAGTGCAATGGAGGAAGCAGGTGTCAGCGTGAAGCTGAGCTAAAGGCATCTCCAAGGTCATCTCCAAAGGTGGCTTAAAGAGAGTTGGCATGGGACAGAGGTAGTGCAAGAAGTCTCTTGACATCAAATGAACACAAATTCCCTTTGTAGGGAGTGGAAACGGATTTGTTTGTGTGTGGTCTAGTCTCTGACACTTCGTTAACCACAGTTTAAAGCTCATGGGAAGGGGTAAGTGAGCTGTAGAAGCAAGATCAGAAAATCACAGGCATGTTGGCTGGAAGTGACTTTGGAGCTTACGTAGTGCAGCCTCCTGAGATCTTTGCACAGCTGCTGATGGTGAAATTGCCCAATGCAGAGGTGAGGGATTATTCCTGACCTATCCATGGGGATGGGTATTTAGCATATACATATGCATATGTTTTAGCATTTTCTTATTTTAGTACTGTCTCTTTTTGTTGTAATAAAGGTGCCTTATAAAGGGCTTATGAGAGGAATCAAACTGCTGAGGTGTACTCATGTAAGAACCCATGGATGTTTGCATCGTTCCACCTTTGTTGCTTACAACAGTCCTCTAAACAAGAACTTCAGGACTAGGCTCCGGACATTTGACTTTGAATGAAACTAGATTTTGGGAGGAGTTTTTCTGGAAGGGACAACAGCAATATTTCACCAACGCATGTTAGGTGAAGACAGACTGGTTTTAGTCTGTCCATATAAGTAATAGAAGTGCATATATGAAGTGATAAGGGAAATACGGAAATTGAAATCAGGCTTGCATACTCACAGGGCACTTCAGGATTTATGTATAATATACACTTATCCCTTAATGTTATTTTGAAGATAAATAATAGCTGAGAACTCCCTCTTGCCCTGTTTCCAAAATACCTTATGGAATCTGAAGGATAAATATTTAAGAAACACCTAGTGGTCTTGAAATAAGAGAGAATCATAGTGTTGGGAAGTAAAGGCTGCCTTTTATGTGCAGAACTGGTTCAGCAGAGGTCATGGTAGGAACCATTTCTCAGCTCAAGGCTGTTTGGAAGGACCACCTCAAATAGAGGGAGGGTGCAGCGTCCATTGCTGTTGCCCATTGAACCACTAACATCTAGTGTGTTATTGCCAACAAGGCTTTCAATTAGTGCTAATTGCGTTGGTAGTTTTTGTGAGTCTAACTTTTTCAAGCCATTCATACTGCTTTCCTTGGTCTTGCTGGATTATTTAATGTTACTCACAGTCTGTGAGAAGACACTTATGCTTAGGCTGCACTGGTACCAGATTAGATGGTTTAATGGCTATACTTTGTGGAAAACTGATGCTTGTGGCTTAGGAGTATGTGGATAGAAATAAACACTGACAGCATCTAGGAATAATAATTTGGTTTTCTCATTTTTAGTTGAAGACTTTTGCACACAGATGACCCTTACAGGAATTAATAAGCCCATCTGCTGTCCCAGCATTTGTTCACCAACTCAAATAAGTCAATGTTACAAGCAACTAGAGATAGATGATGGGCTGTGTCTTTGAAGATGTGAGTTTGCCTCCATCAGGTCTGATGAGTTTTATTTTAATTTCTGTTATCTAAAGATTTGTCTGGGAGTGGTGTAAGCAGATACCTGTGTTTCTGTACGTACTGGAGTAGGGACTAGGGTTGAGAATTTCCAGGATATAAAAGTGAGATCTTGGGGCAGGGGGAAGGGTGCAAGCTGTTAGTCTTCTGCTTCGTACTGTAGTTCAAGGTTTTCCTTGGTTATTGAAGGGATCCCCATGTTGTCAGGAGTGCTCAGCTGAGTGCTCTGGTGTGTTGTCATTTACTAACTTTCATTTGAGTTTCATCTGCAAAGTAATACTAATTTTTCAAATAAATGTTTTAAAGCTGCAGGATGTTCCCACACTGAAAGAAACCCCAGAGGGGTCATCTGTTTCCTCTTTCCTGCTACAGCAGGGGAGATTATTTCCACCTCTTTCTTTCAATGCTGGTTTTTCCAACAGTACTTGTTGTCCCAAGCTATTCAGTAACCTATGTACACAGCACTGCCAGTCACAAGTAACCCAGTAACTCAGCATTGCAAGTCATAAGCAGAATGAAATATTTCCCACCCTTTATTTGGCTATACAGGGCTGGATGGAAAGAAAAATGTTATTTTGCTTTAGGAAGTGGTAAACCTTTATGCTCCATATATTAACTTGCTGTGTATTCAGAACTTGATATATTCTGGCTTTATGTCCTTTAGAGAACCAAGTGTAAAATTCTTGTTCCATAGAAAGTTGTTACAGTAAGAGGCAAAAAGCCTGTTTAGTTGAACTTTGAGGAAAGATATCACAGAAATACAAATATCCATTGGCATCTTACTTATGCACAATTTAAAAATGAATGAAAGAACTAGAAAGTGTACAAAGTTTCTTGTTTGAACATGTTTTTTTAGATGAACTAAAAGTTCCCATTATGCTTGTTTTTTCTAAGTAGTGTTCTATCCAAAATAAACAATTTTACCCTGAATCCAAATGCACTTTGTGAACATCCTTTCTTACTGCTAAAAGCTAGGGAGCCGGTATTGAATCCTTAAACACTATCTCTTTGAGGGCTTATGGCACCTTCAGGATGTGGGCTTGAGCACAGAGATTTGTCTGCTCTATTTTCAGATTTGAGAACCTTTAAAAATTCCAGGGTTTTGTCTTGTTCTCAGCAGTTCTTCTATTGCTAAGGCTTATTTTGTGGAAACAAGTCAACTGAGGAAATTTTTCCTTCCTTCCTTTCTCTCTCCTTCCTTCCTCCCTTCTTCCTCATTTATGAATAGTGCTTTTGCTGTCAGGGCACAAGAGAGTTTCTTTAGGGAAATTTATTGCTGAAATAAGGGAAGAAAATGAAATTCTGCTGGCTGCCGCTTAAGACTTATGGACAAAGAACATACGGACAATAATTACTTTTAAAGTCTCCCTGGAAAATACAAAATCTCTTGCTATTAACTAAACTGCCTTTAAAATGAAAGAAGGCATGTGCAAAGCCTGCACCATTTTTTCGTGTGTGTCCATGCGTAATTCTCTGTAGATTTTTCATTTCAAGTCTATGTTTGCGACATTCTCCGTTTCTTTCCTCTTCTCCCTTTAAGGAACTTCTCACGCCTGTTTAGACACAGACAACATGCATTGCAATTCAGAATTCCACTACTGAGTTTGTTTATTTTTCATTTGATTATTATGTTTTATTATAATATTGCATGGGCATCTTGGTTAGCTAAATATGTGTGTATTGGTCTGATTAATTTACAGTTGGAGCATGTGTCTTAATATAGGGAGTTCCTCCTTCGCAATGACTTTTCTGGTAGCTTGCAGTCTACTTGTACTTTCTTTGGTAATATTTCCCAGAGGTGGGATTTAAGGAAGGAAATGGAGCAAATCTAGATTCAGACTTTGCTTTTGGATCTCCTCTCTCAAGAGGATCAGAACAAATCCCTGAATTTAATGATGCACTCGAATGTGATGAAAATTTGGATATTAATCATCACTGGGAACCTGTGTTCTGTGCTCATTAAATAGGCAATTTTGGTGAGTGCTTCTCATTCCCTTATGAGATACTAGAACAGCAGGTAGGCACCAAGCAACATCAGGTCATAATGCAAATTTTCTTTGAGGTAGAGCAGTGCATATTGCATTAGTTTTCAATGAAACCTCAGATTCCACTTTTACTGATGTCACTTTAACATCATAAATATGCAAAACAGCTTTATCATATGCAATACGGGTTTTTCTTCACTTTTGTTAGTGAAAGTCTGGACTACTTAAACCAATTGTTTGAGTCAACATGTGAATTAGATTGAGAAACAGATTTCAAGAGTGAAGAATAATAATTCAAGTGGCATTAGAAATAAGTGCTGAAATTTTCTTGAATTACTAGTGAAGTATATATATTTTTTTAATTATATTTTTATACAAGGATGCAACATGACCTAAATCTTTGGGGTTATACAGGACTCTCAGCAATGTTGTCAATCCAATGCATTCAGAAGTCAGAAACAAGCTTGAGTTAACAAATTATGAATTCTTTTTGCTTGTCTTCTGGCATATTTTGAAGGGGGTTTTTTTCTGCTTTCATAAAGAACTTAAATTTTCTTTTGCAATGCTTTTAAAAAAAAACCCAACCAAAATCACCTGGAATTTTTGGGTGATAATGTATGTCCCTGAAAGGAAAAAGATCATTTAAAGGGAAAAAAAATAATTATCTTACGTCTCAAGATGATACTCAGATTCATCTCAAGGTTCCACAGTATGAAGCAGAAGATAATTTCCACAGCTAGACCTGTGTCTTGCCTGTTCCCTGGATGGGGTTCCCGTCTCTCTCCATAATGCCCCACACCTGGTGCAGCCATGGTACGTTGACTTATGGCATAGATATTTCTTATTCCGGTGGGTTCTTACACAGCAGGACTGTGGGAAGCAAAGCAAATACTACAGTGAGTTTAAATTGTCTCTTCACAAACTGCCTTAAAGTAGGAAAAGCAATATCTGTGCTAACCTATAAGAATGCAACTGAAGCTGTGTAGCATTTTAAATGGAGTGCCAGAGGTAAAATTGCATTTTTAGAATACAAATATGAATTCACAAATGTGTATATTTTTAAACATGCAAAACCCCCTAGAACAGGAGCAAGCAATATGATTCATGCCATTGGATTCCCAGTAAACTTTGTGAACTGTCACACGGGCAGGGTTTTGCTCAAGTGGATCTGGGGTGAAATCTTGTTTTTGTTCATTCACCAGGCAGGTGTGATGTTCTAGGTTCAGGACACTGCAGTTCCCTGCAACGGCTGATGAGCTGCATGTGCGTAAGGCTTGCAATCCCATATCCAGAACTCAGCAAGGATGTAAAGGACTGTATTTTTAGATGCATTCCCATATACAGTATGTTATGTAATATGTTTTAAGACTGTGTTTATAAAGATAGATTGTTTCAAAAGTTTAAAAAAACGTAAATCAGAATAGAATGTAATTTCTCATACATATTCTTTACTTGCTAATGTTATTTTAAAGCAGACTCAGTATGTATACATTATATATATGTATGTTCTTTTTATAGGAAAAAAAAATGCAGTTTAAAGTTACTTTACTTTTTAAAGATGAATTCCCATGTTTGTAATCAATCGTGCATTAGAACATCATGTATTAATACACTGTATGTTATTCATTAAAAATGAACCTCTGAAGAAGATTTTAACTTCTCATTGTTTGTTACTGATCTTATGCAATGTTACTTGAATATTCTTACTTTCAAACACTGAATGAGAAGTGGTGGAATGCAATAGCGTTAATTGACCAGCAGCACCATCTAATTGTTTGCATCTTTTGGCTCTTTCGATTTAAAGAAGTAACGTTTGTTGCAGAAATATTAGCTATGTGTTTATGTTTGTTGTGGGTGCTAAGCAGCTCTCCTTCCAAGACTGGTCTGAGCTTGCAAAACTATTGATACATTCTTATACTAATGAATTTAATATCAGATTTTATATGATCTGCTTTAACAAAACCCAAATGGGAGTAGACTACTGAAGATATCCTTCCAAATCCTCTTTTCTTTTGCCATTTCAGACTGATCTATGTAATTTATAGCAAATGAGTATCTGCAATTACTTGCTTGGTTTGCATTCCTTCCTAAATGCTGCCATCTTGTTTGCTTGATTTGTATTCAGGAGAGGACTTGAGGAGACAGTGGCCTTATTTATTTTAATGTCATAATAACACATTTTCGTTTACTTGTGTACGTCAGCAAATGTACATTCATGCCATAGAAGGAAAAAACTGAAACCTCTTTTTTTTTTTTTAGTTTTTAGCATGAGTTGGTTTAGTCAAGTCTAGGTTTTAAAAACTGAGATCTTCTGCCCTGTAAACCTATTTGTCCGTAATTTACTAACTACAAAAGCCTGTTATTTGCTTGTCCTTCCTGTCCTGTGCTGACTGACTGGTTTGAATTTCAGGAGTAAACGAATTTGTGAGCAATGGTTTGTTCCATTCTGGCTTTAAGGCTTAATGAGACTGTAATGTATCCAGGCTGAGGTTTCTGTTTGATCTAGTAATAGTAGGAAACAGACAAGTAGATTGCACTAATCATTAACAATTGCGAATACATTTGTTTCTCTCTAGTCTGACAGAATGACTCTCTAATGTATGGGTTGGAGTCGAGCGCATGGTAAAACCAGAAGGATTATACTATCTTGTGTAATGTCACTAGCAAAAAAAATACATGGTTATGGAGGAGGTTGGCCATCTTTCATGTTTCTCTCTGTAGGACTTGAAAATAGGTCAGTGCCATTTAGAATAGCAGGATATTTTTATTGGGAACCTCCTCCTCCTGTGAGCTCCTCTGCAGGCGTGACAGAGCTGATCCTAGTGCTTGTGGAGGAAGTGGAATGCTTCAGTCATGCCCTGTGGGAATTAATAGTCTAGAACATTGTGCTGGAACTGGTGGAACATTCATCCTGTGAAATAAAAGATCACCTTTAACGTAGTGACTCTGGTGCTCTCTGGATTTGTTCCTGGACTCAGTCCTTTTGTTCTTTCATAGGTGTTGGGGTGAGTTATCTGTCCTGCCAGAACAGTCTGAAATGAATATACTTCCTTTAGGAAAATTGCAAAATTAAATTAAGCTTTAAAGAAACCACAGACTCCCTTTTGAATATTTGACTTAATCCCTGACTTTTTTTCTTCTCCCCCGCCCCCCAACTTGGCCCGACATGGGGCAGAATCAGAACTGAGGGATGGAAAACAGAGGTGGGAGGGCAGCCCTGAGCTAGAAGTTGGGTTTTTGAATGGTGGCCAGTCATGGGAGAAAGCCAAACTGGAAAACTTGCAGAGGTGTTAAAGGCTGAGAGCCCACAGACCTGTGGCTCGCTGATCTAAGCTAGAAAAAACCTGCTGATCTCAAAAGGTAATGCAAAATGTAATGAAAAAATGTATCATAAAAATCAGGATGATGAAGTAATATATGCACTGAAATGGGAAAAAATCTCAGACTTTGCAAAAACATCTGGATGTTCTGGGGTGTTTTTTGTTGTTGTTTTTAAGTTAAATAGGACTTAAAAAATCTGCAGCATATGGGAGCTGCAAATTCCCACCATGTGTTTCTGCTAAGTGTAAGGATGTATGGTTTGTGCAGCAATTTTTATTGTTTTTAAAGTGTCCGTGTGACTTAGCTGCTCACTTTGCTTTCCCCCCATGCCAGTGAGTGAAGGCTGTCAGCTTGTGGCAGGAGAGAGCATTAGAGCCACTGCAGACGACATCGGGGCGATCTGGACATGGAGGTAGATCCCAGCAGAAACAGACCCAGGGAGCCTAAAAGTTTCCAGTGTAACTTGACTGCCCAGCTCGATTTCCACAGACCCTGTCAGTAGCACTTAACTGTGGTGCTGATAAGTACTGTAAATTGTCATGGATGTTGTCTACAGCCAAGTCCTGATGGTGTTGCATTAGATTTGATCATGGGAATATGTATTTTCTTAGAAACAGTTCTGATATTAAAAATTATCCTTCCTTGCACCAACATTTGGCTGGCAGCTATATAGACACTCCCCAGTAACAACACAGACGGCTTTATTTGCTTTTGGAAGGTTTTGCTGCCCGAGTTCATGCTCCTTCCCTGCCTTTCTCCACCCTAGTTTTTTTCTAAAATAGGACTAGATGAAGGCACAGTGGGTTTTGCAAGAAACCTTATGCTTTTTGGTGACAAAACACATAAGGAAGTCAAGTGTCTTTTCCTGGCATATCAATATTTACTGACTGGAAGAAACTGTGTGCAGGGAGTATCCAAACATTTACAGATAGAAGAATGGCCGTGGCAACTGCGCTGTATTTTATAACTGATAAAGATAAAATCATTGTGGTGCTTTTTTGAACCTAAGGAAATGATTTAGTAGAGGAAAAGAAAAGACATTTTCTAGTGTATATGAAGAAACCTACATTGTTGTGGTTTAACCGCAGCTGCTTGCTCATCCCTTTCTCCTTTCTTAAGGGGATGGAGAGGAGAATGGAAAAAAACCCCTGAGATAGACAGTTTAATAGGATAACAAAATAAGAGAATTATAATAATAGTAATAACAACAACAATAGCAAGAATAACAATGCAAGTGATGCACAAATGCAATTGCTCACCACATATGGAAGGAAAAAAAAAATAGTCCGATGCCCAGTCTGTTTCCAAGCAGTGATCCTGCCTCCCAGATAATTTCCCCAGTTACATATGGAGCATGACACTATACGGTGGGGAATATCCCTGTGGCCAGTCTGAGTCGGCTGTCCTGGCTGTGCTCTCTCAGCTTCTGCACCTGGCAGGGCCTGCAAAGCTGAACAGTCCTGGACTTAGTGTAGGCACTACCACTACCTAGCAACAGCTAAAACATCAGTGTGTTATCACCATTGTTCTCATACTAAATCCAAAACACAGCACCGTACCAGCTACTAGAAAGAAAATTAACTCTATCTCAGCTGAAACCAGGACACACATGCACACTACGCTTAAATTCTAGTGCAACAATTTCAGCAAGTGTAACAGCTGGGAGTGTTTCCCTTGTGACACACAGAGCAGGCCCTCACAGNTTAACAGCTGGGGGTGTTTTCCTTGTGACACAACATTCCCTGGAGACACACAGAGCAGGCCCTCACAGCCCAGGCAGGGCGTAGCAAGTTGAATGAAGTTCAAGATGACGTGATCTGGTTTTCAGGAGTGAGACCTTAGTGGAGCTTCTTTCTTTGAAGCTTTGTCAGTTTTTGAAATGCTGGAGTAACTTCACAGTTTGGAGTGTGTTATGCACGTCTTGATGGTGTGGTGAAAATACTAGAAGATGCCAGATGGGTGATAAGATATTGTGGGCAAATGACAGGGACTGTGGCTAAGACTTGTGGAGGTCCAGCCATAATGGAGATCTTCAATAAGAGATGCTGTATAATTTTCTGCTGCAAATGCAATGAAGAGTATCTCCCTGTAACTCTGAGCATTAGCATCCTGTTGAGTAGGCAGATGGTTCTGGAAACCACCAAATGAAGGCATTAGCTACCTGTTGTATATGCTAGTCTTTGCTAGTAATGATGGTTTATTAGTCTTAGAAACATGGCATGCATTTTCTTTGTTGTTTCTTTTGAAAGATTTCTTTGTATGTGATGACTAATGTTTTCTTTGCTTGGAGTTTTCATCGAGGTTGTTTTTTTCACTGCTTTATAAGACATGAAAGGTTCTTAAATAGCCTGCAAAACAGTCTGCTAAGTTAAGAGATGTATCACAGGATTGCACCTAGCCCTGAATAATGAAGACTAATCAGATGAGAACAAAATGCAGTCTATTTTTTGCCTTGTATTCTGGGAGATAGAATAGATGGATAATCTTCTAGTTCAGGCATAAATCCTGGGTTTGGCTCTGCTATAAATTTCATACATGGTGCTCTCAAAGGCTATTCAAGGAGCTTTCTCTAGGCATCTACAGAAGATCTCAATGGCCTATTTTATGCATTTAGGAAACATGAGGCTTCAAGGTCAATCATGGCTCTGGGAAAGTGATTCCGTGGGTTGGGTACACACCTCCCATCACTGACAGTTTAAGTGGTACACAGATACTGCATTTCTCAGATCCCATGCAAAGTGCTCACTTTTGTGCAATCCTATCTTTTTGGGCATTGTTCTCTGTTTATAATTGTTATAGTCTCAGTACAATTACAGTCCCTACCAGGGACACTCAGAATATGTTACCTATCTTTCACGTTGAACTTTGACATGCTGAAACTTGATACAAAAACCATGGAAGCAGCAGATTTGCTATGAAGATATGAGCTGTACTTCACAGGGTTTCAGGCCCAAAGGAACCGCTTGAAGGTTTAGTTCTAATTTTCTTTAGAGAAAATCATAGAAAAAGAATATTTTTTGTTATATTAATGTACTTCTTGGTTATGACTAAAGCATTTTTGTCTTCTGGAGACTAAATTCTTTGTGCTAGATTGTAGGGGAGATCATGAAAGCTCCAGTAGTCAATACTCTTGGAATGGCAAGGAATTTATTAGGTATGATTACATGAGTCCATCAGAAAAGAAAAAGAACTCATAGCATCATTTTTGTAGCTTTATCTTTTGTTTGTGCGTAATCTCTGATGCTGCAGAAGAAACTAAATGGAGTTCTTTCCTTTTCTGCCTTTGGAGTAAGTCTTGGTAGCTGCATGGGAGGGAGAAGGTGTTATTTCTTTGTTTCTGACCTGAGTAGGTGATTTTGGAAGCCCTAAAATATGACAGTTCAATAAAATGGTTTTCTTAATGGAGAACAGAAGTAATTCTGACTGTTTCAGGAGAAAGGCAAGAAATGCTTTGCCTGTGACCTGTGAGGGAAGAGATGTGACAGACAAGTTTTGGAGTCTGTTTACCTTTATAGTCTTTCTGTCCCTGAAAGTCAAAGCATGATCTTTTCTGTCTAGCCCAACAAAGTATGTTAACTGCAGAGAATTTCTCCAAGAATCTGTGGGGAAAAAATGAAAAAGAAGAGGAGAAATATATTCTAGAATGATAGCATAATTTTCTTTTAAAGACTTCAAGCAATGCAGAGTCCCCTGGTAAAATATTTCAATTTGATTTTCCCAGCTGTGAAAGTAATCAAAAACTTCTTTCAAGGTTTAACTTGCTAATGAGATCCAGTGACTGGAAGTTAGTTATGCCATTGTCTGCATGATTAACTATTTCCATCCTGTTATCAGATAGCTTTTATGGGTGAAAATACCTGTGCATAGTGATGAAGTCAGCCTACAACATTCTCTTTGATGATCTGAATATGTTGAGCTTCTTAAGTCTCACGTCATAAATCATGTTTTCAAGACCTGAGTCATTTTCATGGCCCTCCTTTGAATGTTTTTCAATATTTCCACATGTTTCTTAAATTGTGGACACTATGCTGGTATTCTGTCAGAGGTCTCACAAATGATATAAAAAAAGTGAGATGATTTCTATTTGCCTAACCTTTATTTGATTCCTCCTCCCAAGAATGTCATAGATGCTTTTCACTAAGAAAGTAATTGAAGAGTTTATCCTGAAGCTCTCGTCCTACTCTTTCCCCTACCTTCTTTTTTTTTTTTTTTTTTTTTTTTTTTT
>VXBL01005888.1:346316-371006 GCA_013400195.1 Aramus guarauna
ACCAAAGCTCTTCTACAAGTTCCCAAAGTGGGTGGCTGCCATGGCAGTGGCCAAGTCATAGCCATGATACTCTGAAGTGTCTATTTCTTTTTCCATAATTCTGTAGGAAATGTAGGCTCTTATTTTGAGAACTTTGACAAACATCTAAACTATATTCCTTAAGTAGGAAAGTCAAGTACAATCCTGAAGTTCCCATTAGGCACATAAATACTCCATTCTTAATTACCTTTGTGTTGCCTTGCATTTGCTTCTATTAAGATGAATTTTGTTAGATTCTCCTTGTAGGCAGCAACTCAGATCACTTCTAAGACACCACATTTTCTTTCCTTACCTTTGAGAAGCTGTCTCACCTACTGCTTTTACCACAGGAGGTCTTATATTTTTGATAAAAATAACTTCAGATGAAGAATGAATCCCTTACGGCTCCAGTAAATGAGGAGTTGTCGGTATCAAGAACATTTTGAGACCTGTGAGTATTCTACAATTGAATCCAACTGAAGTACACTCTGTTAATTCCACATCATCATTTTTTAATTGAGATGTCATGTTGTACTAAGTCAAATGCCATGGAGAAATCAAGTGCACTATAGCATACAATTGCCTTTGTCTACCAGACCTGTTATCTCTTTACAAAAAGACAATAGGTTTGTTTTACAAGACCAACCTTCCATTAAACTAACTGATTGACATTAATTAGATTTTTAGCCTCTAATTCTTTGTTGATGAAATTCCAAATTAATCACTCCTTTTACTGAATGCTAAATAACTATTCTAGAGGTCTGTGGCCCATCTCTTTTATCCTTGTTTAAATAGTGGATCTCCTTTGGCAGCCCTTTATTTCTCTGGAATTTCCCCGGTTTTTAAAGGTTTGTTAAAAAATTAATATTAGCAATTCAGGGAAGCTACTCAGCATGTCCTTTTAACACTCCAGGGGTATGTGTTATCCAGGCTGCTCATTTAAACATTGTTTAATTTTAGCAGATGTTGCCTAACATCCTTCTTTATTGCATATGGCAAACTTTCTATTCCATACACAACTTTGCATGAGGTGAATGCATCCTCCTGCTTCATTCTGAATACAGAATAGAAAAACAAATGTATTTGAGCATTTCTGTGTACTTTACATCATCCTTTGCAGTTTCATCACTCATCTCTTGCAGATCTCCTGTATCTTTTCTTCCCACTATTATCTTTTATGCCTTGTCATTCAGTTACCTTTCTTCAACCTTATACAGCCACATACTCTCTTTTTTCCTATGTGTGTTTTATATGTTCTAGTTTCTTTACTGTTTTCATTGATAATTCCATGACTTATTTGAAGCAGAATACTTTCTTGGCCTTTTTTTGTACACATCTGGGTAATGATGGCTTCTTGGGAATTTAGAAGTTTTTACTTGTAAAGACTCCCTCATATTTTGTTAAAACTTACAACTTAAATTTATTTTGGTGATTTTCAGTTTTCATGACAACTGTTGCTTTAAATTTTGGAAAAATGATCCTCCAGAGTTTTCAAATTTCCTGTAAAATATGTGCTTGTGATTTTAGATAGTATTTGTTTTTCTGTATTGGAGGTGTTTTCCACAATGTAAGTGCAGTGAAGTCACAATTATGAGTATTGCCGTCTGATGTTGAGCATATTTTGTTTAAATAGTGTTTCACATTCAGGTGTCTGAAACAGATCATGGGTGATGAACCTGGAGTTTTTGGGGTTCTGACACACTGATTTTGTCAGCAGATGAAGGCAAATATTTATCTTTGCCAGAATTTCCTTTACTTTTCTCCACGGAGCTGAGCAAATCGGCTGGTGCAGAGCCCGCAGAGAGCTGTGCCGCTGTGCCGCTGTGCCAACAAACAGGCTCCGTGCTGTCAGCGAATTCCAGCAGCTGGTATCTGCAAATATGACATCCTTTTAATGATACTCAGTGGTATTTACACAATATCACAGTGAAAACCATTCATTCAGACCCTCTCGTGCGTGAGCTGTTAATGCAACACAGTAGATCTCCTGCTTGCTGTCCCTTCTGTGTTACAACTGCAATGGTATTAATATTATTTCCTACTATCCCAGTGTTTGAGGAATTGTGGTTTTGGGTCTTGTTAAGCTGTACCGGCTCCCTCTGGCATCTTCCATATGCTGTCCTGGTACCTGCTTCTGCCCTCAGCACCATTTCGTCCACTTGTCAGCAAAGATCTCTCTAGCCCCACAGGTTTAGATTTACATTTAAGAACGCTATAGAGACAAAGCAATTACTCTGGAGCGGTTGATGCCCGGTGTGAACCCAAAACAGATTGCAAGGCCACCGTGCAACAGAGTCTGTTCATGATGGGGCTCCGATCACTCTTCTTTCTGTCTCCTCCAGTGTGCAAGGAGCCCAGGTAGGCTCAGGATGCTGCCACGGTGTGAGAGCTGTGTGCAGGGAGGTTTAGTGGGGCTGATTGGGAAATCTGCTCCTCAGAGAAAGGATGTCTGTTGAGATTTTGTAAGAAGCAGGGAGGACCACAAGAAGAGGGGCTGATAGTTGAGGGTAGAGGGTACATCTGAACCAGAGAAGCTCACGTGCACGCAGCATGCACACAGCAGCTTGGTCTCACAAATCTTCCTGTAACTCCAGCTGGATGGCTTCCAATATCTGAGTTCTAGTTACGTATCTTTACTACTTATTTCATGTAGAAGTGGCTCACATAGCTGCATGTTACTCTTAGCCCCAAGAGAATGGTTGGGGATACAACCTAGGGTTTGAAATGTAGAGACTTAAGATCAGTGCAGACTTCATGTCCTAAGCGTAACTGCCTCCTTCAAAATCTGACAGGTTTACCCTGATATTTTCTATACATCTCATCCACCTCTTCAGATTTTGGCTCCAAGTCCTGTGCTTTCTTCCCTTGCTCATTAGTAGTCCTGCAGATATCAGTGCATCCTCGACTGCTCTGAATACTGTGGTAAAGATGACTTTATCATGAATGCAATTACAAATGTTCTTTATGGTTTGTTTGACCCTTTTAAATCACTTTAATCACTTCCCTTCCCTGAATTGCTGGCTGCTGACAGATGGACTTTGTTTTCTAGCTGTCACTGAATGTATGGAGACTAAATAACCTTGTACTTCAACCACATCTTCAATGTTTGCATCTCTAATAGAACATTGATTGATCAACTGATTGATAAAATCCAGCTAAGAATTCACTGAAGTGCTTGTGGACACGAAAGAGGAGAGGAAAAAATGGAGAAGCTATTTATTCTAATTAACTCAGTAAAAAACAAGTTTAGGAAACAATGCCTGCCTTGGTGGTGTGGAAACCTACAGATATAGGCAAAATAGCTTTATATACAGTTTCTCATTTTATTAGAGAGGGAGTTTCTGACTTGCCAGAGGGACTCACTTTGCAGTGTTTTTGCTATACTAGTAAGGTAGAAGAAGAAAATTAAAACTTAGAGTCCTGGCAGCTTGAATGCAAAGTGTACCACCAGTGGTCTTTGTTCTCCTTGCAGCCCCAAGCACAGCAACTCCTCCATGCTGTTTTATTTCTTGCCTCAATGCATATATTTGAAGTAAGGCTGAGAGTCAAAGTCAGTGGTAAAATTCAGTGCCTGTGACATGGGAGTGAAATGGAAAGAAGCCCCATGATTCTAAATCTCATTGATTTTCTCTCCTTCTTCATATGCTAAAGTTCAGGAGCAGCTTTTGCCCTTGCCTCCTGCTTCCTCCCCAGGAATGACAGAGAGGTTGTTTTGACCTGTAAATGCTTTGGAGTATATGTGCATGCATGGATTATTCAGTCATTTTCTACAACTCGTTGTGCAACACAGAATACGCTGCAGTAGATTCCTTGGGTTAAATCTGGTCCTGTAGCTAACCTTTTAAAACAAACAAACAAACAAACAAACAAACAAACAAACAAACACAAAACCCCCACAAACAAAAACCACCACCACCACCCACAAACAAAAAAGCCCCAAATGAAAACAACAACCAAAAACCCCCAAACCACTCAAGCTCTTCTTTCTTCAGTAATTTATTTCAGTTGTTAGAAGTGTAAACCAACCACTCTTTGCTTGTCTGATTTTAAAGCCTGAGTGTAAGAATAGCCTTTAAGGGGTGGAAACATTCTTTTCCCTGTGATGCTGAACTTTGAGGGAAAAAAAAAAAAAAAACCAACAAACCCAAATGATACCAGTGTAAATAGCAGCTCTTTCAAGTTTAGTTAATTATTTCATTGCCTAGATTAGGTAGTGGAATAATTAACTAAATAATATGCTTGATTTCCAAACTCAGATGGCTTCCTCAGGTATCTAAACCTTCCAGTATTTCCTCCCCATCTGTCAAATTTTCTGCTTTCCTTATAACTTTTCCTGACAGGATATATAATGTCCTTGTGCATTTTCAGTGCAAAACTTGCTCCATGTTGCGGTTTAAATCTTCAGAACCACCCAAGTTAGTAAAATGTAGTATAAAATTAAATACGGGAGTAAATGCAAACATTTACTATTTAGTTAATTTTAAAATTTTATTTTTCAGTGAGCTACAAGATCTTCCCCTACGTTGCAATAAGTGCTAGACTCTTATCTTTGAGTTGAGGCATTTTCCCCACAGCACGTGGCGCTTGCACGCAGCGAGGTTATTCCCCGTGTGCAGGGCTGTGGTGGGCAGCAAGGGACGCTCGCTAACTTGAGCTGTGAGTCAGTTCTAGCCCTAAACAGCGTTGTTATTATCTCACTTGGGCAGCTTTTGCAGATGTACTTTACAGATCAGACAGAAAAGATATAACTTTGAGGCGGGTACAGGACATTTTCTTCCTAAAAATCTTTGATTCCTCCTCTCCTTTTAGAACAGAACAGGGCTACTGGTGTTACTCAAGTGCTGCGTTGAGTGGCAAAGCAGTTAGTTCAGTCCAGCTGCTTCCCATCCTAAAATGCCTTTGTGGCCCTCCTGGCTGCTTCCGATGTGCCTGGCTATTGGAAAACCAGGAGTGATGTTGTGCTGCTTTGACTAACCTTAATTTAAAAAAG
The DNA here is from genome assembly GCA_013400195.1 of Aramus guarauna. Lineage (NCBI taxonomy): Eukaryota > Metazoa > Chordata > Aves > Gruiformes > Aramidae > Aramus > Aramus guarauna. Next base: position 351,325 of record VXBL01005888.1, read on the forward strand.
AGGGAAATCTTTTTGAAATTAAAGACTATATTTCTACCAAACCATCTTGGATTTTCTAAAAGAAGTGTTACTGTATTTTTATAGCTATATTACAAGTATGAAATAGGATTAGATTTAATACAGAGAGACTGTGATCTCTTCAAAGAGTTTGTCTCATTATGCTTCTGTGTACCGTGAGCTATATATTGTCAAGTGAGTATATTGTGTCATAGAAGTTACAAGTTCAGTTCAGGATGACTTAGCTCAAATTGCTGCAAACTGAATAGTTCTGGTTCAAGGCTCTTATAAGCTCCTCAAGTCTGAATGTTCTAGCTCAAGATATAAATATCTCCTGCTTGTGAAGGCCAGGGTGGTCTGTTTTTTCTGCAAGAACAGCTTGAGACTTCTTTTCTCCTTTTCTATTTATTTCATAATGCATTTGCTTGGTGTTTTTTTTTTTTTTTAATTTTCTCTAGGTTTTTCTCACTTCTGCACACTCATGATATATTAAATAAGCAAGTCACACACTCATGACTTTTGTTCAGTATGGGTGAAAAAGAACATACACAAACATCTAGAAGCTGAAATTAAAACTTGAAGATCTAACTCTAATTTGACCTAAGTTGTATCTGCAGTAAGATAATGTGTCACTTTGTAGCCTTGACTGCTTATTATATTATAAAATCGATCATGCTCTAAAAATTTAAGGTTGTCAGAAACATACGTTTATAGCAGGCATTCAGGGCGATATACAATTTCATTCATAGACGACAGAAAACTAGTCAGTCTGGGAAACTTTTACATTCTTTGAAGTTACATTCTGCAGCCCTTTAAAATAGCATTCATTTCTTACAATTAAAAACCTGATATGAAAAACCTAACTGATATTAATATTTAATAGAGGAAATTATATTTAATGTTTGGAATGCATTAGTAATTACTGATTATTTTAACAAGAAAATTTGAAGCGATGTTCAGGTTAACCTTGGAGAGTTGGTATAATGTGAGGGAGTCAGGAAGTCATACCGGGGGGATGGGAGAGCCCCTGGGAGGCTGTGCAGCAGCACGGGGCTGCAGATGCTCTCCGTAGGCACCACAGAACCTCTGCGGTACCCACAGCTGGCACCCGGTGCCGGGGCGTAACAGAAACCCTGCACCAGGACCAAGAGTTCCCCGTGCCGGGGTGGAGCAGTCACAAACTAATTTGGGACAAGCTGCTGGTTACTCTTACTGCCTTTATACATCTTCTGCTGGTGAAACCAATAAAATCTGTTTTGACTCACTTCAGCTACCTGTGGAGACGGAGCAAGCAGAAGAAAACACCTTTTGCAGGTCCCCGTGGGAAAGCAGCTGCAGGAGGGAGGGGAGCAGAGTTGCAGGGTGTACTGATGCAGGGGATGCTCAGGCACACAGACTGAGTGGGAACCTTCAGCTAAAATATTGTGCTTTCCTTGTGTGTAGGTCAGACTCCTGCCTGTCTGTGATTTCCTGGAAAAAAACCCTGGCTTTTCTGTTTAAAATTTCAGTCTGTGTGGAGTTTCTTAGTTCGGCTCATTTGTGTGAGATTCCTGCTTTACAGATGGCACAGACACGAATCTCTGCCCTGAACTCAGAGCATTTGCAGTTCAGAGAAATGAGCGGCTTCACCTTTAGCTCCTGGTGCAGAAACTGTTGTCCAAATACAGAATTCAAAATTCATCATCTCTGTGGGAACTTTACCTGGCTTTGTACTAATGAGACAAGGAAAACGGGGAAAGTTAAGAAGTCAGAAAGCTTCCATTTTCTTGAAAGCCCTGTGTAAGGCATCAACAATGGTGAAAAAGGGAAATGGTCTTCTACATGTATACTTTTGCCCTAAGCAAAGCCTAGTCAAAAGCATGTCTTCCATAGCTCAGCAATTTTTGCTTTATTTGGGCATTATTGTATAGCATTATTTACACATATTTATATAAATAAGGTTACTGATTAAAGCTGACACATTTTCTTTCCTGTTATTTTCTGATACTGCCTTCCCTCTTTCCTTCCTATTCTATTAGTAAAAAAAGAAATAAATGTTCTTGGAATTCAGACTTTAAAGGATGAAGATAGTATCATGCCCTTGCACATTATCATTATCTATATCTATATATGTATATAGATATAGATTTTTATTATGAGTAAATCTTTCTGATGTTCTGGAATTGTCACTGGGAGCTTTTGTTGAAAAAGGAAGTAAAAGTGAAGGTGAAAATAGAAAGACAAAAGTTGGGCTTTGTCCTTTGATATCTTACAAATAGGAGGTATGTATCTGGAAAATGACTGCCTTCTGAGGCCTCCCTCTGATTCAACTAATCTTTTAAAATTGGTGCTGATACTCCCTTTTGTTCAAATCTGGGAATAAAACCTGTTCTAACAATGACCTGTGATCTGCTTCTGTTTTTCTCTGCTCTTTTCTCTGCCTCCTCCCCTTCAGATAAAGCCTGCTTGTAATGGAAAAAATGGTCAACATGCTGTACACAGCTAGTTTTGAAAAAAAGTAACTATGTAAAAATGAGTTCAGTTTGAGCAAGCTTACCCAGTTCCTCAGTTTTTCTATTAATGCCATGCCAACAACTTACATGCAAGCCCCCTATCTAGCTGAGGGTCATCCATTAATTTTTTTTGTCTTAGATTTGTAGGTTGGAAAGATATGAAAGATGAAGTGAATGCACGCCTATTCTCTGTAATAAAATGTGAATTGCACACAGATTAAGCAGAAATTTGTGTATCTGAATTCTGGGCAGAATTCTGAAGTGCACACACTTGTGTGCAGACATGGGCCCATGGTAGTTCCTGTTTGGTTCGATTTCTCTGAGCTCTGGTTACGTGGCTTTGGAATCCTTCAGGTGACAAAGTGACTTGGTGTTTAATTCGGTCGATGAAGGGATCAGCATTATTCTTTCAGTAAGTGTCCTAGTCATGGTAAATGGGCTATACGAGGACTAAAAATGTCCTCTAGTGTATTCCCAAACCTAAATGTGAGTGGTGATGAAGAATTCCCTTTTTCTGGATGTCCTGGTTTTGGCTAGGATAGAGTTAATTTTCACAAGGAGCTGGGACAGGACGCAGCCAGGACAGCTGCTGGCTGGGGCTAAACCGCGACACTGGATTAAGTCTAACCAAATTTATGTTGAAGTAAGCGAAACATTTAATGGAAAACTTTGGGGTTTAATGTACAGCCAAGACACAAATGCTGTTTTGTATTTCATAGAATTTGACACCACCCATTGTCCAAATGTTCTGCTCGTTTAACTCTTAGTATGTTGTTCTTGTTCCTATTAGAGCAGGGAGGACGGAAGGAGACCCCAATATACTGGGAACATGGTGGTCCACAAACCTAGTGTATTGAAGCTTGCTTTCCTTTCCATCACTTACAGCGTCTTCTTTAACAAAGCAGACAGACTGTGCATATCTTTAACGGACCGGTCAAGGAGACAATGGTAGGATAACTCATCGTCTGTGAAACAGCTTTTTACAAAGGCAGAGCACAAATGTTGAAGGAGTTGGGTGCTGGTGGCTGACTGCATCCCTGGGAGTGGAAGATGAAAAATGCTTTGGTGTAGTATGTACGTTGGGGTAGGCTGCCCCTCAGTGTAGCCTTCTGCAAAAAATAGTAATTAAACACAAAATAGGTGTGTTTTGCATAGCTTAGAAGTAGCAACCTTTGGTAGCAGCTGTTGAAGCAAGGAGAGCGTGAGGAAGATGAGAGGATGGTGGCGCTGTGTCCCTGAATTCTGGGCTGATATTGCCCATGAGTGGAGCTGGACCTGTGAGAGCACAGGATTGTCTGGGTTGTGAACGGGCGCTGTTACGTCTCATAGATTTGCGGAAATGGTTTTGTTTCGGTGGTAACCACATACAGCTGTCAGCTCTGCTGTGCTGCGTGTTCTGGGAGAAGGCAGTGTGTTACTACCATCGGTTGGAAAATTCAGCCAGGTGTGAAGTTGAAGAGGAGTGAGATGGTGATCTTGAACAGTTGTTTTTAGGTGGAGGTTTCGGCCTGTTTTTAATGCCTTTGTATTTAATGTCTAGCACTGAGCATCATAACGTTTGCATCTCCCAACAGTTAAGACTTTCTATGTGTGCAGTCTTGATGCAGATAATGATATCCATGGAGCAGATACTTTTTGTGCTCCAGCAATCACCATTACATCTCAAGATAACCTTTTCCCAGGAAAAAAAGAAATTTCATAATCAGATGTGTCTTTCTCAGAGTTAGTTAGCTATATACCTAGGGTTACTCTTTCAGAAGGTAATATTGAATAAGTGCAGGTGTGATTACAGACCTGTCAATTTTGATATGAAAAGGTATCTTAAGTTCTTCTCAGCAGTTTTTTTCTGGCTCATACTCTTATTCCTTATAACAGAATTGTTATCCTTATGATACTGTCCCTAAATGGTCTTGATACCTAAATGGGATTATATAGCAGAAATTGAGATGGGTGCGATTTTGTGCCAACAGTGTGCAAGAGAATCACTGTCTTTGCATTGTGCCCAATTTCATAGGAAGTTCACTTTAACTAAACTAAGGCAACACAATTGTAAGTGATTTAAGACAGCTAAATCTTTTTAAAACCTGGAAAATGTTCAGCACAAGTGTTTTGAAGCCCATTGTCCTCTCACTGGCAATGATGGACAGCCAATGCTTAGGAATAGTATGAAAACAAACATAGGTTGTACATTCAGAGACACCTCCTGCCTCTGCCATCAACATTTGAGACTCATTGAACCAAAGGTTACATCAGGATTCCTGCAGCCATTCATGAATCCTGGTTTGCTGATGCAATACAAAGGAAGACGACTTACAAAGAACCAGTAAGTTCGAGGTCATTACATATGTGTAATCCTGGAAATGCAAAGGACAGACTTCAAACTTACACAGGAATCTGCTGCCTCTGCTATGAGCATATCTTTTGGAAAGCTGTCCACCTTTCTCTATAACCTACTTTATCATCTCTCTTTTATGCATACAAATTTTGCTATACTACCTCCGTGAAACCTCATCTTCCAAATCACGTTTTCCAAGGGTATTTATCTTTTATTTAAAGACAAAGGTTTGGTGTGTGCAGCATTTGTCCCAAGTACTTCATTCTCAACTCTGGCAATGATTTGCTTTGATTTTGGACAAGACTGTTTATCCATTTTGTGAAAGCAGCAGTAATGTTATTTTTCTAGAGAGAGAAGTTTAAAGTTTTTTAATGTTTAAAGATACTGTACTACTAGGTCCACACTATATCATAGCATTTTATTCATGAACTGGACAGTGAATAAAGCTTATAGTACAATGAGATCATGAGATATTGCTTGGGATCCAGCTTAAATTTACCTAGTGGTGAAAATTCAGTACACAGCTGAATAGCTCTGTCTGGCATTTCAGAAATACGCAGCTGAAATACATTGAGCTTTTTCCTTAAAAAATACTTCACTGTGGATTTTTTTCTTTTTTTTTTCCAGTAGAAGTTCTTTGTTATCGCTGTACTTGCAAAGAACTTGACTCTTATGGAATGATGGTTAAATATGCTCTAAATTTTCTTATGAGGTGTTAAACCTTTTTTGTTTCAGGCTTTGTTCTCATTTTTAAAATGTAAAAAGCCCTTTGGTTCCATCAGCTTGCACTGTCCATATTTGCCTGCTTACCCAGCCTGGCATGCCAAAGTCAGTTTGCTGATTCTAGCTCTTCTAGAAACTGTTGAAAGAGCCAAGCTATATTTTTGCCTTGTAACATGTCAGAGAAATAATGATTTGTTGCATTTATTGTCAGCTTGAAGCATGGTGTAAGAGGCTGGATCTCATCGTGTTTTCTTCTTGTCTAAAGCATGCACTAAAAAGGGTGTGTACTTGCGACACACGAGAAAATTATTCCCATTAACTGGCATAAGTGGCTACTTACATGTGGATGATACTGAGCAAATGCTTCTAAAATTAACTACTGAAGTATAATAAGAGGAAAAAATTGCATCATGTTGTAAAGTTCCTGTAGGAATCCATTGTCTCTGATCTGAAGTGTGGAAAGGATGTTATCTCCTTATAGCCGCTGCTGCTTCCACCTCCTGCCTCATGGGGTGATTCTTTTTTATGATGGCAACATTTTTTAGAAGATTGGGAAAATGTAGAACATTACATTAGAAAGAAAGATCACTTGCTTGTCTGGCTGTTTTTAAAGGGATATTTATCCTCTGTTGTGGTGTAAATTAACTGAAAAACAGCTATACTAAAAATAAATGTACTGTTGTGGTGAATGAGTCAAAATTGTATTGTTTCTCCTTGCATTATTCTAAGTGATGCATTCTATCCAATCCTATCCTATACTACATTCTTTAGATGATAACACTGAGTTTAAATGCAGCAAACAACGTAGTTGTGAATTGTGTGAAGCTGCTGCTGTGCCAGTTCTCTGTGCCAGCTCAGGACTGAACTACACTGAGCTGAACAGCCTCTGTTTTCAAGTTCTTCGTGAACAAAACTGAGAAATGTTTTAATTGTTGACCTTCAGAGTGAAAAAGCTGGTGCATTAACTTAAAATGTCCCCTGCTATACTGTGCTTATGAATTCATGGGGCCAGAAGAGTTGATAATAACGAAGTGATGTGCTTTAACAGCAATTTATTGTAATAACTAGTCATGATTGTTTGATGGCACCTCTTCTCCTTTTCCTTCCCTCCTGCAATACTGTCTCATCTTCTATATTTTTGCTTTATCTCCCTTAGTCCATTTGTTCATCTGACCTCCTTATTAGTGCCTGTTCAATGCCAAGTGTATGGATTTTTAATCCCTCATTAGATAATCAAAGAATTTTGTATGCACCAGGACAAAACACAGATTTTCATAATAGCGTATTTGCAGTTCTTCTCTGGGTCAAGTGCAACAGGAAAATACAGTATGTACTGGATACCTCATTTTAAAAGTTGTTTCGTATCTTCAAAGCAGTGCAAATACTGTTCTGCTAAGAAATGAAGAGCCATTTTAGATTGACTTGTACATGTGCTAAAACTACATGGGCTTTTTGCATCTTTGCTCATCAAAGTAACATATGATCTCATTATCTAGAAGAAGCATGGCTTGTGGCAGAATTTAATGGTGATTGTTGTGTTAGATGATGGTTTTTATACTGGCTACTATAATCTCTGGTGATGTAGATGGATAAGCTATTATCTAACAGGACTTGCAACTTAGGGAGCTCTAGAGTAAATAGCTCAAACTTGGACAGAAAAGTACTGAAGATGTTGGGGGGGGGAAAGCAGCTATTGATCAGTGAAACATTTTTGATGCATTTAATCATTCTTATAATGTACGTAGTATTACATAGGTCTGGCAGGTTTTATTTTGTAGATAAAGTGTTTAAAGAGGAGAATGCCTAATTAATTTAAGTGTGAATGGCCTGAACTCCCACCAACAGGACGTATAGATGCTTGTGTCTGCTAAGAACTAAAACCTTGAAAACACAAACATTGTGACACGGAGTGACTGCAGCTGCTGCAGGTGACTAAGCCACAATAGGGAGCTACAGTAATTGGTTTTGTCATTTCTATTAATTCTTGACTCTTTCAAATTGAGGATCAAACTAAATTTTAAGGGTTTTTTTTTCCAGTGTGGAGAAATGTTTCCTTGTCTGGATTTGAAGACAAGGCAGTAGAGTATTGTCCTTATCAATAATATGAAAAACTGCAAATTACTCTTTTAATTCCTCGTCCTCTATGAGAAAAGATAAGGCAAAAAGCTTCTATAGACATGAGAGAGAGGTTAGAGCAGGCTTGTAAAGTAATTTAGAACATTAGTGAATTACATGTAGCTTCCCGGAAAACATGTCTTCCCGTATGCGAGGCTTTTAGGCAAAATTTGCCGTGTGGTTTTGATAACTGGACATCAGAGTGTAGTGATAGGTCAAAGCAGAATTTAATCCAGATACTAAAGAATGCATTTGACCGTGAGTTATCAAATTGCTGACTGTGTTTATTCCAGCATTACACACTAGGTTTCTCTGAAGCTCTGCAGTGAAGAGAATGAAACCAACGTGTTTGTTCGGGTATGACCATTCGTCACTTCTGGTGCATGCAGTTGAGGTCAGGCTTTGGAACCTGTAATGACCATAATGTGTCAGTGGAGGTGGGTAGTAAAGGTCTCCGGAGGTGAAATGTGTTTCCTCACCTGTAAGGGCTCTAGTGAAATCTCACCGGCGCTATAGGGATTATGTTTCTAGCACTGTGTGTAGCATAACTATGAATGTGCCTGTATCACTTGTTGGGTTTTCATTATATCACTCCAGATACAGAGATATTCTGATATGACTTCTGGATCAGTTATTTTGCTGTTATTTTACTGGTTTTTGAGTTCTGCAATGTATTGGTTAAAGCACCTCCAGAAGATCTTTGTTTTCTGTACACTACTGCAAGAGAAGATAATATTGCAGTGCAACTGCACTGCCTGCTAAATTCCTTGATAGAGGATGTAAAGTAGTTATGTGGAGAGAAGAGAAGAAAGTTCTACTAATAGTTGCAAAGTATTTATGTTCTGATTCCTCCTTTCCAAGACTTACTCTACAAAGGCTGTAATTGTCTGTGGTTGGTCTCTGCCCAAGAGTGAGGGTTTTGTTGATGTGAGAGTGGGATCTGTCTGCTTTTGTTTTTAAACTGAAGCCAAAATTGTTTAGTCATACAGAGACATGAGAAAACTAAATAAAACAATTGTCTCAGCTGTCATTATACAGAATTAGAAAAACTTGAAAAGCCTAAATAAAAGAAAAAGAGTGAAAGCTAAAATTTCAGGTTGAAAAATCCTTCCTGTGGAAGGATAGTGGGGTGTTTTGATTGGGTTCAGCAGTGAGAAAATGTTCATTTTTGTGTTGACTAATACAGTTCTTTTTACCCTCATATGTCAGTGTTCCTAGTGAAATCTGGCTCAAGTACATGTGCTTGAGTATCATTCTCCACAAGTCATGAACCTTGCCTGTGATGTACTTACTCCTAGTCATATTGTTTGTTATGCATATAGAAGGTCTTTTTCTCAGACCAGGGAAGAATAAAAAATTAAATTAAGACCTTTGGCTGTTTGCCTGAGTACAGACCAATCTACCCAGTGTGCGTTGTTCTCTAACCATGGCTTCTGCTCAGGACATAGGTACACTTCTTCTTAGAAATGTTCTGAGCAGTCCTGGGGCGGCGGGGCCTGGTCAATGAGAGGGTGGGTCCTTGAAGAACCAGGCAGAAGGCAGGCTCTGAAATGTCTTTGTTCCTGTGGACCCTAAAGAAGGGACTGGCCAAGGAGGTTTGAACAACCTCTGTATGACAGGAAGACGTTAGGTGTGAAGACTGTGACTCTAGGATGACAGGGTTCCTAGAATTTTTTATTGACCTTTACAAAATTTCCAAGATGTGGTGGGTTTTTACAGTTTGCTAAGGGCAATGCCCTTCTGATCTCCTTAGTAATTTGCCTAATGGACAAAATTGATACCAAAAAATGCCCAAAAGAAGATCAAAACAAAAGCATGTTTTGCATTGGCCCAGTATGTTTTTTCTTAATACAGAGCTTTGATTTTGGTTGGCATTGGCGGGGGGCTGGGACATTGTTTGCTTTGATTCTGTGATTTGAGCTTGGTTTGAGAACAGTCAATTATTGACTAATTGAGACCATTTAGTCTTAAAGCAACCTATGAAGCCAAGTGATCATAAACGATAGTTGCCTCATTTCTTAAATAAAGCTATTCACAAAGCTCTTTTAAAGATGTAATTTAAATCTTTGTGATATTATGCTTGTTAGCTCTCAAAATAATAATAATTTCCATTTATAATACTAGTGTGCAATTGTTATGCTATAACACTATGCTCTGGATAGTATTTATTCAATGTTTTTAATTGGAAGAGCTTAAAGCATTTCACAAAGCATTAATAATCCTTGCAATCGCACTTAAAGGAAGTATTCATAGCCCCGGTTTCCATATAAAAGAAGACAGAGACATTGAGTCATTTGCCCTGTGTTACAGAACAAGCCAGTGGCAGAGTGAAAATACAACCTCTGGGTCCTGATCTCTGAGAAGAGAAATAAATCTTCTAACACAGGCAAATGTTTTTCACTGCATGGGAATTTCTTTATATGAACAGGGGGAATAGAACAGGCGAGTAGGTTTTATGAGTGAGTGCTTATGGAATTATGTACTAATTTTCTTGGACTCTTTCTCATATCTTTTTTTTTTAAGTTCTTTTTAAAAGAGTAGAAGTAAAATTTGCCAATAGGACTATATAAGAATGGTTATCTTCTATATTGTGTTTTTCACTACTGTATTACAAAAAATAAAATAACATGCAGTGCTTTTGTGAGCATTTGAATTGTAGATTAGTATTTAACTGTTCAGCTGCAATGATATCAAGCACTACCAACCAGGGCTGACACAAGTGATATGGAAATACGTAACAATGCAACTTTTGCATCTCTGAGGAGATTCAAATCATTAGCTTGTGTAGAATAAAGTATATTTGAACAGATATCAGCCATATGAGAATAGAAATTTTTAATTGACTCAAGCTTAGTCCTTGAATATAAAAATGCTTTGTTTCCACAACCAATGTTACGCTACTGTAGCGTTTTTTCTGTATGTGAGGAGTTTCCTGTATTTAGAGCTATATAAATATTAAAGTTCAAATTAGTGTTATAATTTTAATAATTAACATTCTGATGCAAATCAAGTGTATAGCTTAGTTTGGTTTTATATCAGTTTCTCAGGAAGTACGACAACTTAAAAATTATGCTTCATATCACAAAAAAGCAATGCCATATTAAAAAGGAAATAACATCACGCAGAGATCATGTGTCTGAATGACATTTTCTTCATCTAGCACAGGGCATTTTGCTGAGTAGAAAACCAGACTAAAGCGAGATGATTCCAATTCCATCTATGGTCTGTATTGAAATAATGATGGCTTTTGCATTTTGGAAGACAAGCAAGGTGTAACCCAACTGCTTTTGCCATCTTCTGCCTTCACTGTTGAAAGAATAGTACCCGGTGCTGTGTTGGTTACCAGTGCAGACCTTGCACAAGTTCATTGCATTACATGGTGGTAGTGATACAGCAGGAAATGAAGACTATTTTACAGCCCCTGTGGAGAAAATAGCCTCGAAGGGTGCTCTGCTCTTGCGGTCCTCAGTCCTGTGCTAACACTAATCTTGTTTCTGCTGTTAGTGATTTTAGAAAAATGCTATTACTTCACATCACTGAGATGCTTTGTAAAAAGAAAAATACTGAGTTAAAAAAAAAAAAAAGTATGCTCAGTGATGGCTTTGGTCTCTTTCTGTGGGGTTAGGCATCTCACTGAAAAGAAGTTCTCTGTGAAGAGCACTAAAACTGGTTCTGTGCTGACTTTAGGTTATTAGAAATGAGTTGTTGGTATTCAGATTTTCAAAATCAGTATTCAGTCTGCAGTACTGTGTGAAGAGTTATAGATTGAATATATTATGAGTAAAGCTGTCAGATCTACTTTAGGAGAAATAATTAATGCTAGTTGCAAGGCATGCTGTTGTCATGATAAAATCCAAATGTTAAGTTGAATATAGGTGATCTAGTGACCAACTGATCTTTGTAGGCATCTTATTTGGGGACTGTTGTATGTGTGTGGCCTGTGTCTGAATAGCAGCTATTCTTCCATGGCAAAAGAACAAAATAGTAACAACAAAAATTTTTCCCTTTTAGTGGTATATCTTGGAGAAAAGGTCAACTGTTTAAGAGCAATAGACACAAGACTGGGGATAGGCATAAGAAGAGAAAGAGAAAAGGAGGAAGTGAGAATTTTGCAACAATATGATTACTTTCAAGTAACCAAATTACTTTTTCTTGCTGATAAATGAAAATCTGCATGTTGATCTTCAGGCAGCTCATGCTTACTAGGTGACCGGTGATCCAGCTAGTCCAGAGCTTAATGTCTGAGTACCAAATCCTGAAAAGTGCAGACCATGTTAGAGGTCTTTTTGGTATCTAAACTGGTTGAGACCCTAAAGAATTGGGTTCAGTAAGGTTTCCAAAATGTGTTGGAACACTTGCCAGCAATTCTAGAAATTATTTCTCTAAATACCATGCCGTGACCTAAATATCATTCTTAGTCTTTCTCTGCTTGATTTCTTTACTATGTGACAAGGAAATCCACGGATTCGTTGCTTGAGAGAGATTGTTTTGCTTGATCAGGTTTGATTTGATGCATTCTTTGTTTCATTTAGTATACCTTTGTCATTGTGCTGCATTAAAAAAAAGTGTCAGATCAGCCCTCCGTAGCCCGTGCTTTTGTTATATAGCGTGCTTATTATGTCACCTCTAATTTTATCTTTGTAAAATAATCTTTCAGTCTTTTAAGTCACTCTTTTTGAGGGGGTACTGCTATCAGTCTATAATTAATCTTATACCTCCCCTACCCCAAACCCCCTTCAGCTCTTTAATTAAAGGATTTAGCAATTTGGATTAAGCATAAAGCAGACTAATTCTGCAGCTAGAAATGGATTTAAACTTGTACTTTAATGTTTTGCTGAACCTTGGCCTAAATGAATACATTGGTTAAATCAGAAGTGTTTCTTAATTAGTATGCAGACACTGGTGAATGAATATTAATTTCTTATTAGCTATTTTTGGATTAAATTAATAAAATTACTGAGCATTTTATAAAGGACTATTTTTAACGTTTTTACTCTTGTGCACTGCCATCTAAGAATGTGAGGTTTTTTTCAGAGCTTAAGTTTTCTTTTGCTCCTTAGTGGATCAACACCACACTTCAGAAACTAACTTACATTTACTGTAGGACCCAAATCATGTAGTGCTAAATTTTGGCATATAAAGAGTACGAGAAAATAAATCCTCCACTTATCGAAGGCTATAAAAGAAACCTTGACTGACCTTTAACTATAATGTCATAATCATGACTATATTGCATAGAACACCATATAGGATTTCAGGTGAAATAATTTATGTTCAAACCGTTTAGGACATTGGAACAAATCTGTTCCCTTTGGTTCCAACACGCCACATGCTGTAGCAGCTTTGTTAATCTTCCAATATATGTAAGGTGCACCACAGTTTAAATCTTTGCGAGGGATAGGTACACATACGCAAACAATAAAATGATTGTATGAATTATGTGGAAGAGGTTTTATAATGTGGATTTGTTAGGATTACCTTCTTTCAAGGCCTGAGCTGCCTGTGCAGTGGGAAATGTAATACGGTTTGGCTGGTGGGTCTCCTCCTCTCCCCTGCTCCCTCCCCTTTTTTCTTCAGTTCCTAGCCCGAAACCTGAAGCTTTCCCAAATCCACGTCCAATCCACAGGGATAAGTTGCTGGGAGTCTGTTAGCCTTCCAGGGAAAGGTGGCTGGTCTGGGGCACCAACATCTGTGTCCGTGACCTTCCTGTGAACCCTCTAACAAGTCTATCACTGTTTTTCTGCATTTCGTTCAATATACATGGCAAAAATTCACTAATCGCGTTTGCTGGGCTGTTACCTTTAAAATGTTGCTTTTAAAATGTCCTTTCCCCTCATCCACTGGGGTTTTTTTTCCCTTATCTGCTGTATCTGGAGAGTATCAAACTGATAGTTGCAAATCGAGTACCAGCTTTTGAAGTCCAGACATTTGGAATATTGCTTGGCTTTAATAGTGAGAACAAGTATGTTACTGAGAGATATTAAAGACAACTGGACTCCTAATGACGTCAGGCCTGAAAAAATGATTATTCTATCAGTAGAACATTTAATTTCTGAAAATTAAATTATGCATCATTTCCAGATTTGTAATAAAATAATTAGTGCCTGCACTTTCTCATTATCGACTGGTTTGCTCCAATTTCTTTATATGAAAGGGGCTTTGTCGTTTAGTGAGGAGTCATATTGTAGTCAAGTTTTACACATTTTATTGTCTCGACTTCAGCTCCAAGAATTACATGTCTACTTGGGAAATGAATTCACAGTACCACAGAGGCTGGCAAGCTTCCAGATTTTAATTGCTTACCAGTGAGGTTCAGGGCAGACTGTTCTTCCTAGGGTGGGAAAATGAAAAAGAAACAAACCTCAGTTTTGCTAAAGAAAATGAAAATCACCTTCTTTAAAAGAATATTTATTGATACACAAACAACTTCATCGTAGTTATCATTTGCATAGTGGACTCTGTGGCTGAATTAGCAAAATTGGGGAACTAAGCAGAGTTGAAGCTGTCGTGGTACTTAGCCAAGTCTCATGGCTTTTTGTAACTATGTCCTTTTATGCAAACCAAGGTAGCTGATGGGAAAAAAAGGGACTTAAGATCACAGAATCACAGACTGGTAGGGGTTGGAAGGGACCTCTGGAGATCATCTAGGCCAACTCCCCTGCTAGAGCAGGATTACCTAGAGCAGGTTGCACAGGATCACATCTATGTGGGTTTTGAATATCTCCAGAGAAGGAGACTCCACAGCCTCTCTGGGCAGCCTGTTCCAGTGCTCAGTCACCTTCACAGTGAAGTTTTTCCTCATATTTAGGGGAACTTCCTGTGTTCCAGTTTGTGCCTTTCGCCCATTGTCCTGTCACTGGGCACCACTGAAAAGAGTCTGGCCCCATCCCCTTGACACCCACCCTTTATTTATAAGCATTGATGAGATCTCCTCTCAGGTTTCTCTTCTCCAGGCTAAACAGACCCAGCTCTCTCAGCCTTTCCTCATATGAGAGGTGCTCCAGTCCCCTCATCACCTTTGTAGGCCTCTGTGGGACTCTCTCCAGTAGTTCCCTGTCTTTCTTGAACTGGGGAGCCCAGAACTGGATACAGAATTCCAGATGTAACCTCACCAGGGCAGAATGGAGGGGGAGGGTAACCTCCCTCAACCTGCTGGCCATGCTCTTCTGAATGAATCCCCGGATACCATTGGCCTTCTTGGCTACAAGGGCACACTCTTAGCTCATGGAGAGCTTGTTGTCCACCAGGATTTCCAGGTCCTTCTCTGCAGTGCTGCTTCCCAGCAGGTCAGCCCCTAACATGTACTGGTACATGGGATTGTTCTTCCCTAGGTGCAGGACCCTACACTTGCCCTTGTTGAACTTCATTAGGTTCCTCTCTGCCCAATTCTCTAGTCTGTCTAGATCTCACTGAAGGGCAATGCAGCCTTCCAGTGTGTCGGCCACTCCTCCCAGTTTTGTATGATCAGCAAACTTGCTGAGGGTAACGCCCTGACCCCTGGTGCAGGTCATTGATGAATATGTTGAATAAGGCTGGACCCAGTACTGATCCCTGGGGCACACCACTAGTTAGAGGATTCCAACTAGACTCTGCGCTGCTTATCACAACCCTCTGGGCTCTGCCATTCAGCCAGTTCTCAACCCATCTCACTGTCCATTCACCTAGCCCACACTTCCTAAGCTAGCCTATGAGGATGTTATGGGAGATGGTGTCAAAAGCCGTGCTGAAGTCAAGGTATACAACATCTACTGCTCTCCATCCATCCATCCAGTCATGTCATCACAGGAGGCTATCAGATTGGTCAGGCATGATTTCCCCTTGGTGAATCCATGGTGAATCAAATACTTAGTGAATCAAAATACATGGGAAAAGTTGCGAGGGAAGGATGGGCTAAAAAGCTCTGTAGTAGCAAACCAAAGAAATAGCCCAGAACACATCTGCTGTAACACAGAGGTATGGCACAAGGGGGTCGAGTGATGAGATCCTGTTATTGAAAGCCAAGAAATGTGGATTTCGATCTGTGGCTCCAAAAGAGTCTCTTCTCAGGATGTTTCTGGCGTGCTCTGTCTGCAAAGAGGGAATATTTTTCCACCTTTTGCCTAAAGATCTCTTTCTCTCTCTTTTAAAGAAGCATTTTCCATTGTATAACTTCATATCATTGCTTTCATGTCTTCGTCTTGTAGTGTGCAACCATCACGATACCAAAAAAGTAGTGAGAATAACAGAGAGTAAAGGACTGGTGAAGGGTAAATATCTGAAGTGAAATAGTAACTGTAAGTGTAGGAAGTTCTTTGCAATTTATTGCCATCAAGCTGTCTAGAAAACATGTTATTTATTTGATACAGCTTCAAAAGGGATCATTGGGGTTTTGAGGAGGAGGAAGACATTGTGTTTCACCTGCTGACACCACTGCAGCAACTACATAAGACTGTAAAAGGGAGAAAAAAGAAAAGAGAACAGTGTGGAACAGGCTGAAGTCTAGGCTCTTCTAAAAAGAGTGATTCCACAAAGTGAATGGGTGATAAAAAAGTGACTTTTGTTTGCTACAAAAGTGGGTAGAGAACTAGTGGAGCTCTGCTAGGGAAGATTTTTATTGCACTGTGCATGAATAGATGAAAAATAACATGCTTGAATTTGGATATGAGCCGCTTGGGAGATTGTGGAGGAGGTGAGATGTGGTAATCAACAGCTGTAGGTGAGCTTGGCAGCTGGAAGGGTGGCTGGATTGGTGCGGGGGGGTGTCTCTCTTTCAGGACTTGTTTACTTGGAGCGTGGACAGCCTGACATCTGGTTGTCTTCTAATGAAACTCAGAGTTTCAACTTCATTGCCTCTCCTGAGCTTTCATTTCATACCTGTTAATTGGCTTCTACTAACATTTGAGCAACCTCCGTATTTTTCATTCTTCTTTTCATTGCCAGCCTGGTAAATGACAGGAAAGAGATCAGTACAGTTTAGCTGAGGGAAAGATATTTCATGCAGTGCAACATGGGCACTAAAATATATTCACCAAACAAAAGGAAACATACTGCTTATATGACTTAAGATCTCTTTATCTGTCAACAATTACGTGCCCCAATAGGTACTCTTTAATCTCAAGATACTAATAATATGCATGCTAGAAAAAGCTATAGTTAGATTTGTCAGATACAAGCCTTTATAAGCCTTGCTATTCATTCACTAATGTTCACACTCACCAGTGTTCGTGCTCGTTAAATGTAACACTCATTAAAAATATATAATTCATATTCATCATTTCAGTTATCCATCACTAAATCAGATTAATAGATCACTATACAATTTTACATTCTTTTTACAACCTAATGGAAATGATCCATTATTCAAATACTGAGCATTGCCCATCTGCACTCTTTAATTTTTTTTTTTTCTTATCCAGTTGAATCACCCATTAATGAGTGACAAAAAGAGTAATGCTGACAAATGTATTTGGAGATCTTCAAGATGTTGTTGCCAAGACCCCTTATAGGGCTTGGTCAGCCTTCTGAATCCCCACTCTCTGCTTCTGGCTTCTTGTGCATCTGCGGATGGGGTACTCCTGGTTTGGCAGTGCATCTGAAGGACAGGATCTCTGTGATTGGATTAATGGATTCCCTTATTATGTCTGATGACTTTTCATATTTCTGATTTTAATCCATTTTTTAAAAATGGCCTTACGTACTGGTAGGTTCTTTCCCATGAGAGGAGGTCTGTTGGTCTGTTTTAATCAAAACACTCTATTAAAGGGATTTTTTTGGTAAATATCTCATTATTTTGGCCAGTAGTGCCATATAAATACCACATAGTATTTTCATGTGTTTTAAAATTCTGTGTATCTGAGATAGGCAGGACATTGTACATGTTTCTATGCCAGTTTATAATTTCTGAGCACACTAAGAAGGCAAAAAATAATAGGATATCATACTTTAATATTAAATCACAAAATACATAACTACAAGCATATCCCTCACTGCTTTATTTCAGCTGGGTTTAGCTCAAGCAAAACCTTCACTGTAAGAGATTTCTCCCTCAGGATTTTCCTACCTCTGTTATTAATTCTAATTGTTTTTGTCTTGAACAACGTGTCCAGAGGAGGTAGTCGCTGAAAACCAGTGTGTGGCAGTCAGTCCTTAGAAGACAGTCTCCATCCCCCAGACCCGTCACCATGAAGCTTGGGGAAAAGGTCCAGAACCTTCTAAGAGTATTTTCAACTTCTCAGCTACTACCAATGCTAAATGGTGCAGTTGTAGGAGAAACTCTTGGCAATCTGTTCTCCTGTTCATAGTCAGCAGTGCAGATAGCAGGGTGCCTCAATTCCTGGACAGTTCATGTCACACCGTGCACAGGGATGAGCAATACTAACCAGCCTTAAAAGTTGCACAAGAAATGCTAAGGGAGAGGGATGAAAAAGCGGTGGGGGAGAGGTAAGTCTGGGTCCGGTCATTGCAAAAAAAAAAAAAAACAACCAACAACTCTCCAGCACCTGTGAAGGCTTACACAGCTTCTGATGATTTTTTTCTCTCTCTTTGTAATATTTTTGTGTGTGCGTAATTCCTCTGGCCAACCACTGCCAGGTTGTACACATAATGTATTCTTTTAAAAATACCATTTAGTAACTCCGTGTTTCCCTTTTATTCTTTTGTCCTCCTTTACCCTTCATTTTGCCACCACACTTCATTCTGTTTACACTTACCAAAGAGCTGCGTGTCGAGGCTACTGCCGGTAGGGATGCTGGGCAGGTGATGTGCTGGGGGGACAGCGGGGACAACCTTTGCTTCTGGCCTGCCCTCGCTCAGCCAGTGCCCAGGAGCGCTCCCAGAAATGATGCGGTGCCCTCCCAATCCTGCTTCCCACTGGGCCAACGATCTCAACTGGCCATGCATGGAGCCAGGTCTTCAGTTTTCTGAACCTGCTCTTTTCCCCCCTGCTTTTCCTTTTTCTTTCTGCTGTGTTTCCCGTGTTTGCCCTCTGCCTTCCCTCCCTGAGAGCTGCTGTTAAGGGGAGCAGGTGCAAGCTGGGCTTCCCAGCTGTGAAAGCTTTTCACAGAGGAACCTTGTAGGAGGCAGAAAGGTGAGAATTGTTTTCTTTTTCCTCAGTAAACACTTGAAAAAAAGCAGCTTTGACAATGAAATAAATCTTCACAAGTGATACTAGAAGTAAAAGTGAAAATTTTCCACAGTGTGGAAAATGTATCAGGCTATGTGTGTTTTAATTACAGTTACAGGAAAGCAAACAAAGAAACCTGTGAAGTCTGCATTTTTTTGATTTGATAATAGTAGCTTTGTGAATTGCTGAGAGAGAAGTGTTGCCATGCTGGGAAACCATCAGATTCCCCCCATGCTTGCCCTATATCTGTAAGGAAAAATCAACTCCACTTTATGGATTTATCTAAAGCTTACTTGCTGCTTCTTCACAAACCGAGATCGGATCTGAGTTATTGATCACTGAAAAGGGAGATACTTTAGTAACAAAAAAATAAAGAAAACAACAGTAGACCCTATATCAGTATTTTACACATTAAATAAACATATTTCATGTACTATGGAATCACAGAATACTAGGTTGGAAAGGACCTCAAGGATCATCTGGTTCAACCTTTCTTGGCAAAAGCCCCATCTAGACAAAAGCACTGTCTAGGCAAGATGGCCAAGCACCCCATCCAGCTGAATCTTAAAAGTGTCCAATGTTGGGGAATACACAACTTCCCTGGGGAGATTATTCCAATGGCTGATTGTTCTCATGGTGAACAATTTTCCTCCTGTGTACAATCAGAATCTCCGCAGGAGTAACTTGCACACATTATCCCTCATCTTTTCCATGTGACTCCCTGTAAAGAGGGAGCCTCTGTCTTCTTTGTAGCCACTCTTTAAGTACTGGGACATGGTGCTGAGGTCCCTAAGCCTTCTTTTCTCAAGGCTGAACAAACCCAGTTCTCAGCCTTTCCTCATACAGCAGGCTTCCCAGTCTTTTGATCACCCTGGTGGCCCTTCTCTGGGCCCTCTCCAGCCTGTCCACCTCTTTTTTT
>VXBL01005888.1:371115-407941 GCA_013400195.1 Aramus guarauna
ACAAGTTCTGAGCAGAGTGCAATGATGACTTCTTTATCTCTGTTGGTGATGCACTTGTTGATGCAACCCAGCATCCTGTTGGCTTGCTTTGCCACTGCAGCACACTGTTCATACATACTGAGCTTGCTGTCCACCAGGACCCCCAGGTACCTTCCCATAAAGCTGCTCTCCGGCAAGGTGGATTCCAGTCTGTGCTGCACTCCAGGATTATATTTTCCCAGGTGCAAGACCTTACACTTCTCCTCATTGAACTTCATAAAGTTCTTGTTAGCCCACTTCCAGCCTATCCCGGTCTTCCTGCAGGATGGCTCTCCCCTCCAAAGTGTCTGCTTCCCCACTCACTTTGGTATCATCTGCAAACTTCTTCAGGGTTCACTCGATGAAGTGTGAGTAGAATCTTTTCCTAGTCATATATTTAGTAGCAGATTTTTTCTACACACCTCTACACATGTAGTGAGTTGTGCAACAGCATTTGACTTCACCTGCATGTTTCCAGCTCAGGAAAAACTGATCAGATAATCTGCACAGATAGGAAGTGAGCTTTGTCCTATAACTAAAACATGATGAGCCAATTTGTACTGACCTTTTGAAGTGTTTGGACAGGCTCTTACAATATGAACATTTTGTTTTAATGTTCAGCGGTTTGCTAAGATTACTATTTGCATTTCCTGTTCTCATCTCCCTGTCTGCTCAGCCTTCATATTTCCTTCTCAAGTATATCTTTTCTGTATGTCCTTCTGTCTTTTTTCTATGTCTTTTTTCCTTGTCCTCTCTAATTTGAATTCCTTTATTCTCTTTCAGCATCAAATAACCTCATATGCATCCTTACGCTGACTCTGTAAAGCCTTTCAGGAGCAGTCCTCCTCCAAGATCCCCTAATGTCAGAAAAAAAACAAAACAACAGAAGAAAGAGCCCAACTTAATAATAAATGCATCTTTCTGAGTTTCAGTATTTAACCTGCTTTGTTTTGCTGGGGCTGTGTGCTTTGTTCATATGGCAGAGACACTTCCTTGGAGAGCTTACAGGCTGAAAAGCACCACTGGAGAAAGCAGTCGGTTAAAGAGATTACCACGAACAAGCACAATATTTTGGACAAAAAAAGCCCCTAACAGAAAAGAAAGATTTTTTAATAGTGTAAATGGCAGTAGTGGGTCTTTAGGAGGGATATGAGCAATAAGAAATCTGTAGAGGAACCATTTGCTTTTAAGAGCTTCTCGTATATGGGGCATGGGAAGGAGGGGAGAGAAGTTGCATTATCAGTGGAGGAGGGAGGCAGGGGAACAACTTCATGAGAGATCAGGACCATTTCCTGGAGTTTCTGCTACAAGTTCAATGGAGCTTCAAACCGGAACGAAGAATTTCGGGTGATAGTCTAGGCTTTTCAAAAGATGAAGGGGTTTGTATTCTCCTTAAATATTTAAAGAACATGGGGAGCACTTTGAAAAGACTAAAGCATTGAACTAGGCAATTAAAAGAGAAAAGATTCTGCTGAGACCTTGTTTTTGAAGATGTACTGGAGAGGTAAAAAAGCAGGCTGGTCCACACGCTTAGTACACAGAAGACAGCAGATAGTAATTGCTTAAGCAAATGTGTGTTGTAAAAAAAAAAAAAGTGTGGAATGCAAAAAAAGGTCAGTGTTCCCAATTTGCCACTGAGAACCTGAGTACAGTTGTACATGTTTGCATTAGACATCTGCGCATGGCAGCGTGCAGTGCCCCTCCGTACTGCTGAAATTAGGAGCCTTCTAGCATCGTTGTACTTGGATAAAATTATTTAATTCAGCTTCTTCCTACTCTGTCATTGAGAACCAATGGGATATCCCAAGATTTATTGTGCTCTGTAGGTTTTTGAAAACTCACAGATTTTTCATGGCTGAAAAATCTCTCTAAATGAGTTGATTATAAGATTTATCAATCATCAACAACCCCCCACACCCCTCCAACCCCGTTACGCCAAGGATTTTTGTCCTGAATTAGGAGATGTCTGATATAGCTAGCAGTACCTGTAGTGTGCTTTAGAGATGCGTAAATGGGAAAGACATAGGTCATTCAGTACTGGGTATTCACAAGTGAAAGAATCCTAGGAAAATAATTGGCTTCAGAAGACTTTTGATGCACGATTAATTATTCACAGCACAATTTCTCTAGCCCATCTTGGTCTTACACTTTAATCTCTTCAATTTGTCTGGCCTTCGTTGGTTTTATTTGTAAGTTCATTAAAATTAATCTTTCTGGAAAAGAAGTCTGACTTTGAATATAATCTTGCTTGTGCAACGAATGTGGACATTTTGCTTTGTTACACGCATATATATCGGGGGGAGCGGCGTATGAGAGGGTACTCGTGTGGATTAGATGAATGTGCAGCAGTTGTCTGAGAGTGCAATGTGTTACACAGCTGCCCTTCTACAAGACAATGGAGCATCTGCATGGACACGTTCCACACAGCAGCTCTGCTTTCACATTGCTGTATGTTTTTTGAAAAAGATAAAAAGACATTACTATGAATGGCTTCAAATTATTTGTAAGTGGACTGCAAGCACAAAGCTGGGGTACGCTTTAGATGCTGTATTTGGTTTCTTAGGCCCCGTTACATCCCGTGTGCTTGCTGCTGGCATCTTAGAGGTGGGCTTGCACGGGCATTTTAATGATCAGAAATTCCTCTGGCACAGAAAGGGGCAGCTTCTTCCCCAGCTGTGGGCCACTTGTACCTGTATCATCCCCTGTGCTGGTGCTTGTGTTCGTGCAGCTGCGGGGCGAGCAGGGCAGAGCACGGGGCTGGCCAGCAGCTTTGGGAAGAGGAGCAGTATGCAGCCAGGTTCTTCTGCAACGACTTCTTGCTCTAGCTCACTTCTCTTCATGGGGGTTTTGGTACAAAGGTGGAAGCAGTGGCCTGTGGTAGGGACGAGGGTTACGTATCTGCTTCTGAAGGCATCAGCAAGTAGTACTTTATAGAAGTAGGATAGTGTTGCAGTTTGTCAAAGGCAGCTGAAAGGATGGATAGCATAGGATGTTTGAGACACTATTAGTGCTAACGAATTTAGGTACTAATCAAGATTAATGCATGGTTTGCTAGAGTCGTATTTTAATATATTGGTTGACAGAAAAAAGCTAAATACTGCTTTGGCAATTTTGGTATTCTTGTTCTTACATCTCCTCTGGTGTATTTGACTAGAAAGTGGTGTAGGATCCCCTTTGATTTGGGACTATTTTTTATAGCTTGAGTTTCATGCACCTTCTTTTGATCTCTTTAGAAGTATTTCTATACCCATCAGCAGAGACATTCTTGATCAGGTACCAGTGTTTCATCTGAGACTTTTTCAAAATTATAATGATGCTCTGCTAGTTCATATTCCAGGAGGATTAAGTATCACCTTGTTTTAGTTGCTATGAAATTATTGCTTTGGTTTTGTCCTCTGTATAGTTTTTAAGCATGCTTTATGGCTCAGCTGAATATAGTTGAATTTGCTTAGCCCTTTTTTGTGAACAAAATAATAAGCCTGAATTAATATTTCTTAATTAGCAGTCCCTAGTCTTTGCTGATAAAAGTCATTTTGAAAATCAATCCAACCAAGGTTGCTATAGTGCTGGAGATACTCATTCGGTATTTCTGTGTATAAGACTGTTCCAGATGTTTCCTGCGGTTTTAGTACAGATATTTGGAATGATGGGAAGTGGATGGGGACAAGTTTGGGGCGTAAGTCCTGAGAACAGCAGATCTGCAATTTTGCAGTTGGCCACTCTGAACCCAAAGCAAGGGAAAATAGAGAGGAGTGTGCAACCAGCATGAAGGGAGATATGGCACACTGGTGGTTACGCTGTTGTTCGGGCACTCTGTTTGCAGCCAAATCAGTCGAGGATCGGTTTGCTTGCTTGCTTGTGTTTCAAATCTTTACTTGGTGTGAAGGAAGTAGGGAAAACATAATGCTTTCAGGGTCCTGTGATGATGAACCTCACTGCAGAATGTCTGGCTTTAACACATGATACCTCTTAGCAGAGTATTTCAGAATTGCACAAAGGCTTTTGGTCTCAGGTCCTAAAATCTGAAAGCACTGATGAAAGCCTCATTACTCTGGGGTGATGAAATGTCCCATGGAGGTAAGGGGATGTTTTGCAGATGAAAGAGAGAAGCTGGAACTGTCTGAAAGCTTCTAGTGGTCACCTGGGTCTGGTTAAGGGACAAGTGAGGAATCATAAGGTAATAGGGGTGGTATGAGAGGTTTACTTGCAAGATGCAAGACCGTGCTGTGCTGCGTGGTCAGCTTGCTTGTTCCTCTGTTCTAGGAATTTTAAAAGGAGTTTACAGAGACAAAGCGACCATGCCTGAGGTGAAGTGAATTAGTGTCAGAAGTAACCTTCCTTTTGGGTAAAACTTTCGGGATCCTGGAGAGAAGCATGTAACGTCCAACAGATAGGTACCAGTCAGTACTGAATGGCTGTATTGAAAGCTTTATGGAGGGACAGCCTGATTTAAAATGCATACAACAGAGGAAGTGGGTGGTTACATGTGGTCACGTTTATTGATGTCAGCTGTGATGATCTTATAGGGTCTCCTCTCACAAGATACAAACACTATCTAATAAGAATTCGAAATACTCATTTTACCTGTCAGAGACAAGTGCCATTTAAATCTGAGCTGGGATTTGAGGTCTCTTCCCAGAAGAGCTGTTCATTAATTTTTGCTGATAAATAACACTTGGAGCTTTACACGTAGGATGTAGCACATACTTTTTTCTTCTTCACAATGTTTAGTATTAAAGTCTGTAGAACTGAGGGGTGGGGGGAACCCAAACATTAAAGTCTCTTGAATTAGTCCACTGTCTCTCTCAATA
This sequence comes from Aramus guarauna, assembly GCA_013400195.1. NCBI lineage: Eukaryota > Metazoa > Chordata > Aves > Gruiformes > Aramidae > Aramus > Aramus guarauna. The sequence continues at coordinate 375,945 of VXBL01005888.1, forward strand.
TTAATTTCTTGGGAATTACAGGTACCACCACAAACACATGGGGTCACAGGTTAATCCTAACATCTTTTTAATTTTGGAATTTTATTTGATAAGGTGCAGTACATGGTGATTGCTTAAATACTGAATGCATTGCTCAACTGTGATGCCATCAGATATTCCTAGTATTCTGCTCTAACGGGAGTAGAATTTAACTCTTTTTTTTCTCTCACATTTTCTCACTCTCTCTGGCTGCAAAACTGCTCCTGGTTTGTTCCCCCCTGCTTCTTAAGTCTGTTATCCCAGAGGTGCTACCACATTAATTAATGGGCTTGGCCTTGGCCATTAGTGGGTCCATCTTGGAGCTGGCTGGCATTGGCTCTATTGGACATAGGAGAAGCTTCTTGCAGAAGCCCCCCCACTACCAAAACCTTGCCACACAAACCCAATACACCTGTTTCGTGTCGGAATATGTTATCAGCATTTTTGAAAAAATCATATCAGCATATTGGAAAAAACAAAACTGGAAATCCTCGATTAGCCATACATTAATATTCTCCACAGAAATTCTGCCCTTTTGGCCTACAAGTAGAAGGGTGGTAGAAGGATGGTGGTTGTTAGTCTTTTGGTTAATGGCTTCATCTTGATTCATTGAGTTTCTCTCCTCACAAACACATTGCATGTGAATAGCTACTCACCATATGTCCCAACCAATCTAGCCAAGATTGTCTCCTTTTTCCAAATGGGCTGAAATTGGGCCGTCAAATGGAAACTTCTATTCACAGTTTGTGATGAAAAAACTAATGAAATGCTCTGTTAATCATGCAGTTTGACCTTCATTCCCACTGCAATGAAGACTGAGAGGCAACATTAGCTCATCTGAAAGGTTTAAGCATTTGGAATTGATCTTGAATGAGATAAGACCATCAGTGATATGATACAGAGTTACTAAAGGCTTAAAGAAATAACTCAGGTCTTATAGTTGTATCAGTCATATATAGTACTTCTATGTACTGTATTTAATTTTCATTATTGAAATGCCTCTCACTGCGAAACTTGGGAAGGCTGTTTATTTTGGCTATCCAGTATTTTATTGTACTGCTTACAGCGTTGTGAATGTTAGCAATGCCAGCTGAGGCAGGAATTATTTTTTAATACCTGTAAAATAAAAATACTGCTGCTTTGGGCAGAGTTCTATCAGTTGGTGTTGGCAGCATTTTTATCTTTGTGCCAGATGATCCCAGATGCAAATTCTGCTTAGAGACATGGAAAACCTCTATCAATTATCTCAACATCTCGACATGGTGTCTCGTGTTTTGGGTGAGACATTGAGTCCTATCTGTGCTTGAAGTATGAATTCTGAAATTACAGGCACAATATCTGAAAAGTGTAGAGGAATTTAGGGTATGCTGTAATTTATATTTTTCTTTTGCAATACTTCTTTAAGAACCTTTATAATTCGGATGGAACCTCTACAGGAACAAGCATTGGTATTCAAAGGGCTTTCTATTATAAGTGTCTCCATTAAGTAAATAGATGTAGGAGTCATAGCAAAGCAATTTGTTGTTTAGCTGTATAAAACAGCAGTGATTTGTGCTTATTGAATTTTAAAACCACAGAAAAGTTAGAGCAGAATTTAGGAAATCGCTATGCAGTTCTTGTTCACTGTTACAAAAAGTTGAGTGATGCATACAAATAGCACTAATTAATTTTTCAGTAGGAAACCAACACTTCATGCATACTGATTCTTTCAACACTGGCATGAAATTGGTTACACTATTGCTATACTGGGAGCAAGAGGCATTGCTGCAGGGAATTACAATGTGTGGAGAAAGGTGTTATACAATCAGCACTTCTTGGATCTACAGTCTCATTGACTGAAAGCATTAAAAATGGGAAAATGTATCATTCTGGTTTTACCTGTTACTTACTTTGAAAATGTATGAAATTGAAATGTAATTTTCTGACTTTTAACTTTAGGTAAATTAGACTATGATCAGACTGTAACAAATGAAAGGATTACTGTGGTGCTTGAGTTGGGGTTGACAGCAAGCTCTAGGCAGCGATAGTCTTTAAATGAGCTGAACTTGTTGCTTGTCAAACAATATTTGTCAGTAGAGCAACTTTAATATGATATTTTTAATAACAGTAAGAGTTTGTGGGTTTGTAGAATTCTGTTTAAAGATCTGTAGAGTTGCCTTCTTCCTATTAATGAACAAAGATTAAGAATATTTTTTTTCTTTTATCAGACTGCAGTATTCATGATAATAGGCCTGTAATGACCCCTAGGAGGTAGTTAAGGGCTGCAACTGTTACTGCTAGTTCTTTGCACTTAACAGTGGAAAGGTATATGAAAGTTCTGTACAGCAGGAAGCTGAATTGATTGTTCTGATGATATGGAGAGTAAATTTTCTGAAATGTTTTTACCACAAAAAATGTGTTAAAACAATAAATGAATCATGATAGCTAAAACTTCAGAAGATTGAAGCAATGCCTCTGCATGTTCACTATGTATTTGGCCCATTAAGTACTTCTCACCTTTGGATGACACAGCACAAGCAGGTGGAAAAGTTACTGGTAGATGATAGAGTATAAAATCACAGTCACTGTCACTTTGCACTTCCCTTTGATATGGCTCTGCCTACTTTTTCTGGGACAAAAGTACAGTCTACAGAATTAGCAGTCGATTGGCATCTTGCACTAAAGAAAATCTTTCTGTAGCTCTTCTATTGAAATAACTTGAAACTAATTTAGAGTGGGCACGCTTGTGGCTTTATGAGTTGACCAAATTGTGTTTCTTCCTTTGCAAAATGTCTAAATTACAGTCCATGGCTTGAATGCAGCCTCTAGGATGATTTATCCAGACCTGGAACAATTAGAAAGTCTTTTTCTTCCCCTGCCCATGTCAAAGTGCTTGCTCTGCAAGCTGCTGCTGTCATCTCATGGTTCCCAGGAATGGGGTGACTGTCTGTTGATATATAGCACAGCCAACATTTGGTTCAAAGACTTGAAGATGTTGAACAGTTCAGAATACAACAACTGAATTGTAAAATTTTGGGTGTTAGTGAAATAATTGCTATTGATTTCACTGGATGCAAGCTCAGGTGTTAGAAATGTAGAGCACAATACAAATTGCAGTGTAACACTGCCAGCATTCTCTAGGAAAAGACTGATTTCTAGCTCACTCCCAGCTTTTCTTTATCCTTTAGAAAATCCCCCTGTTTCTTAATTGGCTAATATGGAATGGTTTGGAATATTTCTGAAACTTCTTTTGTAATCTTCTCTGGAATAGCAATTCATCCTGCCAGGCAAAGGGCTCGAACAGTTTTCACCAAGCTGATGTATCAGGACCATTCTTAAGTACTGGCGTACGTTGCTGCTGTGAAGCTCTAGGAGCGGCAGAGAATTTCATTTCACAACTCCAATGCTCTAATGCATAGCCAATGCCTTTTTAATAGGGCAAGACCTTTCCCCAACTGGAAAACTTGAGCCAAACTGAGAATTAGCTGAGTGTTTCTAATGATTTTTCAGCCCTACCTACTTTGTAACAAAACACCCAACTGAGCAGGCTTACTGTCTAATATTACATTTCTTGATCTGCTGTATCAAATTTTGGGTGCATTAAATGATTAAATGACTCATTCATTCTTTATACTACTCAGAATGCAAGCTGCTCTGTGGTGGTTTCTCCTGATGTAAATAGAGTTCAGTGGGAAGAACAAGATTCAAGTCCTCTTCTTTGAAGAGAACAGAATGTTGTTGTTTTTTAATTGGACTGTGTTAATCTTAGAATGATACAAACTCAGAGTAGCACAATTTCTATCTGAAAGAGGAAAAGGAAAGCACTCCAGCCAACCCAAACAAAGATTTATTGTCAGATGGTAAGGATATGGGGTAAGGTAACACTACTGAAAGTGATATTTTACTGTTAATGCTAGAGCATTAATAGAGGTATTGAAGTTGCAATAAAAAGTCATCTAAAGACTTCAAATCTGTTTTATGAATACAACTTTACTTGTATCCCAAAGCTTTTGATGAAAGTAATTATTATAGTCAAGTAAAAGAGGGGTACAGTTTGTAAGAGAGAGGAGGGTTTTGTCAACTCTCACTAGATCGCAGACCCACTGGGAAAGTGTGCAGAACAAAAGATTTCTTATGAAAGAAATGAATCTGTAGCCTGGTGATTTGCTCCTCTCCCTGTTTGAGCTGTATTACTAGTTTTATGCCCTGGTGTATTTTCTGATACTATGTTTTAAACCCCCTACATGAGATCCTGTAGCTATCTGACAGTCTGTTCTGTATGTTGTACAGACAAGTCTTTGTGTAGAATGAATCCCTCTAATGCCTTTTGTGGCCAGCTTTCCCCTTCCTTTCACAACAAGTCTCCTTTTACTGGGTATGACACTGATTCGGACTGTCTGATCTGTTGTTTTTAGCCTTTTGTCACTTAGATTCTTCTCCCCAATGTCTTCTGGCAGATGATGACTAAGGTTATTCTTCTCCCATGCTTTTTGTAATTGTAACTTAGGCTTTGTAGCTTGCATTTCTCTGTAAAGTACAGTAGAATATCTGAAATACTTACCATGTCACTGTATTTCTAAGTCGTTAACAATTTTATTACTGCTTCTGTTTCTATTAACTGTAGGTTTGTATTATCAGTATTTTTTAACCTGTTTAGCCTCCTTCTGAATCTTTGGTCAGCTTTAATATTGGCCGCTTTTAGATTCAAGTTATTACTCCTTTTAGTTCTCTCTTCTACCATTGTAAATAATCCCTTACCAGAAGGGATTGCTCTTAAAAGGTATACTCTCACCTTTCCTGCCAGGTATAAACGAAGCATTCTCACTCCCTCTCCTCTGGGCTTTATCTTTACAACCCTTTCATTGTTTTGCTTGCCTGCTTTAGATTTCTCTCTAATTTATTAATGCCCTTTTGTAATAAGTGCCCCAAATGGCATGCAGTACTTTAAAGCACAGGTGCTAAATAATTTATTTTCCATGAATAATTCAGTCCATACTCTGTTAATGAACTGATCCTGCCTCCACAGAAGCATCCATTGTTCGTAAGTGTGCGCCAAATTGTTTGTGCAAACAAAGTTCAGGTGATGTGATCTTGAATAGTTCAGCTGCTTGGTTTTGGTGGTATATGACTATTAACATAAGGTCTTGTCTTACCACAGTCTTCCTTAGTTAAATTGGTGCAAATGGCTTATGTCTTAAAAGGGCTTTAACATGCTCTTGAGTTTTCCTAGTGCTACAAGTTCAGCCCATCAACTCATTTTCATCAATAGAATCTGTGCTTTTAGTCCATCGCAAATGTGAGATGAGATTTTTGCCTGTGTTTCAGATAAACGGGTTTAATCTAAGACCCTGAGTACAGCTGTTGCTGCTCATGAGTTTTCGGCGTGTACATCTGTATATTTTTTTGCATGGCTAAACTTAATTTACCCTAAATGTGTTCCTAAGCAACTTCAGCTAAATTGAAATAAATACATGGCTTAAGCTGCAGTGAGGGCAGATATAAACACCTTGCAGAAGTGCAATGCCATTCTGCAATCCAGTCCTGTCCATGTGCCAGGATTGCAGGAGTGAAATTTGTCAGTGCAAGAAAGTAGGATTATAGAGTGCTGTTCAGTGAAAAGAAACCAAGGCAGGTCTGCTAAAACAGAGAAATAGTTATCACCAGAATCCTTTATCTGTTCCAATAATCCTAATCTGCATCCTGTTCCAAGAATTAAAGCAGAAGCAACATCTATCAACATAAGCGCAGTCTTTCACAGATTAAGTGTCAAGAGTAAAATTTGGAGAGGTTTCATTCATGATTATATCATTTTTAAAATACAAGATTTAAAAAAGCATGTAGCTGGGACCTCATCATTTGTCAATGAGTCAATGAAGGATAACAGTGCATTACATTTTCTGTTATTAATCCGCTTGCCACAGTCTGTGGGACTGGAGACATTGAATTTTGACAGGGACATTGAATCTTGTAACAAGCTGTTACAAGAATATTCTAAGAAAGTATCACTTAAAATTATTCAACAAGCAATTTATTATTTTGACTTCATATTCAATGGCTTAATTGCCTAGACTGTAAGACGTTGTGTCAAGACTGTCTTTCTCTTCTGTGCTCTGCTGTCTACCTCACGTTGAGTGATACAGATAATGTAGTGATACAGACTCATAGTAGTACTGAAATTCTGTATTCAGCTTTGTAGATAATTTGCATTTTTTTTATTCTGCCCCTCTAAAAAGCCACACAAACAAACTATAGATTTAAAAGAGTCTTGCCGCATGTGATATACCTGAATTTATAGATAAAGTATCCCTGATATTGTATTCTGAAGGGAAAATTCAATAGACTTTTGTCCTGAACATTAGATCTCAACTAGGCAAATCAGTTATAATTCCTCTTTCTCATCTGTTATTTATCATCAAAGTGAAACACCATTCTGGTCTTGGTTACTACCTTTGGTTTTAGGATTTCTCAATTAAGGACGCCATTTTATAATACACTTCAAAAGTAGTAGAAAAATTCTGTCCCATCCCTCACGAACAGTTATAGGAGATGGTATTTTTTTTTGACTGATGGGCTGATGTGCACTTCTAGTAAGAAAATGAATTGCAGCCATAACTATGAACATTCTATTTCTAATTCCCATAAGTGCCCTTCTATTGTATATTTAGGATCTGAGATCTGAAAGAAGATTTAGTAAGGAGGACTATAATTCAGAATTAATAGAATATCTGGAGTTATAGCAAGGTATTTGATTGGCTAGTGTACAGCTTATGACTTCTTTAGAGTTCATTTAAAACACATTGCTCCAAATAACCATATGTCTATCACATTTAATTTTTTTTATGCAGCAATAAAGTGAGTACAAGTAATTTATGTGGAATCAGTTGTCAACAAGGGCTAAATGTCCCAAGAAGTACCTCATGTCTCAGTCATTGTGCCTCAAAGAGATGTGATTAGCTTAAAAACTTGAAGTGTTGGCAAGTACACAAAAGTCTGCTCTAAGGCATAAAGATAAGAAACCATATCAAAAGGAAGAGGTGGGATGGAGTATAAAGAGGTATTCATATTTGGACCAAGAGGAATTAAATAACTGAGAGCTGTTCTACAAATAGTTTCCTGAGAAACTTCAGGTCGGTGTAATGAAAACCAAGCACGTCACACTGAATTTTAGTACAAAAGTATAGCTTGGCTTTATTATGATTTGACAAATAGAGAAAAGCAAAGAAAATTACAGGAGAAAAAAAGGTGAAACTTTAAAGTATTCAGAAATGGCAGAAGTAAAACAGAGAGCAACATTTGAATTCTTTTATAGTTATTTGAGATTTTTTTAAAAAAGTAATTCAAAGATTTGCTTTAGCGTATCTGTGGTGGCATGCAGTTCCCAGCACACTAGAACTCAGCTTTTTTGGAATTCTTTGTGTTTGATGATGATAAAAATACTTACTGTTAATCCACAGATTTGTGAGCAAGATTATTTGGCAAACTGGTATAAGTAGGTGACAGAAAACTGGCTAATTTACTTGTGGCAAAGTAGTTTTCCACTTTTTGCCCACTGGGCCCAATTTTGTAGTCCCTACAGAATGTTACTCATTCAGTGTCATTTTGAGGATCTTTTAATTACAATTAAACAATGACTTTCAAATGCAGAATGACAATAATGCGAGACTTTCCCCCTGATTAAAGATAATATTTATTTAATACTCCATGATTATCTTTTAAAGACCTGATGATATGTGGGTTATTTTCACAACAAAGCCTTTGAAATTTTGTACTGATTATGTTATGTAATCACGAATTGAGAATAACAAATAGTAGCATCTTCTGTAGGAAAACACATATATCCTTTTATTATTTCTAAAATATAACATATTCTAAAATCAAAGCAAATTGAATCCTCCAGACTAGATGGATGTTAGGAACTCAGTTCAGGAAAGTGCTCAGGAGAGTATAAGTGTGATCTCCTCAGCTTCCAGTGTTTTAAAATCAAAATTGAAGCAACAAAAGAAGCATTTAATCCCCCTAGAATTGTGTGCCCTGAAGGCACCAATGGGCCTTGGTGGCCCCGACCAACCATTCCCTGCCCATGGCCCCAGGAGCCCCATTTCAGCTCAGCCTGGGATCACCAGCCCCTGCCTGAGCTGCACCACGGGTGTGCCTGTCTCCAGCTCTGGCACCGCGTGCCCCTGCCTGGCCACGAGCAGACCCCGACATACCGGCTGACTCGTTGGGTAGGCCTTCGACCTGCCTCATCACCATGATACTGCCTTATGATCTGGCCTTATGATTGGACGTGGCCATCACCTGTCCAGCTGACTTCACTTGATGTGGTAGGACGGGGCCATGGTCAGTCAGATTCTTGCCCTGCTGACCTTGTCCTTCAGGGAGCAGTCACCTCTTGTTGCTCCTTGACAAATTAAGGATAATTCCATATATTTTACAATAGCAAGAATTACCTCTGCACTAATCCAGACACTGCAATCCAATGTTTCAATAGTTGTTTTAGATTCATTGTATTATAAATCCTGGTGAGGGAGGAAAGGAGACAAAATACACAAACTACATGCTCTGTTGCCTGCTTCTGCAAAACAATTTAAAGAGAACATCCTATCTGAAAATGGAAGTCTGAAAAAATCACTTTTCCTTATACTGGTAATTAACTTCCTGCTGGGGAAAGCGCCATGTATCCTGTTGGTTTCTGGAACCCAAATCTGAGAATGAAGACACATCAACCCATCCGGGGAGAGAGAATACACTGGAATGAAGAGTGTCAGAAGATCATAGTCAAAGACATATTTTCCAATATTGAAACTGCAGTAAGTACAAAATTGCATTTGTTATGTAAATACAGCGCCAGGGATTGTTGAACTTTTTTCTTTACAGGATTTTTTGGCTTTATCATTTTTCTTGTGTGACTCTGTAAACCCATTGAGATGTTGGCCTTGCTTTTGTTTCTGAAAAAAACCACAAACTCCAACAACCAAACACAAAAACCCCAAACTCAAACAGATTTCTGTTGTGAAAGAAAAGCAAATGATTAACCAGTTTTGCAAAGAGAGACTGTAGGTTGGTCATGCTGATTTGGGCTGATTTATAGTAGAAGATACAGCATGCTTTCTAATCCAGATAAATACTGATAAATTCATAGCCTATTCCATGGAGATTTTGATAGGTGAATATGTAAAGAACAATATGTTGAGCTGCAGGCATCTTCAGTGTGCTACTTGGTTTTACTCTTTGTATTCCTCGTAAAAGAAGAACGGGAAATTCAGCATGCAGAATGTGGTGGAGCTTTTCAGGGAGATGCAGCAACTCTTGTTCGACGAATCTAGCTGCTGAACAACATTGTAGTAGCAGCATAACTTCATCAGTTCCTTCTCTGAGCTGTCTCCTTGATTCTCTCTGTGTGCTGCCATTGCCCTGGTAATAACACTGATGGAATTGTCTAATGGAATTGTTCTACATCTTGACCAGTTTCTCCAGTCTAGTCATCAGACAGGCACACAAACACCTCCTCGAGCACAGCGCTGCATGCCGTGCAAAGGCAGGAATAAGTGGCTGGGACTGAGGAGGTGATTACTTAAGCTGCTGTAGGCACTACTGCTGGTGAAGGTGTAATTGCAACCTGGCTCCCATTGACTTTCAGCTCCTGTCACTTGTCCTTATGGAAATCTGAATCATTGTGTATGGCCCAGCAATAACTCCTGTTGTATACTTCCAGCATATTTGATCTGACTACTTGGTGTTTTCAGACTCAAATACCTAACCTCTTTTGGGCTTATATGTCTTTATGTGACCCCCCTGAGTCAACAAAGGCTTATTTCGTCTACAATGTGAAGACTGAGATCCAGCTGTAATCACTGGCTTGCTCAAAAGTTTTGGAGGATCCGAGCTGTTGTAAACAATTGCATTAGGTGAGCACTACCCCTACTAGTGAAACCACATGCAGTCAGTTATCACAGCCTGGTCTCATTTCTCCACCTTGGAAGACCTGAGTTTTTGTAGATTGCTGCTTAACAATTCTCAATCTTCTTTCAGCTCCTTTGCCCCCGTTCCAGAGGGCCCATGATCCATAGTGTAGGAGTCCAAGACTGTATTCGTATTCATAAATTTGAATGTATGAAGTGTGTAACTTGAAGTGAAATTGAAAAGAGGAATATGAATTTTGGAAGAGGGAAAAAAAGCCTTTCAGAATCATTTAATCTCTTTTTGAGCTTCATCATTGTAAGAGAATACCTTGAAGAATATGTGTCTTTTATTAACCTGAAGACTGTATTGCTTGCAACTTATATTAAGCCATCCTGTTGCTTTCACTGGGGCTATTTAAGAGAGTAAGACACAAATCAGTGTAACATTGTTCGAATCTTGCTGTATTCAATACTTGAAATTATATTTTCAAAGTGTTTTGTTTTTCATCTGACTTGGGCTGCCTTATGAACATATTTTTTTAAAGATATAAATGACCATTTAACATGTTTTTCTGAATTAGCTATGGAAGCTAATTCTTTGACCAACCCATTAGCAGGCTTGAAACCACAATCTGATAGCCCAGGAGAGTTTAAGAATAATTTTCCATGGTTTGTTCTAAAACTCATATTGGATTTGATTATAGTAAAGATAACACTTTTCTTTTTCTTTGGTTTGCTTTATGATCTGAGAAGGTTAAGAAGCAGTATCTCAGTTATCTGAGCCAAAGACAAAATGCATTTTTATAGCCTTTAAACGAGTTCAGAGTTTATGTTTGTTAATATGTAGCAAGTTCCTCCCTCTCTTGCTCTCTGCCCAAGGTGATGGTTAGCTCATTATCAGCCACTAACATTTAGCTCTTGGCTTCTGCCAGTTCAGTGTATTTGTATTTCAAGGTGGATAATGCTCTGGTTCTTCTCTCCCTGATTTATTTTTTTAATTGTAAAAATCAGATGGAATAAACTTTTTCTAGAGATGTCTGGGCTTTGAGGGATCCAGCCAGTTTTTCATTATTACGTGCTCTTACATTATGCTTTATGCGAACGAAATACATCATCTGTCAAGGTTTACCTATCATCCTTTTATCTTTTAATATACAGTTACACTTTGAAACATAGCATGGAGAGTTTCTTATGAGTCTGATCGAAGTGTGATGGCTCCCTGTTGGCTCATGCAGGACATGGTAATGGAAATCTTCACACTTTTATCTTCAGCTTGAGCTGGGGCCTTCAGCTTCTTCAAAGGTAGCCAGCGCATACTGCCCAATGGGTTAAACAAGCACTGTAAAACTAAATAAGAATCTTTCCAAGAAGTCATTAAGGTCTGAACTCCATCCTAAATAAACATTAAAAAGTTTGAAAAGGACATAGTCTGAAGATGTGCTTTACGTTTATGAGCCACAGATTTTCACATGGGCCAGAAATAGGTTTTGATGATGAAATGGCAGTAGTTGAGCTGGTGGTGCTAAGAAATACATTGATTGCATGTAAGCAAATAGAGATTTGACTAATGCATGGCCGCATAGAGTCCTTCAGGCTTACATAAGTTATTGATAATGAAATGTTTCATGCCTCTGGTATATTTTACCCTTCAATTGGAAGTATTTGTGATCTAGTAATTAGCTCTACTGAAGCTGGCACATATATTTTGCCATTTTCAGGGGACATAATGTGTGTGCAAAGCAAACAACTTGTTGCATTGTAGTAGAGGGGTAGACAAGTTCTTTAACTTTTATTTCTATAAGAAATATTTTTCGGGGCTTACAGCTGAAAGCCAGTCTCAGCTGCTACTGTGGAGTGATAGTTGCTCTATAATAAACTTATGATGTTGTCATAAGATGAAATATATAGATGCGGGCACACAGTTGTGTTATAAATATTTGATTCTGTGGTTTTTTTCAAAGACTCACAGCTTGAATCATGGGCTTTTGTTGGTTTCCTTTACAGATTATATGAGGATAAGTTGATTCCACGTTGTACAAAAAAATACCTTTGGAGACAAAAGAGAGATATTGAATATTGAGCACAAAAAGGTTTATAACAAACAGTAAAAGGAAGACATGCAGGAAAAAGGAAAAATTAAGATACAGAGCTTGTGAGAGTCACTCCATCAAGCAGTGAAATAGACTTGTTCTTCTCCAGCGTGCCTGCTCAGTCTTTACTGTTTCAGGCTACTGAATCCTGTACTCTGTCATACTTCCCAGGACTTTGACTCTTGTGTTAATTTTTTTTGTTGTTCACAGCAAAGAAGTCTTCTCCAGAGGACTATAGTGATAAATGAATGGAAACCAGGATATCCATCTTAGTTATAATTATGACCTTGCAACTTTTAAGGAGTATTGGAGGGATTTCTTGCTCAAAAATTCCTCAGAAACTGCTTGTTCATAGTAATTATGTTCCAAATGAAACTGGCAGTGAGCTGTTCATAACACAAGGTCAGTGAATCATCTAATGCCAGTTAGCTGTGGAAAAAAGTATTCTCTAATGTAGATGCTGTTAGCATCTTAATAGTTTATATCTGTAAACGTGGCATTGAATGCCTGGTATCCTTTGTGAATTATCATTAGATACATGGAAAAAAAAAAAACCAACATCTTCCATCTAAGTCATATTCCTGCCTTCACGTTAGTGATGGTTAACACTGTTTATCACCCTACGTGGAGGCTAAGCTGTGCAATATTGAAACATAATGCATCCCTTAATAATGCCTGGGGTTGCAAAAAAATTTGCTTTAGAAGTATGTGATAGCACTTCTACAGCACAAAATATTTCTACATGCAGGGTTGCATCCTCCTCGCTGTCCAGCAGCAGCCTCGAGGCCAGACTTGAGGCCAAGTTCATCACCTGTATGCTTCACTTTCTCAAATGCCTTCAGGGTTGCCTCTGAGGTAACTCAGTGGTGTTTCTGGGACCTCCTAGGTTTCAGCACACACTCAAGAGTGTATTTATATGTAGCCTGGCAATTTCCTGTGGCTCTGGCACACATGTAACAGACATTCATGCAGTCCTTCTTACAGGGCCACCTATGCCAAAAATGTAGATGGATTTCTGTGAGTAGCAGGAGTTCAGGATGTCCACAAAGAAAATGTGGAAGAATGATGCAAGCCTAAGTATAGGCATGGCCGGAGCACCTCTAGTGGGACAAGAATCTTTGATGAGATAGAAACAACAATAATAAAGAAGGAATTGGTGGTGATAGGCTGTGTGCCATCCAGGCCTTGGAGTGTAGAGGAAATACAAAAAGGTTCAAGCTAGGCTATTGCTTCTTGTTCCTCTTCTCTCATTTTTTCATTTTCAGTATGATGTCTCCTGTGGATTTCCACATCCAACATCTCTCTGCCTTTGAAGAGCCTCCCCAGATGTATTGTATCCAATAGTTTTTCTCTGTATTCTTTTGTGTAGCTTTCTTTGCGGCTTCTATTATTTGAGCTACTTCTGGTCAAATATATCGGTCCAGATGAGGGAATTACTTCATGCCTCAAACCCTAAAATAGTAATAAAAAAGGAGTACTGGAGAGGGAAATCAATCTTTTCCCTTAATCATATCTGTTAACTCCAAACCATCTTTTGTTTGTCGGCATAGCCCTACATCAGAGTTACTGCCAGCAAGAAAAAAACCCCACAAACCCCTACATTTAAAAAAACAAAACCCAAAACTGATAAAATTACCTCCAAATATATGGCATGTGTCTGCCTAAACAGTACAATATAAATAGTAGCACAAGAATGAGATAGCAAAATGTTTCAGCAGCAGTATCTTTCACTGAAGCAAGCAGGAGTCACATTACCTTCCCTACAATCATTATGATAGCAGTAGGACTGGCCTGGTTAGTCTGGCAGCCATCCCTAAGTGTGTGAAATGAGATATGAGGACAGAGAGGAAAGCTGTGTGCGAAGAAAACCCATCTCTTAATTGAGCTGGGACTGCAAGTGAAGGAGTCTTTATGAGAACACCTTTTATTATCTCTCTTTGCATCAGGTACAAGAAGTGACCTGGAGCACTTTGTGTTAGAAATATTTTCCATTGTTAGCATAAGCATAGCAAACAACGTAGCACAGCAGTCAGGACACTAATGTGTATTGGCAGTATATGCAAATGCTCTAAAAAGAAATTTTCATTTATTTATATACACAGCTATCAGTGTGATGGGAATTGAAATTAATAACGTCTGAATTGCTTAGTTGTTTTCTGGATAAATAAAAAGCATCAAATGTAGAAACCCAATAGTATATATATTAGTTTTTTAGATGGGATCATTTAAAAAACATTTTTGTATATTGTGTTCTTGAAGATGCTTTGCCAATGAAGAGACTTGCTCTGTTCTCTGAAGAATTGCCATACTAAATGAGGCTCTATTTGTTGAGGTGTTATCATTTTTCTACTAAAAAATGAGGCGTTCCTTTTCTAGCTACTTGGAAGCTTATCCTCTAACAGAGGATGTCCATTACTCAGGCTAGTTGTCCTGATTCCAGCACCGTTTTCTTAATCCACGAACAAGTCTTGAATTTGCAGGACAGAAAAAAAGGAGGAGGATTGATGTAGCTCAAGCTAGACAAGAAGAAATTAAAGCTTGACTGCTTTGAAAGATGGATGCCTCCCAGCAGGAGCTCAGAGAAGAATTGTATGTAAGAATAGAAAGCGGGGACAGGTTGCTGGGAAACGGATTAATGAGCTGGAAGATAAATTGAGAGGAAAAATTAAACAGCAGATAGACCCTGCCTTTAGTGTCACAAAGACTGATGTCCAGTTCCCTGTAAGTGAAGACGCTGTGAGTAAAACTTCCATCTTAAATGCTCGTGCTCCTCATTTCCCAATCAAAACGTGTTCTGTGATCACATCTGGTGGTGGAGCAGGTTGGGGTACGTTGCATTGAATGTTCATACTCCTGCCTGCTCACAGTGGCTTCAGGATGTGCCATGGTGCACAGATGATGACACTCTGACAGCATTACATGGGAGAAAGGTGGAATCGGGCCCTAAACTTACCAGAAGAGCCGCCAATAATGTCCTCTCATAAATCCTATTTGGATGCACCTACTTTAGTTCTGTTGAGCAGATGGGAAACTTTAATGTTTTCTGACATGTTTTTAAGGGGAAAGCAGTGCTTTCTTAATTGATTTCAAAGTCTATCTGTAAAAATGAATGGAATACCTAAGCAATTGCTTTTGAAAACAGATTATTAAGATGCTATACACGATGTACATGCATTGGTACAGAATCAATTTGTCATCATTTTACAATCTACACATTAGGGACTAAGGTTAAGGCAGCCTTAAATTGCTGGGGAAACCTTTGACTATCGCAGAAGTCCTTTTGTTTGTCAGAGTAATGGTGCTGGTACGTCATAATGAGTGAGCCAGTGATGAAACTTGTAAGCAAGAACATTTTGGGTATGCATGGGAGATCTACTGCAGATTCTCAGACAAAAGGAGAACATGTCCTGTTTGGAGAGACAACAGTGGAAAAAGAAGATTATGGAAATGGGTCATACTCTGCAACAATATGTAATGCCTGAGGGAGTATCCAAGAAGCGTCTAAGCACTGGAAATGTAATGACATGGTTATGGATGGAGGAGCTCTGCTCATCCAGTGGAGCAGAAAGGAAATACATCACTTTTCAAGAGCAAGAGAAGACAGGTGCAACAAGAACTGATGGGAATTGAGCTGCATACTGCGTAAAGCTCTCCTGTGCTAAGGCCTTGGTGTTGAGTCCTTTTGTATGCATTTCCCAAAATGTAAGTCATAGGAGTTTTTTGGTAAAATCTTACATGCCTTGTTTATGGTTTCAGTTATCCTGATGCAAATTTAGCATCAATCTCTTTAGTTCAGTAGAGCTACTTGCCATTTCTAGTACGGCAACTGAAGCAAAGTCTGACTGTTACAGATGTTATACATTTGAATGCAGAAGAGGGCAGCTATGTGAAATGATGCTCTTGTCAGAGCATGAGAACAAGAATGTTAACAGGAAGGAAGTCATCCTTCTAAATTTATAATATTGCATTAAATTATGTTTTCTAAAATTCTGGCCTTTAACCCAAATGAAGGCTAACATGGGACTTAATTTTATAGGCTGGATAAGTGGGAAGATGAAGAAAGCTGAAAAACAGGCTGAGGTGACTGTGTAGAGAAAAGTATTACTTACTGGGTTTTGGCCTAGATCTGATTGCATTGATCTCAGAGGTTCAGTATCTAAGCTAGAGGGGGCTAGAGATGGAAATATTGTGGAAGGTTTGGGCAAAAGCTAGGTGGCAGACTTGTTTGAAAACTATTGAGACCATATGGATCTAGTAGGCAAAGAAAAAACAAAAGAGAGGGAAGCAACACTTGTAGTATTTTTAGACAAGATAGAATATTTTACTGCTGCAATATTTTCCTGCTCTATTTGCTCATCTTCTGGGTGAGAGAAGGAGGGAAAACATGGGGAGTTTATTTCATTTAACCATGCTACATATAAAGATAACTCAAGTAATTTTAGGTTTTGTGCCATTTTGCCACTTGTCAAAATATGCACATGAGCCCTCTTTGTCCTGATGGTTGATGTACTGCACAAACTGCAGCCAGAGTTGGGTGATGCTAAAAAGGTTGGTTTTGAAAATACAGTTAACTGCTGTGCTGTTTTAGCTTCCCCGGCCTCTTTCTGTAGCCCAGCAAAAGACTGGAGACAGCATCGGCTTTTACAGAGTGCTCTCAGATTTCTACTTTCTCTTACTGTCTGCTAAGTTATGAACAGTAATATGCCTGGTGAAGCGTCTGGTTAATCTTTAATTCTGTGGTGAATAAATTCTCCTGCCTTTAGCGCTGATGTGAAATAATGGGTCTGACCTTTAATTTCAGACCCTAGTCTTGTGGGATAAAGTGAAGCATAATGCTTTTTTCGCAGCTCCGGGAGGTTCCCTGTTTAGTATTGGCAAATCTGCAGTAGGATCTCATGTCTCATTATCATGGGGCAGTTTGAGGGATTTTCTTAGGAGTATTTAGAACAATAAGCAGAGATGCCCTTTGTAGAAACTTGTGTATAGCATCCTGATGAAGCTTTTCAACAGAGGCTCCCTATGAAGCATCTCAAGGCCTGTCATTGGGAAGGCACCTGTCCCTAGTCACGTGATTGCACCATTTTTTCCTCACTCTATTGTATGTAAAAGTCCTCAGAATCACTTCTGTCCATCAACTGTTTTGTTTCCGCCCCCCCCCAGTATAGTCCTGTGATTGATAAGATATTGACCTGATATCAGATGTAAAAAAGAACTTAAGAGGAAGATAAATTTGCAGGTATAATTCAGAGCTCTGAATTCTCAGATCCCTCGTTATGAAAATGAAATTCCCCAAATGCAGACATTGGAAATGTGGAATTAGGAATAACTTTACTTGAAGAATGTAAGAGAAATCCTCAAAGGAAGTGCCATTGTATTAGGATAGTACGAGGAAACGCTATCAAAAGATCAGAAACATGCACTAGAAACTTGCTTTTGAACCCATAGTTATCCTAACAAGCTTTAAAAATGTAAAGTGTTTATAGAGGACTTTTTGAAAAATGGTCTTGAAATTGAAATTGCAGAGGATTTAAATACGAACTCATCATCTTTTCATTGTACTGTTAGGCAGAAAGTTTCCACTCCTACTAATCTGGACAGATTTTTTTTCTGATTTTCTCTTCACACTGATTTGCTTATGCTTCACATTTCTACTAATGTGTACTTTATTGCCTGTTAAGAATGCAGTAATTTCCAGTAATGCTGATAACTGGTAGAGTAAATCGCAACAGTGTAACCTAATGTAGAGATGAAGTGTCTTGATCTCTATGTCTCTGCTGTTAAGAAGTCACATTATAATTATGTTGGTACCTAATAATTTTTGTGGTCAGTACCTAATAATGTTTGTGAAGATTTCTTTTGCATTGTGAAATACACTATTAGGCATCAAATTAAAGAAGACACGACAATTGTCAACTCATTGGTATTATGGTGGTTATTTCATTTGTTTCATTTGTATTTTTTAAGGATAACTTCACTTATTTTTAAGTCATGTGTGATAAAATATACCCTCCAACGAGTTTGAATTTTACTTGGTCTTGTTAGTTATATATATTTTAGGTGTATATCGGACTAAGATATATATCTCCTTTCCTCTTCTACTTGGAGTTTGCTGTAAAAGACAATGGCAATTGCAAAAGCCTCCTTGCTTTCAGGGAGACCAAAAATTCATGTTTGTGAAAGCTTATTGAAACCAACAGAGACAGTTGTCATAAAATATTTTGTTTTCTTTTCTTCTGATTTAAATAGCTGTTAAACAGATTTTTCCGGAGTTTCAACTTTAAGAAAAGATGGGAAAAGTGGAAATTTGAGAAGAAAATAAAACAGTGGAGGCTTTCTTCCCTGCAAACCAGTTTTAGTATCTGTAATCCATCAGCATGGACAGAGGTGTATGGCCCTCATTCATAATCCCCCCAAATGGTCTATTATGAGCGAAAGTTATAAGGACACAGCTATTATAATTTAGTAAGAAACATTAATATTTCCCATTAATTTGGCTGGAATTTCAAAAGAGAGTAAGTTTCCATCAGTTGGTGGATTGCTAAGACATTGATAATTGATTAATTTGTTTCCAATTAGACTTGTTCTCATTTATGGATGTTTCCATTTGTTTGACTGCCAAAACTGGGGCGAGATGCAATTTATTCCTAAAATGCCTTGAAGTCTAGAACATGTCTGTCATCTTTAGAAGCCAGTGGGGAGATTCCTCATTAATTTCAATAGGAATTGGGTTGATGCAAAATTTTTTTTGCTTTTAGACTTATTTCTACTTTCTTTTTACCAGCATATATTGTGGGTTGTGCATTTTCCGTCATACTTCTCTCTCACTAAAAAACCACATTATCTGGAGAGAGAAGCTCTAAGCATTGTGTGGTTGGGAGACAGGAATTCTGCTTTTCGGCTCTTAATTAGAAGAATGTCTTTCTGTCTGAGGAGACTCATTTGTCACCTATGAAGACATTTCAACTCTGTCACGATCAACAGTTGCGGTTAATATTGTTTGTTCTATTTAATTTTTATTTCTTTTCAAGAAAGGAAAGATAACCATGAGATTCCTAAAGTGATGAGGTAGAAAGCAAAGAACTGAGAAGACAGATGGAGGGTGTTAGGGGAGGGATGGGGTGGGCATTTGGAATTTTGGGTCCATTTTAAAACCTATGAACAGATTACTGACTTCTGCCTTTATAGTTTCCAAATAGAAAAACAATTTTGCTCTACAGGAATCTGCTTGCCCTAACCTAATCTACACATGGGTTTAGAGTCACAACATTCAAGTTTCAAATGAATCCATAAATTGAACTAAAATCATATCTATCTTTCAAACAATGAAAGTATAAATTACATTCATTCTGTCTTGGAGAGAAGGGAAAGTCCATGAAATGTGGGTGGTCCAAAGTCTGTGGAACAGACGAGAGCTCTAATTTATACAGCGGTCATGATTTTAGGGGATAAATGTTTATAATCCCAGATGGGAGAAGGTCTCAGAAAATAATTTTACAGTCATGGGATTGCCGCTCAGAGAAGAATTACCTTCTTCTGGACATACCTTCAGTTGTAATTCAGTTGAATATGTGTATGTAAACTAGTAATTAGCACTTTCCTTCTGTTGTGTTTCACTATGCTTGAGAAAGACTTTAATTCTTCAGTGAATTCTCTGTCTCCCTGTTTTTCCACCTCCATTGGTTCTTCCAGATGTCGGTAATAGATGCCATGAAATCATAAAAGGATTAAGATTTTAAACCATCTGGTGATGTATGTCTTCCTAGCATTAAAAAAAATCTAATTACACATCTCAGTATAGTACACTTTTTCAAGACTACCTTTATTTAATTTTCAATGCCTTCCTTGTAGGGTCAAGACATAGATTTACTTTTTTTACCCAATTTAGAGATCAAGCAAATATTTAGTACCTTGGTTATTTGGCAGTGTTCTCTTAGTATTTTCACTTAATGAAATGTCCTTATAAATATTGGAATATTTCTCCTATCTTTTTGTTACATAATTTGAATTATGGAGCATATTTATTTAAGCTTATTCCATATTCTGGGTTTATTAACAGTATTTTAAGTAATCTGCTTTTTACTAAAACTTCTAAGGTCCAGATTTTTTAACTGCATCCCTTTGAGGATCTGGGCATGATTCACTGCAAGGTCCATGGTGTTCACACAATACAGTGTGATGGAAATGAAATGAGAGTTAAGCTTCTTACACTGTACTTCATACAGTTGCTTTAATAAGCAAAATGCTCTCAGTGTAACCAAAGTAGGCAGCTCACAAATGGCTGAGAATTGTAATTGTAAAATTATCCAGTCCTTCAGAGTGGATCTTCTTTGCGAGTGCTTCTGAGAAAAAAGCAGCTGTGGATTGACTCTGGAGAGCTTACAAATGCATACTGCGTCTCTAGGGCTCACCGGCAACACCCAGGCAACAGCTCCCACCTGATTTTCAGAATGGGAAAACATCTCATGGGTTGCAGTGGTGTAGGAAAGCATTGCAGGCACAGGAAGTTTCTAAACATAAAATGGTCAAAGTTATTTGAGGCCATGTTTTGGTATGTTTACTCCAACTAAGTAATTTAAATAAGTACGAATAAGTTGGCAATACTGGCCAAAATCTGCTTTTTGGTGTAAGGGTATTGCCATCAGATAGTTTATGATCTAATCTAAGTGTCAATGATATAGATGTCCTTGTTCGTTGTCTGGGTTTCTGTTTTATATGTGTTTGTATAAAGACTGTGTGCTATTACCATAATCCTAAAGCAGCTTTCCAAACCAGAGTCCTTGTATGCCTGTTTCTACCCACTGGTGATAAAGCGAGCCCAAGTGACTGTCTCAGATGTTGGCATTTACATTGTAGACATATAGTGTTTGGCAGGATGAGTCCCACGCTTGGCATGGCAAAGTCAGAAATCCCCAAATCCTACTTGATTGCTGATTTTAATATGCAAGCTCGCTTCTTAGCTGAGAAGGGTATATAAAGGCCATGTAGAATATACATTGTGAAGCAATTTGTTGCAGTGACACATTGCACTTGTGTTGAAATGGACTGTGCCTCATAACGTGTTTTACAGAAGAGTAACTTTGAGTTCAGTTATTAAGGCTTTAAACCAGTGAGGAATCATGTGTGTGCAAGAAGTCATCAAAACAACTATGATGTGAGAGCCACTGACCACAGTGCCATGCGAGTAAGAGCTTCTTAGACTCATCCACAAGGACCATTACCTGCAGCAAATCAAGGAAAGTTGTCAAAACTCCAACTAACAGGAAGACTTGAACAGTCTCTTTTCGGAAATGCCAGTCATAGCCATTTATAACAGAAATGGGATTCAACTGCATGAAATTCAACTGCAGCTAGAATTTCTACACTGAAGAACGATGTTGTGGGTGAAGCCCAGCTACAGAGGAGGTTCTGGCTGACCTTTACAAAATAAATTACTGATAGATTTTGCTTGCTTTACTACAGCCAGTTAGTCATGTAATATCAGTTGCTATGTTCTATACCTAGACTCTATCTTACTTTTTCTCAAAATGGATAAAGTCCTAACCTGAGGCATCTGAAGTCAGCCAACATTAAATTTTCATCCTCTCTTTTAAAGTTCAAATGAAACCACTATCCTGTCGCATACATGAAATTCTTCCCACCTTTGTTACTGAACTTCAGCCAGGTTTTTGTTTTGGGAAGCTTGACTTTTTCTAATCTAAGTTGACTGTTCAATATCTTTTTTTTACCCTTAGGATTTTAATCAGAAGGCTGTATTTTCATTTTAGGCTTTAGGATACCACTCATTCTGAAAGACACAGGATATCTCTTTGCTGTAATTAGGAGAATGGGGCCTTGGGCTGGGATTTACATGCAGCCCCTGGGTGACTGTCAAAACCAATCCATAGCTTTCATAATCCCTTTCCTTTGGGAAGGGGAAAAATGTTTAAAGCACCCCTGCTCAACTCATCTGTTAGTCACCACAGTAGTTTCTCTAGGCTTAACACTTACCAGTGACCCCAAAAGGGAAGGGATAGACCTGGATAGGACATGTTACTAGTCTGAATTTGACATAGCACTGAAATATCAGAAAACATGTTTTAAAAAACTATATTGGAAATACGAATTACTTTTTAATTTGCATGTTGGGTTTTTTTTTGTTTGGTGGGTTTTTTTTAGTTTCTAGCTCAGATGATTCTGTGGCATATACTGTTTGTTTTCTCAAGCTCCCTTTTATAGGTGGAGAATTTGCGTGCACTTCTTTGCAGTAAATTGGGATAGAACTTGGTATCTGTTTCTGTTGGCCTCAGGTTTGCTTTTCTTTGGAATACTTCTACTTTTTAAAGATTTTATAAATATCCTGGCCCATTTCAGTAAAACTGCAAGATCACTCGCAAGGGCATTGGCCAGTTTCTCCTTCCCCTTCTAGTAAATCTGAAGTTTAATGGCTTCTAAGCAGCCTTTCTCTCCAGATTGTGTCATCTTTTTTTGCTCAGGATGACCTAATTTTTCTCAGGAAAGAACATAAGAACTGCTGCCCTGGTCAGGACAGGGGTCCTGACAGCCCAGTTTCTTTTCTCCAGGAAAGATCAGTACCTTCTGGAGGAACAGAAAAAATGAGGCATTGAAAAGAAGCTTTAATTTGTTGAATTTATTCTAGCCATTGATCCAAACAATAGAATTCTCCCTTAGCAAATAGCACTCATATGAAGTAGACTTTTTCATAGTTTTAGCAGCCTTACACAGTCATTAGCTCTGTTTTATGCTAAAGCATAACAGGTACGTACTAACTAGATTCTCTCTATACTCATATAAATTGGTGTATGAAATATAAAATTTTGATAAAAATGCACATACAGCACCTACACACTCCTCTGTTCATAGTAGAAAGTTTTTAACTTATTAGGTCCATGTACAATAAATCTTAATCTACTCTCTTTGCTACATACAGAAAATACTCTCCAGCTGTTGAAAACAAGTGTAAATAATGTTGGAGAAAGCTGAACCTGACATAGATTAAAGGACCCTTCTAATAAAAGCAACAATAATTGTAAATTAAAGTTTCAATTACCCAACATACCTATGGATCAATATCTACAGATGAGTCTCCTGTTGTGGCAATAAATACTAAGGAAAAGGCCCTGTGTACAAGAGGAGTTTCTTTTTAAGTTTTCTTCCTTCAGCTTCTGGGATTTTTTTGCATTTTTTTGACTGTAATTTCTTGCGTGGAATTGTGTTTCTGTCTGCCAAACTAGAACTTCTTTTCCTTATCTTCATTTCTGTTGACATGCCCTTGGCCTCCCTCTGTTCTTCATCCCTCTTCCTGCCCTCACCACTGCTCACTTTCTTTTTCCCTGGGTCTCTGCTAGCAAAACTAATGTCATCCATTTATATTCTGCTCTCTGCTGCTGTTTACATTTCTGATTTTCTCACTTTCTATTTCCACAGCATGCTCTTCATATTAAATCATTTCTCTTTATTTTATTTTATTTTTCCTGAACTTTGATCTCTTATTTACACCTGGAAGGTTTTCCCCATTCAATGGGGAAATAAGCTCTCTTCATTCATACCCTTTGTGAGAAGTCGTGTCCTGTGTATGATTGATACTGATAAGCCATGCAAATGATTTTAGGTATTCTTAAAATGATTTACAGTTTGAGATAAAGTCATCTGCAGCTTTATAATGTCTACGTGTCTCTCTCATATGTGATTATAGCTACCTTGGGGCAGGGTTCCTGTTGTTTCTTTTGCATGCAGCTCGGAGCATGTTACCACCACTGAAGGAGTCATGTTATTATTGACTAATAGATGGGGCATTTCACTTCTCTATTTTCTTAATTTGAACCTGTGTGAAAGTTGATCCCCTTTTTTAACTATTGAAAATTATCTTACAGCTACTTTTATTCTCAGCCCTATGGAAACAAACAAGATATTTTATTGGCAGCAGCATTTTAGATGAAATGTACTGTTGGCACAACTCCTGCATCTTGATATAGAAGATTTTAGAACAGGCATTTTGAATGATTTCTAAATTAAATGCAATGAAAGATATGCTGTGTTTGCTTCAGAGAATGACTGACATGCAATCTAGAATTTCTTCATAGTTATATAGTTATTGCTTTTGATTTTAATGTGAAATTCAAGCCACCACTATCAATTTGATTAATGGGGTAATACAACTTGTGACATTTAAAAAAAGTTAAATGTTGATAAAGATAGCATTTTCCTAGGAAGCTGAAAATATATTCCAGTTAGTGCTGAAGAGTTATGAAGTCAGGTCTCTCAAAAATGTTAGCATGATTCTTAATTTTACAACTTTAAATAATACTTGTCATCTGCATATTGCGCAGTTCTCTGTTCTGTAAGACTCTACGCTGGAATCTTGATCTCTGCAGGGGCAAAGAACTTTGTTACATAAACTAATTGCTTGTGAAGAAAGGAAAAGGGCATAAAATTGACACAATAATAAGCAGAAATACCACTCCTTTTGAAATCCACTGATTAGAACAGTTCTGAAAAAATTACATCCACAATACGAATATACAAAAAGCATGTTGGCCTTTTTAATTTTAACATATCCTTTTCTTTTTGTGTACAATATGTAATATTTTCATTATATTTGACTGTTGTGGTGGAACAAAATATTGTCCATTTATAAGTAAACACATCATTTTCTGTACGAGTAAAGTAAAAGAATGCAATTACAGAGGGAGACAGCAGTACTCCATACAAATTGTAGTTTAACACATACTCGGTTCTAAGAGGTGATGGTCTTTCAACTGTAGAGGTGAAACAGGGAAAGAAAAGGGAGATTTAGAAGGAGATTAATGTCTAAGGGCAGATGAAAGTAGGGTATGTAACAGGAGGAGTGGTAGAACTGAACCCTGCAATATTTGTCAGGCTTATAAGTCTCTCTTTCTAGAGATAGCGATAATAGTACCACAGAGACACCTCCTCAGTGATACAGTCTCTACGTGGTCATTCTTTTCTGTAATATCCTCTTAAGTGTTCTAGCAGTGTTCTTTTAAAATACAGCCTCTCTTCTTTCCAAGGCAGATCGGTCTGGCCATCATTACACTGTAGTCATCCAAAATAGCATATTTTCACAGATGGAGAAAAGCAGTAGTAGTGAGAAGGCAGAGAAGATCACCGAACTAGGCACTCATCTCAAGAGGAAGAAATACGGCCGTATGCAATGAATTAATTTAGTATTCTTTTGCTTTCATAGTAGAGTACAGGTATACTCTAAGAAAAATAGTTTTGGTAGCTGTGAAAATAATGTTGATTCCCATATGCTGTACTACCAAGTCGATGCCCGTTAGTTAATATTTCTTAGTACGCATTGACATGAAGTGCTTCTCCGTGGGAGAGGGAGTCCTCTAGGCCAGAGCATGCAGGTATTTTGTGGGTATCTGTGTGCAACTCTGACTTTGTATTCTGATCAGGCAAGAGGAGTTGGGACTGGGGAAAACCAAGATTCTACCCCCATTTACAGCTGCAAAGGTGAAGAACACAGAAATTAAGCAATTTGATGCCAGAGAACTAATCTCTGGTACCAGAACTAGGACCTTCTGAACTCATAAATTCCCCCCATAGCAGGAGTGTTATTGCTGCCACTCCTCCAGCTCTCCACTTGTAGAATTAGAAGCCTTGGATTAATCTTGTCCATGAGGCATGCTGCAGGGCTATTAAGATTCATATCACAAAATACTTCAACTTTTAGGAAACAATGTCCTCAGTGTTGTCATCTTGCCTTCCATCTCTTCAATGACTTGATTAATCTAAACTTGTATTTAATATAAGATTGGTACTCCTTATGGATTGTGGTTTTAATTACCCTTGGTTGGCTTGTTGTTTCAGTGCTCATGTAAATTCTTTATGGAAAACAAGGCACCTCAAATGGCATAAACTGCATGTTTTATCCACAGTTTTCTCCAAATAAATTGACAGTTTTGGAGATTTAAATACTTACAGTCCTACTCTCAGTTAAGACTGTGAGCAGGCCCAATGGGATTCATGACCATGTTTGAATAATAAGATATTGCACAGAATGAATGAAAATGGTAAACGCTAGCCCTATGCTGTTACTAAAATGTTGATGCACCAGAGGCATATAAAGTTGAGGCTGAAAAAAAGACTTTGAAAGGAAAGCAGACTGTAGACAACTATGAATGAAGCTTTAAAAGAACAAAGTAGATGACCTGAAAGCACAGCAGATTTAACGTATGTCTTGCAGAATGAAAATTGCATCCCTCCCCTTCTCCCCACTGATATTTTGCTCACATGCTTTTAGAAAACAACAGTGACAAGTTAATGCTGTACACCAATTAACATTTTCTCTTAGACTTCAAAGTTTCTGCATTCTTAACAAAATCTAAATTGCATGGTAAAATATTAAAATGATATTGTTTAAATTCAGTCATCTTATGCTTGTGGCAAATGAAAAACCATTTGCTTCTGTATTTTCACTCATTTCATTCAGTAGTTGCTACAATATTGATTGTCAGTTCCCATGCCTGCTAGGCTAGAGGGCTTTGACATGATGTTTGAATATGTACTGGTACTATCAGACCCGAAATCCAAAACATTTTCCAAGATTGAAGCACAGGTGTTGCATTCGTTTCATTGAATTTTTCATTTCCTCTTCAATTCAAAGTTCCATGGGGTGGGTTTGCCATCTGCTTGATCCTGTATAAGAATTTCTCTTAGCCTGTTGAATCTAGTATCTGTCTCCACGCAAAATCCATTCTTCAGAGAAGCTGTCGATGTGCTGGCTCTGAATTGACTGATGCCATCTGTATGTTGATTTTCACATGCTCTACGCGCTTATGCCCTGAAATATGAAAGTTTTCTTTATTACATAGATAAAATCAAGAGCAGAGATATGTGGAATTATATTGCTTTTCTTGGTGTGTAGTAGTATTCAAGTAGTATTCAATGAATCTTTATTTTTTGCTGGTTAATCACTAGCTACTGGTACAGTGAACTCAAAAATAAAGTTGAGCTCCAATATGTTTTAATGTAGGACTGCATCAGGTTTTACTATTGTATCTTTATATTTAAATGATTTCTTCTTATTATTCCTGTCCTTGGTGTTCTACATTTTTATGTCCAGAGGAAGCAGTATTATGGTTGAGAGGGTTTTTTCTAAAGCAAATGATGAATGTAGCTTTACACAAGAATTTTAATGCAACAGATGCATTCACTTGGAGTAGAACCTCTAAGACTCTTTGACAGTAAAATGAAAATGTATTAGTTTGTCATTAAAGGAATTTTGAATTTCTTACTAACGTAGATAAATGCAACAAAGTATATTTTTGACATCTCATTAGTTAAGTTGATTCCAATAGAGTTGTACATTTTTAAATACAATAAAACGTAACATTAGACTCTTGACAGGAAAATACAGTGCAGAACAAACTGGAATTGAGTTGTCATTTTTTTTTTTCTGCACCCCCATTTTACATATGATCAGCATGATTTTAGGTGAATTAACTTAAAATCTTACCTAGATATTAAAAAAGCCTAAAAAATTGCCACAGTTTTTCTTTTAAGTGCAAATACAACTATGAGATAAATCACTCTCATTACCCAATGGTCACACTAAGCCTGCTACAACCACATCACCTAGCCAGCAGACAGGCACCAGTAATAAATAAGAAAGTTTTTAAAGGGTTTTTTGGGGGTTTTTGTTTGTTTGGTTGGTTGGTTGGTTTTTTTTACTACCTTGATATCTTGCACACTGTCCTGCTTCCATGATCCTGCCTTCTTTTGGTTCATCAGTGGTCCTTACTTTCTGGGCTTGTTTTTGGTGTTTTTCTTCTGTCAGACATATCCCAATACTCTTTGCTTTTACTGTTTTAATATCATGGAATCTTCATGCATTGATAGGCATTATGGTGATAGTGAAACCTTGAAAAGATGAAACCCTTTAAATGAAACAAAAATAAAGAATTAAAAAGAAGTAGACCCCAAATCCATCATTAAAAACAGTTGTATAAAATCCTACTTTTGAGAAACCTGACTTGTGATTTTTATATATTTGGGATTCACCTTTTACATGTAGTCATTGATTTTAATCGATATCAACAGTATGTTGAGCATTGTCTGTGCTATTTCTCACTTAAATAAAATGTTTACCTCTGGATCAGCTTCATGCAGGTACACCCTTTGCTGGACAGCTGGCTAGCTTGCATTTCTGCAGTGTCAGTTTATCAGATTTGTTACTGGTTGAATGTATCCTATTCAGAAATGACTAGGAACATAAAAATAACCAGTGATACCAGAGTGTTGTTCTTTAAAGTGTCCTTGTAGAAAACTCAAGAGCAAGATAATGCTAAAATTAATTAACTGTATGTACTGTGCAGCACGTGCTTCTAATGGTCATTAGTTCTCTTCATCAAGGTTGTAATACTGTCCCTGAGAAACAAGGATTTTTGAGCATTGTTTTAAAGGAGATGGATGATAATAATAGTAAAATTATGTCTGACAGTCAAGAAATAGTAACACAAGCAGATGGAACACTTTCAGCAGGAAGAAAGAATAGTGGGAATGACATGACTTGCCCAGAACTCCATTTCATAGAATCATAGAATCATAGAATGGTTTGGGTTGGAAGGCACCTTAAAGGTCATCCAGTTCCAATCCCCCTGCCATGGGCAGGGTCACCCTCCACTAGACCAGGTTGCCCAAAGCCCCATCCAACCTGGCCTTGAACACTTCCAGGGAGGGGGCATCCACAGATTCTCTGGGCAACCTGTTCCAGTGCCTCACCACCCTCATAGAGAATTTTTTCCTAACATCTAATCTAAATCTAACCTCCTTCATCTTAAGGCCATTCCTCCTCGTCCTGTCACTCCATGCCATTGTAAACAGTCCCTCTCCAGCTTTCCTCTAGGCCCCTTTAGGTACTGGAAAACTCCTGTAAAGTCACCTTGGAGCCTTCTCTTCTCCAGGCTGAATAACCCCAACTCCCTCAGCCTGTCTTCACAGGATAGGTGCTCCAGCCCTCTGATCATCTTCATGGCCTCCTCTGGACTCACTCCAACAGCTCCATGTCCTTTTTTCATGTCCTATTATTCATATACAGCCTTTCATCAAAGACAAACTGAGAGTAAGTCCAGTTCCCAACAATACTGCTTGTCCTATTGAAAATATTCTGTTGATTGTCTGATGATTGGATGTCCCTAGGCCTTTTTTGGTTTTAAATCAGAAGAGACTCACTATCGTTTATTAATTTGCCATCACTAATAATTGATGATAATGTTGTACCTTGAACATCTTTTTCCTCTTTCATTAAATACAGTTAGGGAAGAGGTCAGTACATACTCTTTCCCAGGTTACCAGTAGCACTGGTGGTGATTGGTTGGCTATACAGGTTCACAAGGAGCTGACAGACTGGTTGGTGATTGATGTTATCTCCAAGGAACTGGCTTTGTGCAGGGACAGCTCAGAGCAATCAAAAGTTTCGGACCTCAGGAACACATTGCACAAATGCATCTATCCTTTTTTTGGGAGCAAGGAAACGACACCTGGCTTCAAACTGACTCTCTGTACTCTGTCACCAGCTTGGGTCAAAGATGGGTTGCGAGTGCCTCGGTCCTGACCACATTGACCAGTTGGAGCCCTTGCCTCTGATCTCCAGGCTCTGGGAGCCTTTGGTAGGGCTTCAACTTGCAGTTTATATAAGCCACATGTCATGAAGCTGATACTTATCCAGATCCTGCTAGGATGTCCATGTGTGCGTTCCCATGCTCCCATTTCTAGGAGGATTTTCGTTTTCTCCCTTTCATGATACTGTGCCTAGGATAATATAATGCAAACACCCAAGCCAGGCTGGCTTGCTACAGACAGGAGCAAGTCAGACCTCCTAGAGAGTCTGATTATCTGGGGCTTTGCCTTTCTTGGGAGTCTGCCAGCCCCCTTCCTTACCTTAGATGATATTTAGCTCATTTAGAGGACCAGTAAAATGATAGGCAATGGACTCTTTTTAAGATGATAAAAACAATTATTGCTGCCAGTAGTTACTCTCTTTTGTCCTATTTTCCTTTATAACCTTGAGAGAAGTGGAAAAGGGCCTAAGAAGGACTTTTTTTGTGTGCGTGTCCAGAGACATTTGCACTTTCATTAAGAATATGTAGGGGAAATGTTACAAAACATGATATTGAGGCATTATTTGATAGTATTCAGTCTTTCCAATACAGACAAGATTGAATGGTGCTTCAGGTATGTCATTGAATCTTCCCAGGATGACATAATGTTCAACTAGTCTCATTCTTTATGTAAAATCAGAAAATGTTCAGAATTATTGAAATGTCCATTGCTGAAACACAAAGCACAATTCAAGGGTATGAATAAAATGCAGATTAGTCCAAACTACATGGAAATACTAAATTTATTTTTACTTTTGTGCAGTGAACCCACAATATGGTTAACAATGTGTGCAGGAGCATGGAAGCAATGCCCTATAATATGATTTAATGATTGTATAGCTTGGTTTTATTATTTCTATATGTATATGTTTCTAGAAATAAGAAAAATTAAGAAATTCAAAATGGCTTAGTCAACAAATTGGCTAAAAGAAGGGAAGAAATTGAACAGAGATGCACAGTGTTTTCACAATGCTGCAGAAAGGCATGGTGGACAGCATTGTAGGAGTCACCAGTTTCTGGCAAGAGAAGCAATGAGCAGGGAATGAAGCAGCACAATGATAAGGTGGAAAAGAGTAGATGTGGAAAGAATGATGCAAAAAGAAGGTATGCTGTTTGGCAAGAGAGAAATTACATGATGATCTATGAAATTAGAGAGGAAAGAAAGATATGATGAAGTGAAATTGGATTTAATGAGGTAGAAGAAAGGTGATTAGGGACAGAAGAAAAATAGAATTTAGTGATGAGAAAATCCTATTAAATTATCCAATAAATCTTCTTGCCACTCAGGGATTTCCCTTCTTTCTCTTCCTTCTCCCCAGGATATTTTTCAGGGTAGTTGTGTCAATATCTAACCATACAGGAATGCCATTTTCCTTACAAAGCACTTCACCATCTCTACACAGGACCAGGAAAATGATACCAGTGTAGTCCTGGCATGTAGTCATAGCCTTCAGGCTTGTAGTCTACGTAGTGTGTTAGCACTTTGTCAAGACAGTGTCTAAGAGATTGGGAAAACTTTTTTAAGGGCTCTTTTGTTTAGGGTGTTTTTTGAGGGGGATTATATCCATTTGTCATATCAGATATTATGCATGAAATAACCATCTTTCCATTTTTCCAGTAATCTCCATTGCATAAGTTAAATCTCTGGACTTCGTACTGTTTGCTTGCTTTTAACATCATTCAGTTCCATATTACAGCTTTTTAAAATCCAAGCAAAGTAGATAGGAACAGTAATATAGTGCACATAGCAGATGGCTTTCTATTAGGAAATGATGAGTTTATCTGAATTATACTCAAAAGGTAAAGTGCACAGCATTTATGCAGTCTCTTTGCTTTCCTTTTTTGATGGATAAACAGGAAAATTCAACACTTCATACCTTAACAAAACCACTGCTAAGACAATCCATCAAAACAACAATTACGATGCAGCCACTATTGCATTGCCAGTGTGTGACCTTTCTGCCTTGATCTCATGTCATTGAGACCTAATTTGGCAAGAATTTGCCTGTTGGTTAAAATGGGATATGTTTGGACAGAGGGTGGAAACGCAAGCAAAATCACAAATTTTCCACAAAAAGTGGTTTAACAAAACAAGCCTGGAAAGACTTCAAGGACAATTCACTCTTTACTGGTCTGAAACAGGGCTCTCTTCAAGTCAGTAAGCTAGTAGAGATGGAGAGGTGTCCTGAAAAAGCAGTACAACTAAACTGCAAAGTTTTACTGTACTTTAATTTGCATATAGAAAGCTTTCCTGTGAAGTTACAGTAGGTCTGATGCATCCAGGTGGTGTGTTTTACAGAGTGGAAGGCAGCTAAATTGACCAGCATTTCTGGAGGTCTCCTGACCTTTTAGTGATGACTAGTCACCAGTTTTTGGTTTTG
>VXBL01005888.1:408009-419967 GCA_013400195.1 Aramus guarauna
TATTTTTATTTTATTTTTTTTTTATTTTTCCTTTGGCACTAGTTTTAGGTCTTCTAAAATGCTTTTTCTGAAGACTACTTCAGAGGAAAGAAGAAATCCAGGAACTAAAGTTGAATGCAATTGTCTTAAAGAAAATACGTTGGCTTAGTGAAATCATAAAACTTCTTGGAGTGTACTGTTATGCTTATCCTATGAACTGGGACTGCTGAGCAGAAATAAACGTATACCAACCAAGAGTGTTGCAATTCCACAAGTCTATTTGTTCTGCTTGAAGTACATTTCAAAACTGTTCTGGTCAATTAGATAAGCCTGATGTTGCTCAGCAAAGTTCTTAATTTGGAGTGCCATAAAGTTGCAAGGAGTTCGCTTAAGCAGTAGTCCCCGTGACATGGAAGGTGCTGAAATCAAAACTGAGCGACCTGCTCTCCTTTCCTATGGTCTCTGGCTGATAATCCTGTCTCCATGAATTCGTGTTACTCACCCATTGTCACGCTGAAGATGCAATTGGCAGCATTTTAGAGAAATAGAATTGTTAACTTTAACAAGAAAGCCAATACCCAAATAAAACCCATGTACCAGGATTTTGGAAATGTGTGTATGAAGTAAGAGCATTCCTAATGACTGCAAAAGAGAAAAAAAATGCTGAAGTAACAACGTAATTTAGAGAGAGCAATAAATGTATACTTTTAGCTCTGTGCTGTATCTGTTTCTTAAATACTTGGTATTAACAGTAAGAACTCTGCACATTAATCCTAAAACCTTTCTTTACTGGGAAGATGATGCACACAGAGGCTGCTGTGCCAGCTGTTTTTCCAGCCATATGAGTACAGTCTGTGTTTTTAGTGATGGACCAAACACCAATTCTTTTACCAGTGATTCCTGCATCAGGTTCTGGGCAGGTTCCTGCTGTGTGTGTGTACCAAAGAGTCAAATTGAATGTGAAGTGAAATTTGAAAAGAAGACAGCAAGAAAGAATTCTTTAAGGAATATAAAGTAAAACATGATAGCTGTTGAAAGCTAAAGGAAGCTTGAACTGACAAGAAGAGAGGAACTATTCTAAATTTATAATGAAAATTAATTATGCATTCATTGCATTTGAAGAGGTCAGACATGATGAATTTAAATAGTACATGGGAATGAAGGCCATCTTTTATATTAAAGGCATTACAACAGGGTGATGTGAGGAGAGGCAGAGAAATAAAGGAAGCAAAGGGGGAAAATTGCAAAACTGAGGCAGTAAGTAGCAAGAACATTAAATGGAACAGATCTGCTTTGTGACTAAATTGATTCATGATTTTCAGGCAATTCAAAATAGTGATAATTTATTAGCCATAAAATTATACTGGAAAAATGTTTAAAGCTGCTGAGAAAGTTAATAAAAGAAGGAATTTCAAAGTGGATTCTCGCGAGCTTGCAGCAACCTTTACAACTTCTGTACAGCGGAATAATTCTTTCTTAAAACTTTGTTCCTTTCTTACATATAGTTGCTATATATACTTATTTTTTATGGGAAAAATACTATTTTTTTTCTGCTTTTCACTATCTCCTGTCACATCTGTCTTGTTTTCACTACCCCGTTTCACTTGTGAGTATAGTATAGGAGCAAAGAGATTAAACACAAGCCTGTGTAAATGCCTTATGGGATAATTAGCTGTAGGGCTAAAGCAGACTGTGTTGCTCCACTTTCCAGGTTACTGGAGCAGAGAGTTATTCTTAGTGGGGATAGACTATTCTGAATCACACCAGTAGAAATACAGCGTAACCTTTCGCTTAACACTGTTTTAATGTACGTATTCTGGGGCGAATGAAGATACTGCATTACTAATCCACTTTTGTGTTTAGAAATGCAGATTCTTTGGAGCTGGGGACCCTATACTTTCCATGTGAAGTCAGGCAATACTTATATTGATATCTAAACACTGCTGTCAGACCCAATAGTTTATTTTGATTCAAAGTATTGCTATGGATCTTGAGGAGACACAAATAATATGTGTGTAGTAGTGTGACTAGGAAGTCAGAAACTCATGCAGACTTTCCCACCAAAGGCATACCTTTAATTACGGAAATTCCAGGTGAAGGGAGTCCTTCAAGAATTTCATTTCTATGGCCTAGAGCTAAGCATCGTTGACAGAAAGTGAAATCAGAGAGGCTTAGTGGTTAAAAAGGGGGGAAAAAAGGTAGAACAGCAAATAGTAAATTGTCACCTCAGGCTTTTACAAAATAGCATATAAGAGAAATAAAGAGTATTTTTCCCTAGAGGTGGTTTCATGTACCTAGTTGTCCATGGAATGCAAGGTTACCAGAACAGGATACAGTACCAGATAATTCCCCTGTGGCAGCTATTATGATTCACTGGTTTTAATGTTATCCCCAACTTCACTTGAGAGAATTCTCCAGACAAGCTTCTAAAGCATAGTATGTAACCTAATAACATCATTTTTATTGTTTTATCACAGGCTTGTTCTTCATTTACTTACAGTTAATTTCTATACTGAAAATGGTACCGTAATTCCTATAGCCACAATTAGATAACTACAGTTAGATTGTATCAATACCCATTCTTCTGAAGATTATTATGCTGAAATTGTGGAGGATGGCTTTCTTCTTTGTCCTGACAAATACAATTATCCCTAGAACCCTGGTCCAAAGTCCACCTAATTCCTATAATAAGTTATTTACCAATTAAATAATATATTAATAATAGATAAGTTAGTATTTATCACATGTATGCTGTCCTCATATTTTAGAATCCTAAGTGTTCAGCGTGGTTATCTATTGATGACTAGTTATTGCTTATTAGTTATAGTTTGGTGAAAATCCTAAGATTGACAGCCAAGAAGGGAGTTTTGATACTTAATAAGGAGTGGGGCTTTTCATGTTATATTTCCTTTTCTTTTTGTATTCCCCTTATTCTTCACCCTAGAAATGAGGGTACTTGTTATTCTGAGGGTAGAAAATTTCTGTGGTATGTCTCCTTAGCCCCAAAGTGCTTGGTGTTACTTTTCTCTCAAGCTTTGCATTGTGTTTTGAACTGATAAATGGTTGGGCTGGCGTGGTCCTACTAAAATCATCAACAGTGAAATCACTCATATTAACCTGTCATTTCTTCTTTGAGGACTTCACAGTTCAGCCCCTTAACACTGCAAAACTGATTTACATCAATTTACCACAAGGAAGATTTCCTTTGCAAGGCACTTCAGCACAACCGGGTGTTAACCTGCTAGCACCTATGGATGTGCCTAATTTACTGATAATTTCATGGAACCCAAATATATCATCAGGTGTAGGTCTTGGTGGGTTCCTTTTAATGAAATCTCAGAGTCTTCACTGTGATTATGCACTGTGATTATTTAGGCTTTAAATCAGCTTCCTTTGAGCAGAAATTGGTGCAGTATATAAAATGAGATTCACTTATATTAGTTAGCGCCTTTGCAATATCAGTCAGGTCTGTCAGCTTTTCATTTGCCCCATGAACAAAGTGCTCCACTGGCTTCTCAGCAATGGCCAGCATGTGGACTGTGGGAAGTGCAGAGAAGCTGCTGCACCTTGGGAGCTGCTGATCTTGTGGTAGGAGATGAGGCAGGAGCCAAAGGAGCAAGTTGCAGGCAGAAGGTTGGGTATTTGGTAGTTTTAGGAAAAGCAGTTATAGATGTCCGTGAGAGAGAAAAACTAAGAATATGATGGGCAATCAGCAGACCAGATCAGGCAGAGGTTTGTTTCTTGGAGAAGCAATAGATATAATAGGACAATCATCTCTTGTTTTCAACCTGCCGTTTTAATGCTCTCCAAAGGCAGAATTTGATTCCAATCATCACTTAAATTTTGCCTCAAGTTTTACTTTAAAATTAAAATGCTATCATTTTTCAACTTCTTTGGAGTTTTAAAATGTTTCTACATAAATTTTCTTATTTTGACACCTCTGTCCTCATCCAGAAGTTGATCTTTTCTTTTAAAAAAGGCACAACGGGGAAAAATCCTTCCCTGTCAGGATCGAGTCAAATTTTACTCATGAGTTAGGCTGACAGCAGGTTTAGCACATTTATTAATTATGAGTGCAATTTGTTAGAACAAACAAGATTCCAAACCTTTAGGAGGCTTGGCGTTATTATAAATAAATAAAAAAACCTTGGAAAATGCTTCAAGGCAAGAACTTAGCAAACAAAAAGAAGGGACTCTACTTTGAGATTATGCCAGTAAAGTGGAGAGTACCTTCCCTTTTTGAAAAATTATGCAGGTTATGTTAGCAGTACATTAATGGTCTACAAGTATAGACACAGGTTTTTGCTTGCTAAAGGTTCATCAAAACAGAAAATGTTATGAACTTGCATATGAATCTCCTTGTGAACATCATCTGCTTTCAGGACTGGCAGTAGTTCTGTTCTCTTTCTTATGTGTCTATTTCCAGCTTTGGACCATCTGTCTGTGCTACTCAGCAGATTATATTCTGCAAAAGCAGTGAATATGCTGGTAAATTGGGTCTGGATTGGCACATGCTCTTCTTTTTCAGGAGAATGGATGCTCTCCAGGCCCTTAGAGGGATCTCTGGAGGTTATCTATCTGGTCAAAGTCCCTACTAAAAAAATGCAACCATTCATCTTCAAAAATGCAACTTCAAATTTACCGTCCATCATAACTAACTAAAAGGGGAAGGTTAATTTTCAGACATAATTTTCCATGTTGCATTTATTACCTAACAGACTACTTATTGAGCAGAACCAAAATACTAATGCTGGGGACATCAGTTGTCATAAATTGCTACAGAGCTGCTTTTTGTGTGCCAACAGATATGAGAGATTTAGGTGCTTATCAGCTGTAATGGTCAACTACCATATTGGGAGACTCTTACCTGTTCTGTGTTAGAGGCAGGCGGTGTGGCAATTGAGTTGGATAACACTAAGATTATTGATTTCAGATCTTGAGAGACTTGTTAAATGAAGGCCAGTATTCATTTATTTATTTTTTTAATGAACAGACATCAACACTGAAACAATGAAAGTGGAGTGTACAGCGGTCATAGGAATAAACCTCATGTTAATGTCTTCAGAAGCAGCAAATACCTGCTTGTAACAAGCACAATCATATTTCCTGCCCTGCGCTGCCCTGTGTCTCCCTATTTACAAATATTTGTGATTTCCATGATTTCCAATTTTATATACCTCACCCAGTGCTGTAGCCACTCCATTCCTTAATACAAAACCAGTATGAACAGTTGTGTCTTGTCTTACTGTCTCGGGATTAGTATATCTGTATTTTCTTCTATGGAAAGAGATTTGCATCCAATAGTTGCCGTACCTCTATCCCATTGCGATACAATCTGCCATGAGAAGCAGAAAATAATGTAATGCAACCAAATAATCTGCTCATCACTGACAGTGGAACTTCAGAAATGAAACTATTTTTTCCATAACTCACCTGGATACCCTTTTCTCAAGGAAATGTAAAAAGCACTTGTGCAGTGAACTGGACTCACCTCTTTGTTACACTGATGTTTAAAAAGGTTCTGCGGTTGCATTTCTGGGGCAGGTCCAATGAAATTCAGGGAGCTACTCCAGGTATACAGCTTAGTAAAACAGAGCTGAATTTGAGTCATTAACATGTTTTTCTTCAGATGTAAGATTTGATTTCGCTGATGTGCTACTGTAGTGTGCTGCTTTTGTAACTGCATTCGTTTCTTTGAAGTTGCATATATGACAATGACATACTGTCACGGTAGGTCAGACCCACAGAGGTGTGTGAGCTAGTCAAGAGGAGGACACTGTGGGCTGTGAGAGTGTCTGTGACCCAGAAAGTAGCACAGAAGTGCATTTACTCTGTGTGCTGATGACATACTTTGTTTTTTCAGGAACTCGGTTACTCATTTTCCCACTCTATTATGTTTATTGGACAAGTTCCACATAGTTCATGATCAGCAGAAAACTGAGGTCACACCATTAACATTTTTTGGCATTCACGATGAGACACATTTTTCCCCCTTTTAATAGAACACGACTTTGAAATAAATAAATTTAAAACCCTAAAGGCAATTGTAGTACCTTGTAGGTCAATGACTTGGTTTTCTAAAAAATGACAATGCCTGACAACACCTATCAGCAATTGCTCAGCCATCCTGAAAATCAAGGCACCTGCTTAGGTACTTGAGTGTAAATGCCACCATCTGACTTAAGGATTCTGTTATTTGTATTTCTTTGCCCATTTTCTTTATGGCTTGGAGGGTCTTTTCCCTGACACAGAAGTTAATGACCAAAGAAAACAGACTCACATCTGAGTGTCTAAGTATAAACCACCAAAAAAGTGCAGGAGTCCTAGGTTTTGGACATTTAATATCTGAGCTGTTCATCCTTGTCTGTCTGTGAAGTTGCTGTATTGACCCAAAGGTCTGTGGGATCAGTTGAAAGGCTGATATTTATGTCACAGTTTTAAAAAAGCACTGGACACTTTGTGCACCACTCCTGATTTTCAGTAAGCTGTATTTTCATTCTGAATATTTATACTGAGATTCCTGAAGGACCAGATGGTAGAGGATTCATTCAGTGGCTGTCTTTCAGGCTGCCCTGGACTTTATGATTTGTGATTTCAGTTCTGTTTTAGCTGTGACCATTTATGACCGTATTAACAAAGTAGGTTCGTTTAAGTATGTTTCAGATTTGAAGTCTACATTGTTCTTTAGAGTTTTAAGACACGAAGTAGATATATAGTGAGTGTAGTTACAAACCTAATTACTAGTACTTGAAAAACTTCTCCAAATAAGTTTGTTTTTTAATTCTCAGGTACTCAGGGAGATGTTGTTCTATTAGCTAGGTATTCTAGAGGTTGCATTGTTTTATATTGTATTATGTGTGTATATATACAATATTCTTATAAAGATAATTGTATTATTAAAATGACTAACATCTAATGAAAGAGACGTTTTAGGGATTTTGAGATTAATTCAGTATTCAGGAGGTTGGTCCTTTATCTCACAGCTTTGTGCTCTGCCTTGCGTTTGCCCAGTGAAGTCATCTTCCTCTGCAGTCCTTTCCTTCCTGTCCTTGTCCTCAGTGACTCTCTCCTGCCCTGGCTTTCTCCTGTGGCCTCTTTGTGCTCTCCCAGTCATTTGTAAAGGCTTGGGTTGGGTTGTTCCGCATTTGGGTGATTACAGCTTTCATTTCGGGTGTGCAGACCAGACATGATGCTTCCCAGTTGTAGATCATTTTTCCCCTCTGTCACCCACCCTACGCGTGATCTGTGCTACAGGATGGCTGCTCGGTCCGTACCAGGAGCTCCTCTCATTCGTTACCTTTTCTCTCATTATGCCTTGAAGCCAGAAAGGCATCATTTCAGCCGCTGTCTGCTCCTGTGGTTCAGGAAGGTTTCACAGGACTCATCTGTGGACAGCTCTGTTCAATGATGCTGTTCGGTGGATTTTGAAAGATCCTGTAGTTAAAATGATCATAATTCAGTCTTCACAAATGCTTTTGTGAACATTTCATAGCCATGCCCAAGCCGTTCTCCATGTTTTGTGCAGACTAGGCGAGATGATTTCAAAGGAAATCTGCCTTTCTGGATGACATCCTGCTGCTTCCCAACAATTTTTTTGTTTGCCCTTTTTTTTTTTTCCCTCCCTCCCCCCGCCCCCCCCATATTAATTCCATCTCTTCCTCCTTCAGAGACAGATGGTGAGCTGGTGATACTAATGAGCTCCCTGCTGCCCAGGGAAGGCAGCCTGAAATGCTTTGTGTTCTGAGAACTAACAGGCTGAGCATCCTCACTCAGGATGTAACACATGCGATGAACGGTTTGATGCACAAATACTGTAGCAGACTTTCTTCACATGCACCTATGAACTGTGTTTCCCCAAGAGAACAACTTCCCGAAACAGCCTACCTAATAGTCCGATCCTTACTGTGTTTATTGGGGTATTGCTCTGAATGGTACAATAATCTCTCTCTTTTATGGAGATGGAGAGAGCATTAGGTTGTGGACACATGGCAATTGAATGCCAAGCTTCTCTGGCATTAGTACACTGAGAAATAAAAACAAAGAGCACCTGCTGTTCCTCAGAATGAGTCTTTGAACATTATAAAAACTTTTTTGGCAGAAAGCCATTCTGTTCTGGGCTGACTTTAAAAAGAATGCAATTAATTATAGGAGCCGTAGACCTCTAAGGTAACAAAATGCAATTATCCAGGGATTCATGATGGATTCAGTTATGTCTTGTTTAAACTGTAACAGGATTGTCAAAACTGACTCGTGCTAAGTACACAATTAAAGACGGGTCCGGTTGGCCTGGAAGTCTGGTGGTTGCAGTCCTGTGGCCAATTCAAGGCTGACTACAAATTTCCCAAGTGGTGGTAGTTATGTGGATTCAGCATGATCATAAGGAGTTTTTCAAAACCTAATGAATTGGTTACGATTCTGAGAACTTTTGTAATGGATTCATTAAATGTTCTCTCTCCAGCAGAGATCACAGGGAGATGTATCCCTTTCTCCACACTCAGCCAAAAAACTGTAATGACAGAAGATTTCTAATTGAGCGAATGTGAAACATTCACTTTTTGTGTTTAAAACCAAATAAATACTAGTATCAGAGTATCTGTCTTTTAATGTGAGATCTCTTTCTCAAGAAACAGCATTTTGCCACTGGAATAGAGAACATTAAAAAGCTCAGACTTCGCTTTCAATTACTACATAGAGATATATCACGTAAGTCTAGGGGATAGATAATAATTCTAACTCTAACCTGACCAACTATTATAGCTGATAAAGAGGTGTTGGTCTCTTATCAAAGCAGGTGCTTTGATATGTGTTGATGCAGAATAGTAGCCCGTCCACATTTAAGTTAATTACAGTATGCTAGCAAGTAACAGATGTGCTGCAGATGGCTAGGGCGATTAAAATAAAAAAGCTCACAAATAAAGATTTTACAGGTTTGGAAGCTAACAATAAATAAATGGGTTAAAAAGCACTATATTGAAACTCAAATATTTTAGTAATTGAACTAAAACCATATTTGTTTCCTTATTATCAGTCAGTTGCTGTGAATAGGTTTAAAACAAATTAATGAGTTACAGACTTAAACAGAGATATTTTTCCCGTTTGAATTTACTAGTACTATGCCAACAGTTACTCTGGGAAAATGTGTGTGTGCTCTCTTCTTGGTTCTCTGCTTTCACCAGCCTGCAATAAGAACATAAAATGAGGGTCAGTCTGAAAGTGGCTGACGGTCTTTTTTTTCGAATGTACATTTACATTTACTGAAATGAAAGCTTTTTGCAGGAAGGTACTGATTTCACCAAGAATGCTTTTACAAGCGTTTCTATTTTATGACTGGAATTCCACCCTGAAAGGAGAGGGAGCCAAATCTAGGCAAACATATCTCAGAAAAAGCAAGGTGATCCTGGAGGCAGCGTAGGATCAAGAAGTTGAACCAGAGGTTCCCACAGGACTAGGGGTATCTTCACCAAAGGCTTTTTTCTCTTCTAGGATGTTGCTCCTCTCTGGTTTTTGTTGTTTTGTTTGATTCATTGGTTGGTCTTTTGTTTTGGTTTGGGTTTTTTTGTTTGTTTGGGGTTTTTTTGGGTTGGGATTTTCTTCTTTTTTAGAAAAACATGGCAAGTCTTATTTCATCCTTCGTTTCATCCTGATTCAAACCATGGCAATTTATGGGATCTCAGAACTTTCATATGAGAAGAAAATGGTTTCTTACCTTGCTGTGAGAGATGTCATTGTAAGGTGAGAAAGATCTTGAAATGTTAGTAAAGGAAACTATACAATCTCAGTAATTTAAGCATGTATGGGTAGTTTGCAACAATTCCCAAATTAGCAATAAAAAGGTAGACCATCTTGCTGTGAGATCTGATCAAGAAGAACCACTTAGATTACGTGATGCAACATTGAATTAGCCTGAAGGAACTTAGTATATTCAATGTACTATATTAAGTAGCACGTAAAGAAGACCCATTGTACTGTGGTACTCTGGACTGGATTAAAAAAAAAAAAAAAAAAAGGAAAAGAAAATTAATCTTTGAGAAATTGTTAATACATAAGTTTTTGTTCCTTTGTTTTTGTTTTTGCTTTTTCTTGTGGGATTGCAAGTGATACTTAACCAGCAAAATAGTGTATAAATGTTTTGGTTTAAGAATATATTTTTAATATTAGGTAAAATAACTACTTTTGGAAAGACATGACTAAACACAGGTGAACTGCTTATGTCTGGATTTTGCTATAGCTATTCTTGCAACTACTTATTAAGGAGGAGATCATAAACAAATAAGAAAAGAATACTCAGCTTCTACTGTTTGTGGAATAGACTGCTGTGTACAAGTGGGACATCAGTTAACCCCACTCACTGCGCAGAAAAGCCATGGAAGTTTCTCCCTATATCTTAAGGCATTCCGTATTATTCCAGTAAACCTCTGCACTGTATAGTCATTTACACCATATTCACATGGAACTAGTTCTGATAGTAGAATCACAGAACATGTTGCTTATGGGTTTTTCTTCTATCCACTGCAATAACAAACTTCCTTGCTATGTTCCCATGACCCTTCTCTTTGACTCCTGCAATACCCCATGGGCATTTCCACGTGTTTCTTGGAAGGGCAGGAGTCAGGACTTGCTGCGGCCGCTGATGAGCCATATGACTGATAGTGAGCTAGCCGGCTGCTGCCTGCCAGACCCCCTGATGGTCCTTTTCCATTTGCCTTTCCCTCAGTGGAAATGCTAATTGGGTCTGTATCCTTTATCCAGCTATTGCTATTCATAAAACTTGTAGGAATTCAGGATTTTTGAGGTCTGTCTTCCTCTGAAATGTAGGTCCAAAAGCCATTTTGGATGGGGAAAGGAACTGGAAGAGAAAACAAATGATCACATAAGTCTTGTTTCCTTAGGGAGCCAGACTAAAGATGTGTATCGAAGACTTGTCTCACACATTGTAGATCAAGCAGAATGCATCCTCTGGTGTATAGGTATAGTGGGGAAGTTTAATTACCGGGGTGATTAAGAATTTAAAACTGCTTCTATTGCCATGTGGTAACTCTGGGTTTGTATTATTTTAGAAATGCAGTTGTCATTTGTTCATATGTTCCAGGTAGTTACCTGTTTCCAACTCTTTCCTCTCAGAACATAGCCAGAGATGACATAATTGAATGCAGTTTATATATATATAATATATATACATTGTATTTTATTTGCCAAAAAGTGTTGCACTGTGCATTGTTCTGTCCTATGAGAAGGTAAGCATGAGATGTGCTACAGAAATGTCTCCTTGCAGTGCTCTCTCGCTTACTAAATTTGGTTTCTATTAATGCTTTCTATTAGTTTGCATTTATAGACATGGTGGAACACTATCAAGTATAATGCAGTTGTGTTGTTCAGACAAGTTTTAGATTTGCATCATCACAAACACCCCCTTAAGGAATTAGACAGGAAGGAATAAGAACAACGTTGCTTTTCTCTGAATTTGCATCATGAAGCAACTTCTTAGAAATCACTTTTCAATTTCCCTCATGTCATTTGAAAAAGTCCTCCCTTTCCCTTAGTAGTGAGGCAAATACCCCACCCCGTGCCCAGAGGTACAGAAAGATATAGGCTGAGGAAGTATTTAGAATTGCTTAAGCTTTTTAGTTTGAGCATATACTGGTGGCACTGTGAAAACCTGGGAAACTCTCTCCCAGAAAAGTGAGAGAAGATGCCTTTTCAATACCGAATAAACCTCCTCTGCTTTAAATATGGAGAAGCTTTGGTATTTTGGATTTAATGAGGCCTAAATATGTCAACATTGGAGGCTGTTTGCTTTTGTTAAATAGTTGGCACGCTATACTGGCTGGCATTGTTGTATTTGCTCTGTCAAAATCCTCTGCAACTCATTGTTCCCCAAGCTATATGGATTCAGCTCTTCTGCCCTGCCTTCATATTAGATTGTTCTGCTTAGTTTTAGGATGAACTACATCTACTCTCTTTCCCCCCCTCCCCCCCCCC
>VXBL01005888.1:432150-483101 GCA_013400195.1 Aramus guarauna
TTTTTCCATGTAAGCTTAAGTGAGTGCTTTGGGCTTATGACTGCAAAAAGAAATTTAGATAAGATGCTTCCGTGCCACCTTTCAAACTGCAATTTTAGAGTTTGGGATACAACTATAATTTCAGACTTCATATCCTAAAATTGTGCAGGCCCATGTTGTAGGTACTTTGCTTATCAGTAAATGTGAGGGTGTCTTTTCGCTTAACCAGCACTGCTGCACAGTTTGGCAGTTCTTTGGCACAAGCAGATTCCAGGCAGAGTTCTGATTCCAATGAACTTAAAACAAAATGACAACGCTTTTGTTTTCAGTATGGTCAAGACTTTATGTGAACTTGGGAATTTCCTAGAAAATATTCAGATAAGTTCTTTCTGTGACTTGGTGATGCTCTGTGGTGGTTGTCTACAGAAAATGATTTTTGTTATGCAGTATCTTCAACAAAACAAAATCATGTTATGTAATTTTCAGTAACTGCAGAATCACAAATTGATTGAGGTTGGAAGGGAACTCATGACATCATTGACTCCAAGCCCCCTTGCTGAAAACACCTTGTCCAGTTGAGTTTTGAGTATCTCCAAGGATGGAGATTCCATAACCTCTCTGGGCAATCTGTTCCAGTGTTCAACCACCTTCATGGTAAAAAAGATTTTTTTTCTCACATTTAAATGGAATTTAATGTATCTCTATTTGTGCCGATTGCCTTTTGTCTTGTCATGGGGCACTGCCAAGACGAGTCTGGCTCCATCTTTGTGCCCTCTCATCAGGTATTTATACACATTGACAAGGTTTCCCCTGAGCCTTCTTTTCTCCAGGCTGAACAGTCCCAGCTCTCTCAGCATCACCCTATGTGGTAAGTGCTCCAGTCTCTAATCATCTTTGTGGCTCTTTGCTGGTTTTACTCCAGTATGTCCCTGCCATTCTCGTACTGAGGGACCACAGTACTTCAGGTGTGTCTCACCAGTGCTGACTGGGAACGATCACCTCCCTGGCAATGCTC
This sequence comes from Aramus guarauna, assembly GCA_013400195.1. Lineage (NCBI taxonomy): Eukaryota > Metazoa > Chordata > Aves > Gruiformes > Aramidae > Aramus > Aramus guarauna. Next base: position 433,145 of record VXBL01005888.1, read on the forward strand.
TTCCTGATGAAGCCTGAGAGACTGTTGACCTTCTTTGCTACAAGGGCAAATTGTTGGCTTATGTTCAAGTTGATGTCCACCAGTACTCCCAGGGCCTTTTCTGCAAAGCTGCTTTCTAGCCTATTGACCTCCAGTATGTACTGATGGATGGGGTTATTCCTCTCCAGGTGCAGGACTTTGCATCTCTCTGTTGAGCTTCATGAGATTCCTGTTGGCCCATATTTCCACAAGATGTATCACTGATGTATCAATCACTCCTCACAGTTTTGTATCATCTACAAATTTGTCATCGTCCCATGGATCTTTTTCCTATCATCTCAGAAGCTGTGAAGTTTGCTGACCTCCTTCTGCAGCTCTTCGCTTGGTGACCTAGATCTTCCACCACCACAAGGCTGTTGTGGGGAGGGAGCCCATCTCCTGCTGTCCCAGCCTCAGTGAGAGACTCAGACACCCCAGCAGCCCCAGAACTGCAGAGTTTCATCCTCTACTGGCAGGTCCATCTGAACTTGAATGGTAGATGCTAGGGGAAGTAGAACATGTAATAACTTTCACTCCTACAAAAAGAACTCTTTCTTAGACGCTGGGTCACTTTTTCCTCTTCCTAATCTCCTTTAATGCCAGACAAGAATGTGGTTGAAGTTTTCAGCTCCTTGAGTCCTTTGTGTTGTTTTGAATGTAGAGAACTCTTCTTATTCTCTGGGGATTATTTTCGCTTGCATTTGAAATTACATGGCAACAATATAGCGGACCAAGCTTCCGTTAAGAGCAGTTCATCATGATCAAGTGAACGCATGTATTAGCATGTCACCCTGGTATATATATCAACCCTCTCTCCTATAAAGCACAGTGTCAGCTGTAAACACACTCTTAGCGTGACTTTTTTTTACAAAATAGATCCAGTGTGGCATGTATTCGGAAGATTTCTTTTGCCAAGGATCATCTCTTTGCTGTTTCATTTTTAGAACATTCATTAACATGGTGTGGAAGCACCATAGATCCAAGTGAAAGTGTTAATGGCCATAAAACCACCTGCTTCCTCTACTTGTTGCTATGAAATGTGATCTTCTCAGTTTGGAAACTCCTATGTAAATGCATTTATTTGTCTTAGGATTCTGTTTCCTAGCAAACTGTGAGGTACTGCAAAATGTGCTGCATTAGCTGTGGCTGGCCCTCGTAATCTGTCTGCATAATTTATGGGAACACTTCACCACACCTTCTGCTGCTAATGGTCTCTCAGAGTCCTGCAGAAAAGGCTGGTTCTGCCTTCTAATTTTAAGAGCCATGATGGTGGCACTGTTTGTCTCTTTTCTGGATCTATTTTGGATTTATGTCTGGCCAAGGGTTTGGAAGAGCTGCTATAAAAGCAGAAACATCTGCTGGGGCTTTATGTGCTGCTGGCTTGCCAAGGTCAACAGCAGGCCAAACTACAGCTGATGGGCTCAGCCCTCCCCAGGTGTCACTGCAGTTACAGGAGAATGACTGCAAGGGAAATTTGGCTGCTGAAAGCTCTAAACAAAATAAATTAAAAAAAAAAATCTTCAGCAATTGCAGAAGGCTATTAGGAGATTATGACTGGGGTCATTAGCAAGTAACAGAAACAAATCCTGCTGAAGTGGTTGTGAGCATCTGAATTCCCCGTCGAAGCATCCTCAGGTGTCATTAACTGTAGGCTTTCCCACCATGTTCTGCAAACTGCCAGTTCAGGTGGCACAAACACATGGCTATTGAGAACACTTGGGAAAAAAAATTAATTAAAGGCTGTTAAGAAAACTTGATCTTATTTAACTGTCCAAGTTTTCGTGATTTCAGACACATCATGGCAACCTTATTCATGGGCAGATGTGGGTGAGGCAAGCGGTGTTTTTGACATGGACAGTGAACTGTTGCAGCAGAGAAATTCAAAATGATGCCTTAAAATTCCTTGTAAAAGTTTTGTTTCTGATGCAATTGTACTAACTTAGAATAATCACTCCTTTGACACTGGGGACATGGAACTGATATCGTGCATGAACCTGTGCTGCATCTGGGCATTGCTCAGCCTCCATCCGTGATGTGTACTAGCAGTTTCAGAGAAGCATGTCAGAAAACCCACAACAGACAACCGTGGGGCAGTTGATAGGTCTCCAATATGCTCAGCATAAGGCTTGATACCTTCCAGAGTCTATTTATCTGTCTTTACTTACTGTTTGGGGATTTTTTCATTCTTTATAAAAATGTCCAGTTACTTTCTTAGTTCTGCCAAGCATTTGGCTTCAGGTGCAGAGTACCACAGTCAAATTTCTGACAAAACATTGACTTCATTTACCTTTTTATAAAGTGCTACAACCTGGCCATATAATTCACTCCCTCTCCCACCTCCCCCAGAGCAATCATAAAGTTGAGGTCAGCACTTCAGCAGCAAAAGCAAAAACTTCTACAAATGGAGTTAGAGTTCCACTTACTCAAGAGTAAGTAGCTGACTATTATAGTTGGCAGAACCCATTACTAGAGGAATACATAATCGCATGTGAATGTGCACATACAATTTATTAAATTATTATCAGTTCTTTTTTAATTTCCTAAATGTTTTTGTAGCTGGATCCATCCAGCGATTACAAAGCACAAAGCCAAATTCTCTCTTCTCATATATCCCAACATCCTTTTGCCTTCCAAGGAGCTGACTGACTGAAAATAAAGTTGTTTCAGAAATATTTCAGCTGTGTGTAGTGGTTTAAATAAAAAGCCTGGGCAGTTGGAAATACCTAGCATTTTTCCATGGTGGAGAATTTTCATGCTCCTTGCAAACCTCAAGAAAATGTTCTTAAACTATTCCCTTTCCCCAAAGAACACAAGTATGTGTGATGAGAAATTTTCCTTTGTAATTACTCATTTCCAATCAGAGCATGCACAAAAGAGGAATCGTGCTGGAGGTGTTATAAGGGTGCTTCTACTTTTGGCCATCTGGTTCAAAAGCATAATTTTGGAGTATTGCATTTTAGCACCAAAGACTTTTCTTTCTTGTTTATTTTCCCTTAATTTTTGGCAAACACAGCTAAAAAGCTCTGGTGGTTGGTTGTTCAAATTGGTGGAAGGCTGTTAACACTATATAGAAAGTGAAGTATTCATTTCTTTTGTAGGTAGTAATGAAATGGTTAAGTGAAGTCACTATTTTTCTCCCAACACAGAGAAATAATAAATTGAGGTTGTGAAGGAAAGCCTTTTTATTAAAAAATGCATACCTAATGGTAAAATTCTTCCTGTAATCTAATCCAGCTAGTGTTTTTATGGTACAAAACCCCCCAAATTAATATTAATCATTTTTGTAGCACTGTGTGAGTTATCAGTTCAGGTATTTTATTTATGTTTCTTATATGCCAGACCTGTCTCTCAGTAGCAAACCCCTCAAATGCTCCGTGATATACTCCATTCCTTGCTGAGACTTAATGCAATGCTGGATTTGCAGCTGCTGAAACTAAATCAACATAGGACTGTTTCTTAGGATAAATGCTTGCATACTAACAGTTAGTTACACACTATCTTGAATTCAGTGAAGAAAGTGTGGTAAAAAATTGATCTTTCCCTATTTCCCACAATTTCATTCTCATTTTCTACTCCCTTATTTAGGTCATTGCAATTGTTTGTGGGGCTGAGTTGTAAACAGGATTACTGAAATGATCCAGGTTAAAAATAATTCTTCAAAATGATTAATCTGAATGCGGATTACTTCAGTCGTTTACTGCTGCCTGCCCCAGCCCTGCCTGGGTTGCAAAGCTAAGAAGGAACTAAAACACAGAGTTTTTTCTTTTTACAAAAATAAGACATAACCCCGTCTTCCTGGCAGTGTCTTGTCTGCTTTGTCACTGTGACGCTGCTTGTTTCATGGTTGAACGGATTCATCACAAATATCTGTGCACTGGAAGCGTGGCTATGGGCTGTACCATCCAAGACGTGCCGTCAGCGAGTGCTGTGTGTTGGTGATGGAATTAATGCACCAAGGCAGTAGTTTCAGAATAGGTCTCCTACCTAAAGTTAACTGTTTCTGGGAGAAAAGGTGATGGCTGCAGCTAATAGAAGCTAATGCGATGTTTTGCAGGCCTGTAAAATATAAAGTCTAGTTATTGGAGCTGTGCAGCAAAGTAATGAGGAGCTTGAAAATGCAACTGATAAGCAGTGCGATTGTAGGCTAATGAGCAGGATGTTTGTGGTATATTGAAGGTCTAATGAAGGGCTGCAAAAGATAACTGTGGTGGCGTACAGTGAGACTATGCAGAGTAGGAATGTTTAAATACAGCACTGAAGATATGTAGTATATACTAAAAAAACAATGCTGCTAACTATTGGAGTTTAAGTGTGTGTGTATATTGTACAGATTAAGTAATTACCAAAAGCAGTACACAATAAATACATGACAGAAGGTACCAGTAAGGGCAAACATGATACAGTATGTAAGAAAGTATTATATAACTTGAATTTCTGCACCAAGTAACACCCCCATCTGTACATAGAGCTCTGTTCATCACCTTCCATGTTCCCCCATAAGAAAACATGAATGGTTCCTGGGCCATGCGAAGCTTTGTGTCCAGACAGCTCTGAAACAGGGTAATTCCTGGGAAAAGTGGGCTTCGAAACGTTTTCTGCGAAGGTAACTGCAACATCATGATAGAAAGTTGTAGCCTGGCATTCCAGTATGGGGTATGGCCAGCCCAGGGACCGTGTAAAGTCAGAGGAGCTGGTTGTCAAACCTTCAGGGGAGAAACCAGCTATGTAGCACCATTTAGCATTTGTCTTGTCTGTTTTTTAAGTATCCAAGTGATTTTAAGGTCTGAGGAAGGATCTGACTCCCTGAAGTCACCTACCAGGGTAATCCTTGCTTTTGTTGTCTGCTGTAGAGGACTGGTTTTCCTTCTCGGTGCAGCCAATTGAATTGGGTATATTTAATGCATTAAATAAAAGTCCAGTTCTAGAATTTGTGATGTTTTGATCCTCCTTGAGTTCTCACTTGATATGAATGTGGCTGTTCAGTGTTTTGGTTTAATTTGGTGTTTTTTCTGTGGATTTTTTAGAGTCAGTATTTTACAATCATATATGTTTGCAGGTCACTAAAAAGCCACTACAAATGGCCGCCTGTCCTTTGTTGTGCACCCATGTAGTGACCGAGACTGTAGGGCTTTTCATGTGCACATAATACCTGGAAATATGGGAAGAAATCTCTATAACTGTATAAATGCAGAGTTGCACCGTGTTCTGTACTCTTCAGAGCATTACAGATTAGGTCACTTCAGCTAAAAAGGCTGTTGTGGTAGTCCACAGTTCCTAAAAATATCGATGTTATCAGCATATGTGATCAATATATGTTATCAGGAATGGATTGGTAAGTAAAACCAAGATACAAAATCTTTGTAGTGCTTTTGGAAAAAAAGGTAAACTGTGTATTGCCTAAATGTGAAGTTGCTAAACTGTTTCTTGGTTAGCTCTTGCCTATGCCATTGATTCTATAGTGTAAAACTGGATTAAATAAGAAACATTTCTGTATTTCTGTTTTTAAGAGGAAAAATATGTAACTTCAAACAGGCTCAACTTTTCTGGAAAGGAGAGAGAGAGGTATTTTCAGAAAGTACTCCAGCAGAGCTGATAGCTGATGAGTAATCTGTTAATAGGAGTCATACTCTTCTACAGCCTTTGAAGAAACTTCCATCTGCATGAATTCCTCAATACATGAGTCAGGTATTGGAGCCCAACCTTACGATGTGTTTCTACTCTGAAGAAAGACTTTGGGATTTTGGAGGGGTTTTGTCGCTGTTTAAAAAGATTTTATGAGGCTAAGCAGTGTCTCTGCAATTTCCACATTGTATGAGTAGCAGCCCTTGAAGTCTTCTGTTTAAGTAAAGAAGTTACATTAATGTACCACTTCTTTAATGATATTCCTCTGGTTACATCCCTTTCAGGTTTGTCCTGGCATTTGTTGTTGGAACTTCTGATATATCTGTTTTAGATACTCCATCAGCCAGTTCTTCATTCCTCTGCTGTTCTCTAGATGTCTATTTTCCTTACAGACATTGGAGTTATAGGAGACAGTGTTGTCTCTATTTTTCAGGTGAGGGACCAGAACATAAAGGAAATCCTGGTGTTAGACGTAAGTCTGTGATAGAGCAAGAACCTGAAATAATTTCTCTTGCACTTTAAATGGTATAAATACTGTATTGTTCTTCTAACCAAAAGGAGAGGAAGGCAAGGAGATGACATTTGCAATACAGTCTGGAGAAAATTAAGTGGGAAGAATTCTGGTGAGTGTTATGCACAGATCTACTCTACATTGACTCTGTAACATGCATCTCAGTTGAATCTTTTTTTTTTTTTTTCAACATTTTATCAATAATCTAAACCAGCAGATCTTTCGTATGTTTTGTTTTTTTTCCAAAGCCTTTCTTTTTGTTTCACTAGTTAAGTAATCCATGAGTCATTGAAATCTCTTCATTGCTGTCTTCTAGGATTTTCAGTTAATAGGGCTTGTACAGTATGGCTCATTTGGCTGGGTTGGAGCTCGAGTTAATCTTCAAGAAGAAATGGTAGAGGAAATCCAATGAACATGTGTGTTATGTATTCCAATCATTCTCTTTCCAGTGCGTCTCTTCAATTCATTAAGAATAAAAGAAAACAGGGAAGGAAGCATTTGCACTTGGCATTTTCTTTGAGTGTTATATTTTACTTGGGAATTCAATTTTGATCTTTCTAAAATTTTCCTTAACATCTTACTTTATACATTATAATGCTTCTTATATATTTTTTAATATACACTTGTAAATATAATATGGAAAAACAACTAACAATGAGCAATACTGAATCATAGATGTGAGTCATCAGTGGAGAGCTGTATAATGATAGTGAAGTTTAGAGGCAAACATTTGGTTTGTGTCACTTTTGGTATCTCTTAAATGTCTTCTTTCTCAACATCTCTGTTGGAAGATGTCCAGACTCAGCATTTAGGTACAGTTCCAAATTATGTTAGGTATAGATTTATTTTAGCTCAAATATAAAAAAGATACATTTTTAAGGATGAGACCCAAATTTCCTCAGAGTTTAGGGGCCTTGGAAGTTTTGTTTCATCAGGGTACATTTCTGTACCACTTGGAAGTTTTCTCAACTGTCAATTGAGCTCACAGTATTAAAACAAGCTAAAAAGACCTAATTCTGTCTGTGCAGTAGCATCATTTTTTTATTTTGATAGTTGCTATTTCAATGTGACATTGTTACAGTGACAAGTGACTTTTCCTTAAAGAAAAAAAAAGAATGGCACATATTTCAGCAGATGTACACACCTTCAAAGCAGCTATTACCCAGCCACAAGCCCTGTCAGAAACGGGTTGTGTGATGTCTGCATCAGTACATGAGTAATCATGTCATTCCAGCCTCCAATGGTCCTGCCTGTCTTGAGTGGCGTGTCACTTGAATGCTGAAAGATGTGTTTCTATGAGTCCTTGGCTGAGTTTTGCTGTACTAAGAAACATCCAAACAATCTGTAGCCTTTAGTGCCCAGGTGGATAAGCAGCAGCAGCAAGCAGCCCATGGATAGCTTGCTGTATCCCCTGGAACATCTCACAGAAAGCTAAAATGGTCCCTAGCTGCATCCAGATCACTCAGAACCACAGGTCAGGCCCATCTTTACGAAATCAATCTTAAAACTTCTTGCTCTGGTTTATGGAGTTGTGCTGCTGTGCTACCACTGCAAATAAACCATGTTATAGAAGGATGTTTTACTCTTCTTATCAGGTACATGTGTATTCTCTTTCCGTTATACCTTGACATATCTTTTCATGAATTTTTAGGGAGGAAAGAGAATGTATTTATCCTCATAAACACAGATGGTTCATTTGTGGATTTTTTTTCCCTTTCCTTAATATTTTTGGCACAGCACAAGTTTGTTTTTTAACACACAGAAAAAACTCTTTATGATTGGAAGAGCATAAAGGGCTTCTTCTTTCTTGAATTTGGTACAAAATGCATTTCATGCTTCTTCTTAATATATACTTGAAATACGCATGCTCTGAGATCCCTAAATTCATCCTCCTCAGCCCTGTCTGTAGCCCTGGAGTGCAATTGCAAGGAATTCTGTTCTAGCTCTGTGCTTCAAAATGTTAATTCTTTATATATGCAGAATCAGGAACTTGGAATTTATATCTCAACTTAAAAAGTTGTGGTGACCTGTTTTCTCTGGATTATAGCAGATTTGGAAAACCAATTATTTTGGACAGTGCTTCCCTTGAATGATATCCTTGAACTATGTCCTCTTGTATGTAGATGTCTCAAAGAGTAGCTGAAATTCCTGGGCTCCCTCAAGGCTCAAAGTAAAAAAAGATTTGGGAGTCCAAATAAATTTATCCATACATCCACAGATCTTCTGCCAATCCAGGTCTTGCTGCTTAGGCATGGTGTGTCTTTATGGATGTGCATTAGCCTGCTGTCTCAGAATGGAATTGTTTAGGGTTGTTTTCCCCTTTAGATGGCTAATTTGTACCAGAAAATAAAAGATTTTTGAGTATATAGTTTTTCTACCTTTGTCTCAAAATACCTTAGTTACCTTAGTGTACTCTTTTTGTTACAACTTTATTCTTTTCTTGTAGTACATTTATAAGCCATGAGAATTAGAAGAGGAAGTTTTAGACTGGAACTTTTTATCTTTGAAATGGCTTATCCTCTCTGGGCTTCATGCCTGTACTCTTTTCATACCTTGATACAGTTGCCACCACTGTCCCTCCTGCAGCATCACTCTCCAGTGGTCCCATTGTATTAATCCTGGAACTGCTTCTTCAAAGTAAATTGGATCATCTTTAAGGTTCAGAGAATTATTTCAGGATGTTATTACTGGGCAAACCACTGACCTGATATTCTTTCCTCAAAGAGAATAGACTAGATTCTGTTTCCATCATATGTACTTGTTCTGCATGATTTCAGTACATCTGGCTGAAGTCAGTATTTTAGTCTGCTTTAATTTCTTTTCTGTCAAACACCTCTGGCAAATTAGGTTTAGCACTGTCCATCCTATTCCCCTTAGAATTTTAATTAGCTCGGTGCTGAATACCCAGTGCTGTGCAATTGTATGTATTTGATTTCTACATAATTATTTGTCAAAACAGAATTGCTGTGATTCCATTAAGTTTTGTAATGCATTGCTGTATATCTGCAGGCAAAGCAACATTACGGGGGAAAAAACCCCAGATGAAATCCATTCAGATGTCACTATAAAATAGATAAACTCTCAATTTTAGGCTGTGAGTGTGGTCTGTGTGCCATAGGCTCATGACCAGTCATTTTTTGACTGGTAGAGAGGGAAGAAGAGCAAGGTAAACACGAACCCTTCTTTACTTGGTGTCCCTTAGGCATATAGGATTCTGTGCCCAGTATACATGGTGATGCCAAAGACATAGAAGGCTGCTCCACAACCACAGCTGAAAGTTCTCGTAACACGTGGAGAGCTGGATGTGTGATTGCAAAGTAGCCACCTCTGGCTTTGTATTGCATGCCCTCTGACTTAAGTGACATCCTTGGCAGGACTGGGACACGGGCAGACGGAGGGTGGGCACACAGTGCTCATGGCAGCCTCCTGCAGGCACCAGCCCCTTGGGGACCGTTCTGCCTCACGTGGCTTGGAGGAGACCTCAGGCTCTGGGCCACCTGTCCGGGTGCACACACTCAGCCAGGGATTTGGTTTCTCACTGCTCTCTCTCACGGTACTCAGGCATGTTCCTATGAACGTCAGCAGTGATTCCCCTGGGCAAGGAGTATGTGATGACGGAGCCCACCCAGGGACCAGTGGAAATGGTAGAAAGGGGCTGTAGGGCAGAAATTTATGTATAGGCAGTCTCGGTGTCACACTGGGAGGGACAGAGGTCTCATCCTGATTCTCTTGGTTTGGAGAGCTGTTGCACATTCCCACTTGTTTGAATAACACAGAGGTACTGGGCAGGGCACTTTCAGCCCCATTTCTTACAGGAGATTGTTATTCCCATGGAGAAAAGGGCATATAGAATGCAAGTCCTCCCACCAACCGTCTGTCCTAGGGAGGGCTTCTTGGTGATGAAGGGACAGGTGCCTTAGATGCGTCTGAGTCCCCTTCCAAACAAGAAAGGAAAAACTGTAAATATGGATAGACCATATGGTGCAATTTGATCCTGTATAGAACAAATGAGGCTTCATCCAAAGTGATTTAATTTTGGATGCGACTTGCTTTGAGTTTCACTGACAGACATTTTCCTATGCTAACAATTTACTTGTGCATTCTTCTTATATTAGACATTGTAGATACAGGTGTGTAGCACAGATGCCATTGTACACTCTAGGTTTTTCAGAAATGTGAAACAATTTCTGCAGAGTGCCCAGGTTTGAAATATTCTTAGATTTCTGTGTATGACATACTGATGGCCAAGTACTGATTTTGTTTTTATTCATTCAAAGCTTAGTGATCCTCTGAAAAAGAGCTGGAAGAGTGGATGGATACCTTTATCAATTACAAATTTTGATAGAGGTCCATTGCAAGTCTTCCAGATCTCAGGAAAAATTGTTCTCTTACGCACCACTGGGCTCTGAAGTCAACTCTTCTTTATCTGCACAGCCAAGGAAATGCTGTTAGTACTCGCAGACGAGCCTTTCCTCTGCTTAGCTCTTTTTTCCCACCTTGTGGGTGGTGATGGAAAGGTATATGTGTTGTGCTTCTGTCACTGCATGGTGCAGTGTCAGGATGAAAAATAGCACTGCACAGAACTGCAAAATACAGACAGAACTAGCCATGTTTTTTCAAACCTAGAAAAATACTCTTAATAGTGGCATGTTTCTTTTAGTTTCTTTGAGCTAATGGGCACTGAAAAGAACAAAAGGATGGCAGAGAAGTGTTGCAAATGGATAGTTAGCACTCCAAACTGGGGGTTTTTTTTCAGAGTTTCAATGCTGAAGCCTTTAGAAGAGAGCACTTACAGATGTTTGATTTCTTTCAGGTCCTCTGATTTTGGGACGTTATACACAAAGCTGAATCTACAGCCTGGGATTGCCACTGTTATTGACAATTTCTACATTTGTCCCACCAACAAAAAAAAGGTATGTGGCAAAAAATGACTTTTTGTAGTGCAGCTGAGATTCTGCAACTATATGAAGTGTGTTTTACAGGTTTTCAAAATACAAGGAAGTGGTTTTCACAAAGTTCCAGGTCACCTTAAATGAATTTGACATATGGAAGCGGCATACTTATTCTTGCTGAATAATATAGAAAGGAAGAAATGCCGTGATGGACTATGAAAACTTTTGAGGCCATTGACTCCTGGAAATGGAGTTTCCATGGAGCTTTCCACAGAAATGGAAAAGCAACTCCTGTAGGTTTTCACACATCCACCTAAATTCTGAGGCTAGCGCTCAACCTCTTCATCCTTTATGCACAAAGTCCTTCGCACGTTCTTTAATGTAAAACATATGGACTGGGCAGGCTGTCATTGAGAATGGTGTTTATCCTGTGAAAAGCCTTAATTAAAAAATAAAAAAAAACCTCTCCTTGAAACTCTTTCTTAAAAAATGTTCCTGCATCCTTACAAAACCAAAAAGCTTTTCATGGAGCCTAGGAAGATTAAGTGGACTTTATAAGTGAGAGCAAAATCGACCCATTGAGTGTATTTACAATGGATGTTATATTAGAAGCAACAGGAAGAGTGATTATGAGGAAAAAAAACAATAACAACCCTTCTATGTCTGCAAAATGCCCGTGATTTAAACGGCAAGAATTGTGAAATACATTGTGAATAACACAAGCACAGTAGGTCTTTCATGAAATAAGAATTTTCTCTTGATAAGGGTCTTTTAACTCCAGTGTAACGCAGAAGCATTGATTTCACGCAGAGGCCACTGATTGGAAGGACAATGTTAGTTGTGTTTATCTGTCTATTCTGCTTAATCAAAAATCAGTGGAACTCAGTGAGGCTGCCTGGATGATTAAGTACATATTTTATTTCTCTTGCAATTGTCACTGGAGGTTTTGTGCCCAAGCCATGCTACGCCTGAGCTTGGTAATATGTTTTTAATCTGCTGCAAAGTCAGAAATTAATTTTTTTTCTTGAAGTGGAACTATCACCAAGCACAAAGTTTCAACAGACTCAGTGTCTCAGAGATAAGATCTACTGGTGATTTCAAGACCAAAAGAATAAAAAAAATCTTTACCCGTTTCAGTTTTGGGAATAAAAGCTAAAAGTAAGAGACAGATGAGAGCTCTGTGGAGGATTTTTCTCAGCTCACACAGCTACGCTACAAAAGCCTGCATAGCACAAGGGGGTCAGTCACAACGTGGTTGTGCCAGTTATCAGTGGTAAGATCACTGCTGAATTTCAAACCTGAAGGACACACCAATGTTTACAAAAAATCTCATGTTAACCCTGTCTTTGAAAAATCTATATTCTGATCAAGCCAGTTTGAAGTTCTTAGAGATACAAAGCCTGCTCAGTAAACTAACGTTATATTGGAATCCATTTGTTAAAGAAAGTCTCTTTGGGTAGTCATTGAAGACTCTGTTTTTATGCTGAGGTTTGCTTTGGCAAAGATGTTCAATAGTATACAAACAACAAAAACAGCAGAGCAGGAAGGATTTCTAAGGCCTGTGAATGATGCCAGAGGGAGCCCTATTTATACACGCAAATATACATGCATACATACACACATATATGTATGTACAAAAATGGTGAAAGCATTGGAGTTAAATTCTATAGCCAACAGCTTCAAAGTAGTCTTGGAGGTGATGCAGTCACATGTGGCAGGTAAGGATGAAGTTTCTACATCATAAGAATTTTCTCGGTTGTAACGGAAACATTTCTGGTGTTGAACTTTTGATTAGGACACTAACTTAAGACTATCAGATGATTTCACAAAAGTTATTTAGAAAGGTGGAAGAAAATGTCTCTATCCATTTCAGCCTCATTGAAGTAAGGTGGAATAGAATGTTTATAGCTCTGACTCCCTTCTCTGAGCTGAGCAAAAGTCTCAGAGTTTCACTCATTCCTGATGCTACTAGACTTCAGATAATTATGGTATGGGCTTTCATCAACCAGTTCACATCTTTAGAAATGTGCTGAAAATGGAAACTGCTGGAGTGCTGACCATGCGTACTGGAACTGAGCATGCACTTTAAATTTAAAGCATAAGTAGTCCCATGCTACCACTTAGCATTTAGAGACTGGGAATATGCATGAAAGCAGAGATAAAAGACATTGATGGGGAATTTTTGAATACTTTGCATATTAAGCGTTAGGCTTTCATTCTGTTTATCCATTGTAGACCTCATCTGTGGAAGGACTGATACTGCAGATTTAATGCTTATCATTTCCACCTCAATGCCATCACAGCATTAACCTCACCGGGTTTTAGCTATGTGGAATTTAGGTGTCTAGTCAAGCCCTCTCCAGTCAATGGAGAAACGTGGGTACCTCCAGGTGGTTCATCCTATTAAAGTTGTAGTTCTTTGTGAGAGTAAGATTGAATGATCTTATGGAGGTTCCTATAAACGACTTCATGGCGATTGTGGGTCTGAACAGAGTCTCACTGCAGTTTCCTACAGAGACATACAACAAAATACCCCAAACCTTTTGTTTTGGAATGCAATCAGATAAAATATTTGCTAGAAGGCTCCAGTCTAGTTCTTGGACTGACATTATTTCTTCAGTTTATCTCTGCTAGTATACCAGCTCCTGAAGTGACTTAGAGTTTCACTCAACATGCTTCTGCTCTGTAAGCTGCTATTATATCATTCAGACCAATGGACTTATAAGTGAGCTTTATAGAGCAAGTGTGAAATTGTACTGGAAATTTTCAGTCCCAATGAATTGCTCAGGCTTGCATTTTCTTAAGATGGACTGAATAGGAAAAAAAGTTTATACATCTTATCTTCCCTACCCCATTCTTTAAGAAGTTAAAATTCCACAGAATTATAATGCTGTTCATGAAGAAGTGCATTAGCAGATGAAGAGAGTACAAGGGCATCCTTTTCACATACTGTTCCATGAAAAAGAGTTTGTATTAAAAGAACCAAACAAAAACCCCAACAACAACAAAATTACAAGGTAAACTACAGGAATGCTGAGGAGTTTGAACAAGCTGGTGGGAGGAATTTATAAACCCCACTAAATCCATGCACAGAAGTGGCACATTCCTTTTCTCTCTTACCCTTCTATGAACAAGTTGCGATGAGTACTGTTCATGAGTCTAAGACAAATCAGGAAGGAGTTGTATCAAGGTCATGTCTACACAATCTTTTGATGATTGAGGTAAATTCACTCAGTCTGGGTCTTTTTCTGGCTCAACACCGCAGAACTCTGATGCAGAAATTGTGTTGCTGCAGTTACCACAGGTTACCACAGGACTCAAGCTATGACTTTTGACAAGAAATGATGACAAACCTCTGAGGGTAGAGCTTTAGAGGGCTTTGTGTATCGCTCTGAATAGGCCTTTCTGATGAAATCATGGGATGGAAGTGTGAACTGTGGCTGTATTGTTTGTGATTCAGAGCTGAATTGCAGTCACCCAGCAGCACAAGCAGAAGACAATTGCACCTACCTGCAAAAGACCACGCAGGCTCACTCTAAATGCTATGAAAGAATAGACTAATAGGTGAGGTAACACTGTAATTAAGAGTTCATGCTTCCTAAGGATACATTAATATTTGCATTCTGGCTGGTTTTAATGTACCATAAACTTGCAACCAAAGACACTGAAGCGGTTATTGTGACGTGGTTTTGGAAAGTTGTAGAGTAATGAAGGTGAGCGCTCCTAGGTAAGCTCTCTGATGCTAACTTCTCCATTTAAAGCACTTCTTCATTGATCTGTGACATAACATAGCCTTACTCTGTGCAGGCCTTGAAGTGCTGTGCATTGATAAGGGATGTTCATGCACTTTAAACAACAGAACTTACTTAATTATCTTCTTTTCAGTAATTATTCTATGCCAATATACACCAAATAGCACAGGCATCCCATCATGTACCATGTGGGGGAAATAACTTGATTTGTATCCTCTGTTTTCCAAAACAGCATTATAATTGTGATTTGGAAGTGATGCACATGGTTCATGGAGTATGGGATTATGTTTTCCATAGTGTCAATCTGGAGTCAGCTGAACAAAGTAAATTCTTTCTACAGAAGACGAATGTTAGAGAATTCAGCTTCACTGAGCTAAATTATCAACAAAATAACATTTTTATAGGGCATATATGCTGTTGGATATAGAAATTACATATTTGCTTTAATTCTTTTTTGTAGAATGTTGCTGGGAAGGAGTTAAATGAGCACACTGATTTTGCCCCACATTCAGCACATATTTTCATTTTCATTGGTGCTGATGCAACTGATGCATCCATCCTTCTGTTTGTATGCTTCTGGAAAAGAGGTAGCTAAGCAGTGTATATTCAGGCTTTTCATATTAAGAGAAAATAAATGTTGATTGTGCGTACACTGACTTATTAGTTAAATGGGTTGAACACTTGCATTTACCAGCTGTCACAATAACCAATAGCTGCATGTTTTTCCAAACTAAAAGGCAAGATGACAAACGTGTATTCTTGCTTGACAAACCATGCAGAACACTTAAGATAGTAATAAGGATATAGGCTATCCTGCACAATATTTTAACTCCTGATACTTTAAAAAAGTGTAAATTACACATGATTGCAAAAGGGTATTTGCCACAGCTAAAAAACTATTTCCTGAGATGCAACTGGCTTGAGCAATGTTTGCAAGCACTTACAGGTGAATGCAGTCCTAAAGCATTTTGTCATTTGTCTTTCAGAGCAAAACAATTGGTAGTAGAAATTGTCAAAATGCAGTAAGACTGTATTTACTTGGAAGGAATAATTCTACTCAAGTATCAATTTCCTTAGAAACCATTCCAGAATTATCTTACACTTTTATTAGTAGAAGCTGTCAACTATGGGATATTCCTTTCAATAACCCAAGTATTTACTTCGGGAAGGTTTCACTGTGAATTGCAGAACATGAGTCTGTGTGTTGTGATGCATCATCTTTCTACCACGATGCATTCTTTCCTTATAAGCAGTGTCACCGTTCAGTTTTATTCTAGTGGTGCACCACCAGAGCACTGATGCAACCTGACTGCATCATTTTGCTTAAGACTTCTGTCCAGGACTTTTCAGTTCATTTTCAGATTTTCCAGATGCTTCCAGAAGTATGCCCACTAATCACAATTTTTTTCCACCTGTATTTCCTGGGAAGTGGATTGCTGTGAGAGGCAGTCCTATGCAGAAATCCCAGAATTTATTCACACACAGTTGATGAGCAGTTGCCTAGTTGATGGTCAATCTAAGAAGCTATTAAACGCAAGTCGAACTAAATAGATTAAAACAGCCAGGGCTTTCACTGAGCTGTTCGCCAGGAGTCAGAGTTTCATGCAGCACCACTGAAACCAAGCCATACAGGGAGAAGATTTGACAGATGCTACTTGATGGGGTGTGAGCATGCGTATTGGAAAAGGTATGATAAAGCTTTGAGAAGCAGAGAGTGGAGTAGTTGAAAATTAAAAGCATACGTGGAGCAATCACTAGGAATGTGGTTATTAGAAAAATATTTGAGCTAAGTACTGGTGAAATGGTACTAGGAACTACAGCTTTCCCTGTCTGATTGATTGCTGCTATCTTTGAGAAACCAGGGCTTTTTCACACTTTGTATGTAAGCAGGGTTGTATCAAAAATATATAACTCTTATGTGATTTTCATATTCTAACTCCTTGTAACATCTCCAGTAAGACAAAGGTAGTAGCAGTGTTACTGTTTTATTTAAGTATACCCTCTCTCATAAATAGTAGCCTAGGAATGAATTTTGCTATATAGTGTGGCAGAGAAAGGTTTGGTTTGTTTCCCTAAAAATTTTGCAGAGACTTTCTGTACATTTCCCCATCCTGGTCTTCTACATACAGAGGTACAAAGGAATCCCCAGCTCTTGTTGATTAGGTGCATGGTTGCCTTTGAATACTTTTCTGCATGCGTGTCTACCAAAACCTTGACCCATGCAGTCTGAAGCTGCCTCTAAATATTTTTGTTTCAGTTCTGCTCCCTTTGATGTATAAATTTTTTATAGTCTAGCACCTGGAGTAGGCTGTGGTCAAAGGCTACACGTCATTTAAAAAAAGAGAAAAACAATCCACAAAAAAACCCCAAACCAACAGAATTAGCTAACAATACAAGCAAACAGTAGACTGCCGTGACTACTGTGTGGGTTTGGCATAGATGTAGGATAATTACTCATCAAGGTAGAGGGTGTGTGGGCTAAATGGGTGCACACTTGAACAGACATTCTGTGTTATTATTCTATCCTATAATTTATTTGATGTTTAATGTAGAAATCTCAACTGAAGTTTTTGAGATTGACCTTCCGCTGTGATTTTGTAGCCTAATGTGCAACTTTCGCATTCTTTTGTGCTCCGGCATACAATTATTCTAAGGAAAAATAGTCCTGTCTTTACTGCATGCTTAT
Organism: Aramus guarauna; assembly: GCA_013400195.1. Taxonomy (NCBI): domain Eukaryota; kingdom Metazoa; phylum Chordata; class Aves; order Gruiformes; family Aramidae; genus Aramus; species Aramus guarauna. Next base: position 450,626 of record VXBL01005888.1, read on the forward strand.
TATAGATTCTTTTGTTCTGTTTTTATGAATTTCCTGTCTAAAACTCATTAATCATAAAAGCAGACCAACAACTACCAAAATGCCGTAATGTTAAATTAAATTTACTGTAGTGAAGCCAAAAATAAAAAGTCTAGTTGGTGGAAGTACAACATAAAAAAGATTTATGTGAAAATGGAAAAACCTGTGAGCAAGTGTTAAGAGACCATTGTGCATACGATTCTGTACTTGAGAGACATCCATTTCCCTCCCAGTAATTCTGGGAAGAGAAGGAATCCAAGCATCATATTTTCAGCAAGGTTTTATTTCCTATTATGATGAGCAGGGGTCATTGCTTGGAGAAATAGGAGTAGTCAATCAAGAGCATAAAGTAGAAAGCAGGTCTGAAGCTCCCTCAGCACCTGCAGCAATGTGTGCTGCTGAGTGGGTGGCTGGTCAGAGAGGAGCCGTAAATGGGAAAGCGTAATGTTCTACACTGGAAGGTTTGTAAGATCTGGGATTTTGATTTGGTACGCCTAAGAATAAGGGCAATTTTGAAAAACTTACACCAGGCTGACATTTCAAATTTCTTTATTTTAAAATGTAGATTCTTATACTTAGGCCCATATCTAAATCTGAGCCCGATGCCAGAGAAGAATCCAAGGTTGGATGACAAGTCGTGGTGCAGGCCACTAGGCAGGTTGTATGTTTACCTTGTCCTGCCTGCCTCTGGGCTTTTTGGCCTGAAAGGACTTCTTAATTCATCCTCTGCTTGAGAAAACAACTAGAGGGAAAACTAAAATCAACTAATCAACCAAAATTGGCTGCAGTAAGTCTCTAGACCTGAGTGAGACCTAGGCTTTTCACCAGCATAACAGAGGCTTTCTTGTGTCCTAGCTAGAGCTACAACTGTCTTCTAATCAATAGCTATGAGGACCATGCACATCTTTTTTTAAGGCTGTGCATTCCCATGAGAATATAATCCTGGAAGATTTTCTGATGCAATATGAAGCTTGTAGAATTAAATATAATAAGGAGGCAAATTACAATATATGGGATAGTGTCCAAAGGAGAAGGTGTCCACATGAAAAGTGAATAGAGAGTTACCATTCAGGGTTGCATGAAATCTGTGACAGATAAAATCAGAAAAGAAGAGATGGTTAGATCAGTGGTGCTGAATCTTTGCAAAAGGAAAAAGGAGAAAAGAGAGAGAAGCTAATTGTAAAGAGGAAATGGTAAAGGATTAGTAACAAGCATCTTCCAGTATTTAGTAAGTATTTAATTGGTTGCCCAGTGTGCTACGTCTATAGAACAGATTCAGGTTTCTGCTAAAACTGGCACGCACAAGATGAGGTTTTTCTGTGATTAATTTAGATTATCTGTATCTATTCCAATTATCCTGTGTGTTGAGATTACTTTTGTCTAATTATTTACTGAGCATCACAACATGCCTAGAGGCTTGTATCAAGGTTCCAGTGTTACAGAAGGGAGGAAATTGGGAAGTCTTTTCATTTTAACACAGAGTGTAACCACAGCAATAACTAACCACTAGGACAATGTTAAGGAGGTTATATGAAAACTTCTAAACAGTATTTGTAGAAAGATGAGTAATACCATTCCGGAGGTCTGCAAGGACAATTTACGGTAGGCATATTCCCCAGACAGCCCAAAAGTAATGGTGTAGTGTGTGTGAAACATATTCATCATGCTTGCTGATGGATCTTCTGCATCTCCTGGAGACTTGTGTGTTTCCTCCTCATTTCCCCAATGATGGAATGGCAGCAAGAGTCCCAGCTTCACCACTTCATGCTCTGCTAGTGTTTTCCAGTCTACTGATGTGTCAAATTCTGCTTCTCTTTGCTGCAGCTCTTCAACTTCCCTCTGCTCGTGCTGACCACACAAACTCCTCTTGCTCTCTCAGGAGCAGAGATGCAGCAGGATTTTTTTCCCCAGAGTTAGCGTGGAAGCACAGTGGAAATGAGCAGAGTTTAAATTGCTGCCACAACCATTTTGCAGGGCTGGCAGCATGCTCACCCCACTGAGAATCACTGTGGCTGCTGCCCCCCTACACAGCTAGGAGTAAAACTGCTGCTTAAACCAGTCAGCTGCTGCAATCTTGCTGTCACAGCACTAATATTTGTACAGGACTCCTAAACTACTGTGAAAGTTAAGCATTCCAGTGATTTTGTTTATTGCACCCTCTAAAAGAACCCTTTGTGTCATTTACTAGACAGGATGAATCTAACTGTTTGCTTACCTGTTTCTAATTCTGAAATGAGCCCCATTCCCGGTAGCCCCAGCACCCTGCAGCAGCAAACTTCTACTGAAAAGGCAGGATCAGTGTGACAAATACATTTTAATCATGTCCTTCTCATGCAGCCTCTACCCATTTATTTGAATAAAGTCATCAAAAAATCATGCAAACATAAAACAGGATTTATTTTATTTATTTTTTTTCCCACACTATGTTTCTGTCAGGCAGAGAAAGATTCTTACTCCTGGAAACTGAAATCTCTGATGTTTAACTAAGCCACCTCTGAAGCCTTTTTGACAGTGGCTTCTTTCAGTCTTGTGGTAGAGACAGATTTTTTCCATCTGTGGGAGCAATGCACTAGGTTGCTGTCATCCTTTCATGCCAGAAGACTGCTATCAGATGAACGGTGGATTCTTCACAATTCCTGATTTGTGTTTGAGGTGGGATCTTCTGCAAGCTTGTTTTGTTTTGTGTCTAACCAATATTTCTCTCTCCTCATTTGTTTTCATAATGATTTTTTGCAACATTTCATCACCTCTTTCTATCCTTCCATCTTGTAATCTCTTTCCAGTTCTTTCTTGGTTTCCTGCTTTTCTTTCTTCCATTTCTGAGCATTACTCCTTTTTTACACCTCACAAGTCATGTCTAGACTGAATTAAACCTTCTTCTTTCACAGTTACAATTACTGAAGAAAAATATTATTTAGAAGAATGTAGCTAATGGTCTATGTTTCTATTAAAAAAATCATAATTTTCTCGGGATAATAATAAAACTGCTGACACATCCCTAACTGTAATTCATAAAATGAATCTCTTCAACAGGGGTAGTGGGATGATTTGATCAGGGAGCTGTTAGCCAGGAGACCTGACTCCAGTTTCGATGACCTTGCGCAAGCCTGAGCCTCCCTGAAGCCTGACTTGCCATTGCCTCGCACCTTGTAATATCATTTGCCTTGTACAAAACCACTGTGACATGACATGATTTGACAGACTACCTCGAGGCCAGATTACAAGGTTTTGCAAAAAGTACAGAATTAGTCTGGTTTCGTTTCCTTATTTATAAACTTAAGACAATAATACTGAAGTCTGCAGAACACCTGTGATCCCTAAATAAATGCTGAGTATTTTTGTGGTCCCATTTCGAGAGGAATGCATATTTATAAAGTATTTTTTGTGTCACATCCCTGCAGTACTGAACAACATTTTAAGATTTGCAGCATGCTGAAAATAATTGTTATAAATCTGTTCCTATGTTTTTCAAGATTGTTTAGCATTTATCAGGCATGGCTGGTTCTGGACATACGTAATAATCTGAATATGACGGTAGCATTTCTATTCTCGTATAAATGAGTTAATTAAACTATTTGCTCAAAATGGAACAGGCTTAATTTCTGCTGCAATTGCTGGGTCTACGCTGTACAGGTTTGCAATCCTATTCTCAGTCCTCTAAACAATATTACCAGTCTTGACATTGAAATGGCATTCAGATTTGACTTTCAAATGCTCTCGCTCTTTTCTAGAAGACGCTGAGTCTACACAAGGAGATCTTGTGGAAAGCTCTGGCAAGGGAAGCGCCTCAGGTAGCACTGAGGGATTGTGGAGTGTTTATCTTGCTAAGCTTGGTGCCAAAAGCGGACGACTGCTAGTTGCATAAAAAGCTGTGCTTTCAGTGTAACTATGACTACAGGAATCAGACCAGGATCACTGGGAATAAGCAAACATCTCCTGTCACTTTAAAATATTAAATGTACTAGTGTCGTTCTTCTTTAGTGTTAATATATGTCCTGCGTGTGTCATTCAGCCATACCTGTGAACTAATTCTTTTCCACATTGCGTCACTTTGTAGGATTTTCTGTGTCTAAGTGCTTTTACAGTTTGTTTGTGATGCAGCACAGGCAGGCTTAAATTAGGGTGGGTTTGGCGAAAGGTTCAAGTCTGTCCAGGAGAATAATAGCGTCTCGCTCTTCGTTCTTTCTGTGGGCTCCAGCAAAGGCAATGGTTCTCTTGCTGCGGCTGAAGGGTCAAGAAATGCTTTTCTGCTCTGCAAGGTGCTCTAACAGGAACAGGAGATATGGGCCTCCATTTTTTACATCTTTTCTAGGTAGAGCTCAGGAATACAGGGTTTCTGCTGCAATTTGGGACTGCAAAACCCAAAGGCTCCTCTGAAACTCTCCCACGCTGTGTATTACTGCAAGGTCCAGCTATAACTTTTCACTTGACTAAGGCAGACAAAGTCTATAAAACTGTCCTTTCTGGAATAAAATGTCGTTCAGGAGGTAGTAATGTTCCATTCTAATATTGCTCGGTATATTGTAAGACCATATTAAAACCACTTGTGAGTTGTACTTTGCCATAAGGTCTCAAAATTTTATATGCACGTAGATGATTTGGTGTCTCCTGTTAATAGCTTTGGGAATTCTGAAGAGGTTATAGGATTTCCCTTTTACAGATGTGGAAACAGAAAGATGTAAATTACTTGCTGGGGAAAGAAATGAGAGAAATTTAATAATACGCCATGTGTCTAAGCCACCTTCTCAGCTTCTAGCACAAAACTACCCTTTTGCCTCTCAACAAAATAATAGATTAATTAAATCAAATGCATTTTTACCAGTTCAAAGAAGAGTATAGGCTTGTGGAAGGTCTATTGATGCCATAAATATTATCAGCAGTCATATATGAAAGCTTATTTTTGACAAAAATCAGAATGGTTAATATTTCCAGAATGAAGGACTGAAATACAGGAAATATTTTCAATGGTAAGATCATAATTAGCTCTAAGCAAGGACCAAATAGATTTTTACACTTTTTTGGGTTATTGTTTTGCAAGACTGAATAGATAAATACACAGAATTTGAAGATGTGACTTTAGAGCCAAATTTCATAGTAACTTTATAGAAAGCTAATCTGTGATGATAACAAAAAAAAGTTTTAAAGCTTTTCTAAAGTGTTAGAGGCAATTTGAAGTGCATCTTTAAAAAGTTATACTCAAGAAGAAAGAAGGGAGCTAAATTTACATCTAGGACCTTAATTTTAGATACTCTGTTGGAAAACATTGGCCCTGTGTTTCTGCACATTTCATAGAATTCACTTTTTATTGACACTTATGTACTATGAACCAGGTACCATGTAAAACACGGCTGAGTTAGAATAAGGTCAGAAATGTTTATCAATACTCTGAAATTTTCAGAAAAAATTATATCTTGACTTACAGATGAAAATAAAAAACTTGGAAAAGAGTTGATATAGCCATGATAAGGAAAATAGATGAGATTAACTGAAATATTTTGTTTGAATTGTGATCCTCTAAAATCTAGTATGGCAAGGTTTACTTATAAAAATAATAAATACTCCAAATTAAAATTAATATTTGAATTGGGAAACTTGTCAAAATTAGAATATGTATTGGAAAACATTTACTTTGCCACTTCAGCATTTTCTGGCCAAAATTTATTTTTTCTGAAAGTGCCCTGGCATTTTAATAGCCAGTAAAGTAGCAGAATCATATATATAGTTTTCTCTATATGATTCTTTGAATCATTAAAAGGGGATTATGCCCTTCCCCCCCTTTTTTTTAAACTAAGATGTGAAGGGGTAAATTCATTCAGCTGATGCTCACAGTCTGAAGATGACACTGCTATGTTTTTCTTTTTTTCCTGTAGTCAGTGGTCCATGATTTAGGTAATTGCCAGTTATTTATCTTTTTGGAACATTTTGATAGCACACTGGGTTTTGTTTGTGGTGTTTTTTTACCCTCTTTCATGTCTGCTGTCTTTGACTGGAGCAACTACCGCAGCTTTTCAGTCACTGAGGTTGGACACTTTGCTGTTCCTTAAATACTACTGTGTCACCTGCCACTGCCTTAAACGCACATTCACAGACATAAACTAAATAACTCCTAGTTAAAATCCAAGGAGAGGCTAAATCTCTAAATGTTCATGCTGGCAAATAAGATTATTTAAAAATCACCAAGTGACACAGCGGCAGAACCCTAGGGTACCCCTTTCTGCCTTCTTTGCAGGCCAGTTTCTAAGCTGCAGCTAACAAAATTACCCCAGAGAGCACTGCAGTTGTAAACTGGCAATGACATCTACTGTGGTAGGGGCTACAGGCTTTTACCAGAAATTTGAAAAAAAGGTCTATTCTCAAGGCTGTAACCATTTTTAGTAGATCTTAGAAAGCTGAAGAATAATGTAAGAATGCACAGTAAGGTTTCAGACCACCTTTAATGCAGTAAATATGTGTTGATGGCTGTGCAGTAAGATGTTATTGTGCTTTTCCCCTGAAGGGTTTGAGTTTCCAGCTTATTTTGACTTCTGAAGGAACCACAAAAATCAGGAGGAAACCTCCAAATTAGGTTTGCCAAGCTCTGTTGTAGCATACTGTATGGTAACCAGGGGTACTCCAGCTCGATGACCTTTCATCTAGGGCTGTTGTTTAACAGTGTACAGTGTGCAATCTGGGCTTTCATGTATTTTGAGTATTGATTTTTCAGATAGGGAGAATTGCAATAATAACCTGGGGAGGTCTGGCATCACTGTGACCTGGTTTGCTTTTGTTCCTTACAGCTCTAGGCAAAGCAGTCAGTTCCCGGGAGCGGTGAGCTGCTGGAAATGGCATGTTTCTCCCCACTTTGCTTGTATGAAAGCCCTGAAGAAGCGTTTCCCTGGTGTGACTGGCTCTCCCTCCAGCTTTGCTTTCCAGCTTATTTCCATTCCACTTCTCCCTTTCTCCTCCCACCCAACCAGTTGCAGATTGGCCTGGAGGGGACGTTTCCCAGCACCCTCACCCCAGGAGCAGCAGCATTCAGCTCAGCCCGTATTGCTGGGCAGCCTTGCACAGGCACTGCTAACAGCTGCAGTATCAGAAGCCGAGGGAGTTGCATGTCAGCTGCAAAACTGTATATCAGATGCAATTTTGGTCAAGAATCACCTCAAAATGGTGCTCTGCTTTCATAGTGTATTCTTTCTTTCCTTAGGACAAAGAAATGTGCTGGCATTATCTTGTTCAAATCTCTATGTAAATTCACTTCTTCCCTTTCTAAAGCTCGAGGGTATGAATCCTGTTCACACTGGGGTACCATGGTGATGGGTGGCTTCCAAATACCAAACACAAAAAGTGTGATAATGGTTGCTGTGGTGTTCTTAATCCCCTCATGATCCGCCTTATATGAGACTAGTTCTATGTGAAGAACCTCTGATCCAAACTAAATGCTCTCCATGGCAAAGGAACAACAATATGGGGAGCAGCAGTGCCTTGTGAAGTTGAGCCTGTGACCGATGTCAGTACTCCAGGTTTCTAAAGCGATGTCTCCAGATGTCTTTGTAGTCTTGGATATGTTTACTCCATCTAAAAGACTCTTTGTAAGTGGGGTTCTCTCACATGAATGAGGTTACTTACCGACTATTTCAGAATACAGTATATTGTCAATATTTGTTCATGACATGTAATGGTGTGTATGCAATATTTATGGTCTTTCCGTAAGGATTACTGTTGGGAAAAGCGGAGTCACAACTGATTGCCTCAGCTGCTACTTATAAAAGCCAGCTCAGTTACCATACCTTGGTTGGAATAATCTAGCCCGGCGTTCAAAGTATATTACCCAGTAAACATAATGCAGTTGATGCCTATTTGAAGAGACCTCACTCATTTCAAAAGTCTCAGGAGACAAAATAAGTTATTTGTGTGGCTGAATCACTGAACAAAAGAGGAGCCGTTTGTTATCTGAAGTAACAGGACAGCATATGTTTCACTGCCATGTGGCTGGCAGCCTAGAGCCTTGAAAATATGTTCTTGTCTTCAGGGGAGCATAGACATCAACTTCATGCATCTCAAGAGGTGTTAAAACAACATCTGATGAGTCAAGTTGGAATCAAATGAGCCTTACTAGGGAAGAGCAAGCAACATATTCAAGATTTTGGCAACTGCCATTTTACCTTTGCCTTTTTAATCAGAGAAAATCCTCTGTGATTTCTCACAAGTTTTCTTGAGCTTTACAATAAAGAAAGATGCCCTGAGCTATTCTCTCTCTCTCACCCAACCATCTTTAAAATTTAACCTTAGAAGTGAAAATAAAACAAAAAGTTAAAATACAGTTTGTATTTTAGCTTCTATTCTCTTACCTATTAAAAATTACTGAGTTTGTCACCAGGGGGGAGACCTGTGGAACCTGTCTCTATTCTGGAAAAAATAAATTGTCAATTTTTATTTTCATCATTTTGAAGAACACTTTTACTGCCAAACAAATATCCTAAAGAGTCAATTCTGCAGATGTACGTAGTCCTAAATTTGTCATGTTTGTGTTCAGATATGACATGCCATCTGTCTTCATGATTATAAGACATCTATTATGTGTAACTCTTTGGGTAGTTTAGAATTTGTATTTTGTGGTAGAAGATATCAGTGATGCCCACATTTTTAGCACCATCATGCTAGTAAAGAAGAAAATATGGTAATCATTACAGACTTTTTATGCCCAGAAGCTTGCAAACACTATGGAAAATAGTCGGTCCTTGTACAAGATAAAGATGAAAGGTGTGTGAAATGGTTTTCAAAGTCTGCATGTTTTCTAGAAGGTCGAGCAATTTCATCACCAATGCTAAGCAAGGATGAGGGACTTCATTTGCTGGTGATGCCTAGTCAAAAGAGGTAAAAGTCGAGTATGAAGAGGGGTTACATGCTTTGGTTGGATCTGTAATTCCATTATGCTTTCTGACTGAAAGGTGTGTGGTAAAGGAGTTTTACAGCAGATCCTGAACCAGTGATTCTTCTCTGGAAGCACAGGGAAAGAAAAACCATGTGCTACCCAGATTTGGCTGTCAGAGGTTGGAAGCAGAGGTTGGTTCCACAACACCCAACTGTGGATGGTTCAGTGGAAGACCCTCAGCTGGGACTATGACACATTCATTAATGGAGAAATCCATAACCATGTTGATATCAAAGGCTCAGACTGCTCTGGTCTTCTGGAGTAATTAACAGCTTCATCGCTTGAACATATCCACCTAACACTATGGTGAACCAGCCAACTGCTATAGTGCCTTGTGATACTCTTGAACTGCCATTTATAAACCATTGCAGCATCAGGTAAAAAGGTAGATAACTTAGAGACCTGATCCTGTTTACTTTTGCTTGATCTTAATCAAACCTGCTATGCTTAGTTTCCTACCTTATCCTCTGCATTAATTTATAAAAACTAGGGCTTGTTGAACATGGTGTAGGCAAATGGGGAGGAGATGCCTTAGATGCGAGGCTTCTCATTTCTGATGATTTTTCACCTCAGAATTCCTTTTTCCTCACAGAAGTCATGTTTATAATGAAAATTATGAAGGATTTAAGGAAACCCTTTCATCTTTTGTCTTCTTGCCGTGTTGAGAAATTATCACCAAAAGCTGAAAGACTGATCTTTTCTCCATTCAGAAAAAAATACATTTTTAATTCAGAAAATTAAATCAATCACTATGGATTATTTCAATGTACGTTGGCTAAAACTGCTTAGTTGTGCCATGGCTATTACACCATGGGGAAATCGTTACATTAGGAAGGCTAATAATTGCCTCAGTGAATGATACCCTATTTCGTTAGCATACCTCACGCTGTTGCATGTTTATTGCAATTAACAAGGTAAATGAGTGGTTGGTACATGTGACATTGCATTCTGTTGACATCTTTATATCAATACTTGGTTACATTCTCAGGGCAATGGTTCGACTGGTTCATGAGTGACAGCGATTAGTGAGTATGACAACACAGACAAATCTTTCAAATATTTTTACTTTTTTCTTTTTTAACTTTTCCATGGCTGTGAGCAACATGGAAGAGCATCACAGGTGGTGTCTTGCTCCCAGTGCTGCTTTACGAACTGACCTAAAGAGATTGGTAACTAGCTGAATATTGTTTAAAAATAAAATAAATAAATAAATAAATAAAGTAAATTAGGTGGATTTACTCTTCAGGATATAAGCCAAGGGGCATTTATCAAAATATTGTACAAAACTTTTGCTATATTTACTTGTGTCACTTCATCCACACGTTATCATCCTTCTCAGAGCTTAAACCTGTTGTCTGCCACCAGAACTTAAGTGTTGAAAATAGTTTCCTAATTGTTCTATGCACTATGGGTACCTATTATCAGATTATGTCCTTATGACACATAATACAGTTAGACATGTATGATATGCAATATAAATATGACAAGAAGTGTCACTAGAGCTCATCCTTGATTAAGAATTTATTTTACTTTCCTCTTAACAAGGATTGACTGTATCACAGGCCATTTCATTTAGGAGGCTGTGTGTGAGAGCTTTGTTGATTTTTAATTTTCCCCCATTGATTTTCAGCATCCAGAGAGCACTTGTTCTCTAATGGCTCTCTGTGTTGGTGTTTGCTTGCAAATTGAAGTAAAAGATAAATGGCTTTCAGGGTAATACCTCTCCAAGGGCTTCCACTTGAGGGCTGGTAGCTGTTAGCAGAGCTGCAGTGTGTTTAGAAAAGTTCTGTGCTCAAACAAAAACATTCCTGAGCCTCTAAGTGCACTAAAATTGTTTTAGGCCTGGTTTGACAACTATCTGTAGCTGATTTATAAATCTACACAAGGAATACCTCAATTTGTCTACATTTTTCTATGGGAGTGAAATGCTCTGCGCTTTTCTTAATAGGGATTCAAATGTTTTCCTAGCACATGTTTTTCCTTAGCAAACAATTGATTTTTCAGTAAAAGGGGAGAAGAGCTGCTGGTATTTGGTTAGTTATGAACAAGTATTTGTACTAAAATGCTAAAAGATTACTAATCTTTTGCTTGTGCTAAGGTTGAAAGCTTTGGCCAGTCTATTGGAAAACAATGTTTTGAAATGGCTATAAATTTAATTTTCAAAATCTTTGCTTGCTTAGGAATATTAAGCTCCTCTATAGTGCAAACTTGCTTTATATTTTGATATTTCAATTCTGCTTGTATGCTGTTGCTGTGATACATCATTGCATTGTGTAACAGTGTTCTGTCTTACAACCATTGCTAATGAAAGGGTCCTGCTTAGCACCCCTTACCCATTGCCTTCTCAGACCAGGCTTCACTGTTTAGAAAAGACATATCCTTACTCTAAGTTTGAGTTAGAAAGCCCTGGAAAAAGGGGTGTGAGGGTCTTGCAGCTACAGGGAGATGATCTCATGGATCATGAGCCTCATCCCCCGCTGGTGCTGGGCAGCATCTCTTCCCATCAGCTCCTCGGGAAATGATTGCTGTTCATTACCTCAGCAAGCTGTAGCTGTGCATCAGATAGCTTTATACAGCATATATACACAGACTGTAGTATGTGTTTTCTTACATTTATATTTTAAAATTGGGCTAATACAATTTTTTAAGAGAGTTCAGTTATTAAACACATACTGCTTATATAGCAGCTATGTATGTCTTGTCTTATATAGGTTTTGAGCTTTTCAAGAATGTCCTGTAAAATCAGTAAGAATTTAGCTTAAGGAACTTGTGATTCATTTTTGTTACTCTCTGCTTCTCATGCCACTTACATTGATCTTAATTGAAGCAACTTCAGCAAAGGTGTGGAGTAAGATACATGTTCACATGTCCGGGTCAGTACTGGAACAGCTTCATACACTACTCCATTAGCATATAGCTCTGAGAAGTGAAACACTTGGTCTAAAGTGAAGATGAGCTACAAATTTTGGGCTCTTCTCTGTTCTGCTGCTGTATCATTTTATGTCTCCAAGCTGGCTGTTAAGGACAGTCTCCTTAACAGTCACCTCAGCCTGCAGCATCCAGTATCGGTCAGAGTTTTATCAAAACTGAAGAATGGAGATCTGGATTTCAGGTTGGTTTCTGGGGTCTGATTCAGGAGAAGTTTAAACTGTTCATGTTTGGCATTAAGCACATGGATGATGCCATTGACTTCAGTTCAGTGCATAAGGTTAAGCATTTGCACAATTGTGTTTGGGAACTGGGTAATAAAATGGAATGCACAAAAATTAGTGTTTACCGGAGGAACAGGACAGGAACCTCTCCATATCTTAGCTTATAAATGAGAAGAGTAGCTATTTTCCAAGCAAATGAAGTCAGTTTTACAGCAAAATGCAGTTTATCTGAAGTCTTCCCTTAGCTCTTTTTTTTTTGAAGTCCTAAATTGCTGATGGCTGTGTGTGCCACAGGGCACACAAAAATCTTTTGCTGGAGGCTTTGTTTCAAGCTTGTGGGGCTTTTTTTTTCTCAGTAGCTCATCTTATTACATCAGATGTGCTTTTGTTTTGTTTCTTCAGCGCAGCTTTCAGGGTGACCTCTGCTGAGATAAAAGGACTAAAACCACTGTGGATTTTCCTGAAGCAACATCTTCAGCAGTGATGGGCAATTCATTGCTCTGAAAACAACTGCACACTCCAGAAAAGAACCCAAACCAGAGCAGACCTGGCAGAGCTCTTGCTTTTCTCTGTCCCTCCTGTATTGCTTGTGAATCAGGGCAATGTTAAATCTTCAAATATAGTAGTGTATATAATGACCATAGAAATGACTGAGAAAAAGTGTTGTCTTATTTTTTTGTTGAGTAATTTAAGGAGTATTGTAATATGGTGACATTCCTGGTTGGCTGTTCAGTTGGGGCTCTTCTGGAAGAGCTTGAATTTTGGGCTGTTTCTTCACTGTGTGTCTCAGTGTTGTTTAAACTCAAGCAAATCTAAAGTGAAGGGGTTTAAAACACTGCCAGTAGTAAGGACTGGCTTTAAGCTACTGTTATGAGAAGCACCACCAAAATAGGGAAGATGAGCAGGTTTGGACCATGCAGAGGTGCCACTGCTGCTCTGTGATGAAAGGACGTGTATATGCTGGGGATCTGTCCCAGGGCCCCATTTCCCAGTCAGCAAGTTTAAATATGGGTTTAGGCCAGCACAGAGCTTCAAAAAAGGATCTGTCTCCTCTCTCTCTCCCCCAAATAGGGGGAACAGCAGGTTGGTCTGGAAGAAGCTCTTGTCACAAAGAAAAAGATATATCCCCCAAATGACTGAAGATCAAAGTTGCAGACCCAGGGGACATTGAATGGAGTTAATCCTAGTGTTTCTTCTGTTTGGTTTTAAAACAAAGCTTGATGCAGCAGCCTTCCTGCAAGAGAGGGGGTTGTGCTCGCCGCCTGCGATGGTGTGATGAGACTGGCTGCTCTGCTCACGTGTAGGAGCTCGGTAGGGATCCAGCATGTTTTGGTGAGAGGGTAGGGTGGTGTGTGTTAGATTTGTGTAGCTGTGAATGGCTAAATTGAAAGTCAGGGAGTAGAGAAATGAAACCTCCATCTCTTGTGGAAGTGGCAAATAATAGTCTGTATTGTGAAGGTGACTCTTTGTTTACTTTCATTGCCGTAGAAGGTAGGTGATTTTGTAAGCAATATTAGACCATTTTGCAATCCGTAAATCAATCCATGTTGTTTGAAATGGGTGCGTGTGTCTGTTTATCAGCAATGGATGCCCTAGATTATTCCCTGGGAAACAGGTAAGGCTAATGTCAGGGGATAGTCCCAGAATAAGGCTCAAATAGTGAATATTTTTCATAACACTTCTTTTTGATAAGATGCCTAACAAGGGAGTTGAGGGAGAGCATTGGAGTGGTTTGAAGCTGAAAATCAAGAATTTTTTACGGAAATAGACTCATTAAAGCTGCCTGTTACAGAAATGCAACTATTTTTCTATGAATGTGATATTTGTTCAATAATTGAAATACATTTTAAAAAAGATATATACTGTCAGTTTTCTTTTTTTTTTGTTACGTAATTTATAAATGCCATTTGTAAGTAGACTAGATACCTTGGCCCTGAAAGCCTAGAACATATCTATCTGCTTTTTACTGGTCTGGTAACGTAACTAACCTGCAAAACAAACATTTATTTTATTACCTTTGGGTAAATTACTAATGTCAATCAGTAATTAGAGATGAGTTTCTGCAGCACAGCATTTATTGTCTAATGTTGATGAACCAGACTCATGTTGCTTCAAGTTCTTTGCATTATTTAAAATACCTTCTATGAACTAGTAACTTATTTTACAAAATACTTTAAAAATTATTTTTTTAAAAGAAATTCTTTCACTTTGAAACTTTTCTTAGATCTTAAACAATAGACCTTGCTATCACCTTTGCGCACAGGTTTGGGGAAGCCACTTGATTACTTACTGTAGTTATGCTGTCATCTTTTTAACCCTCATATTAATACTTCAATTCTGCAGAGTGCTACTGAGTTCTTATTTCCACCGTACAGAGTGATAGCCTTGGCTTAAGGAAGGCTCTGCAATTTATTCCAGCTTCAATGTGGGACACGGAGCTGGGAGACAAGGGGGATCCCGCCGCTGACAGGGCAGGGACGCAGATTGCCAGGCACATCCACAGTGATGAGGCCATGGTCAAGGGGGTCAGCCCTGGCTGTGGCCTCCGCAGGGCATCTGGGAGCCTCTTCCTCCCTGCTACCCCAAAATTTTCAGAAATATTTTCAACCCGAGTTAGCTGTTCTGCTAATGCCATCAGTCAGCCCCCAAATGAGTCTGCTTGAGCAGGAGGCTGGAGTGGAGACCTCCCGAGGTCTGCTGGGCTGCTGCAGTTACTGAGAGCCACACGTGGTCAGATTTCAGTTCCGTGGTTCTTCCAGGCAGACGTTATAATTTACTTAATGTGTTTTTGTTTTACGTGTCCGGTAGTTTAACTTAAATTCAAAACTGCTAAAGACTTTTCCGGATAAGACAAGCAGTATGAATTGTGCCATTTACATATACAACCTGGTTATATATTGTAGAGTTAAAGACACCACAAGAAAGGAAAATGCTATGAAGCATGCAATATAAATCCTTGAAATAGATCCTCTGAGTCTTGAAGTCACCAGTTTCTCACTGCTCATTGTACAAAAATGTGTTGGTTCAATCCTCCAGTTGGCCACAGACCCCATTTTAAGCATTTATTTCTCATTTCCTTGATATCCTTACCCTTTTGTAAGTATCTGAACTAGACTTTACAAGATTGTAGCATTGCCTTCCTCCCCTTCCCCTAATGGGACAAAAAAATCACTCCTGTCGTGCCCCCAGAGCCCGAGTGAGACAAGAATTAGTGCCTTGTTAGGCTGAGAGCATCTCAAATTCTCCAGGGATGGAAAGCCATGCTGTTTTAAGCAAGATGACCCCAATTCACTTGGTTTTGTTGCATTATGTATATCAGTATTGGTTCTTTTGTCACTTGGCTGACTTGTCACTTAACAACCTCCCTGTTTTGAAGTCTAGTGGCACGCTGGAGACCAGTTGAACCCGAGAGGCACTGGTGATGTATTGTGCGGGAGTTAAGGCTCTACGAAGCTGTGGTTTGCAATTCCGTGAATGCTGCTCAGTTCCTGTGGCAGATGCCATTAGTTACGGTTTCCCTATAAGCAAAAGGTTTGCAGGCGCCTTTGTACCAAGTTCATTGGCAAAACAGAAAGCTGTAGTGTATGCATGGAGTGGGTATTCACCCCCTTCCAGAGTGGTCCACTCTTCTGCATATTTTTTTCTTTTTCTATACGTTGCATAATTTGCTGTTTATTGATGCATTTTTTTTCACCTCTTCCACCTAATTTTGTTTAGAATAAGGCTATCTGGGTAAACTGGTTTATACATTTCTTTTTAGGCTGTTCATACAAAGACATCAAAGCATGCTACAGAGTTATCTAAGCTGTGGCAAAACTGAAAGTGAGGTGCTGGAATGCAATTTTTCATGGAAAAAGAGACAGAGAAAGGTAAGAGTCAGTCGAGGTCAGTCACACCCTATGTGTGACACCATCAGGGACAGATTGCAGACTGCTGATTGCATTCCAATTAATAGACCACATTCTCAATGTTAGTGCATAAACTGCTGGGTCTCTGGCTGTTCACGCAGAGTACTGAAGGTAGACTTCTATAGGACTTTTTTTTCCTTTTTTTTTTTCCAATGTCTTTCTAAAGCAAGCAAGCTGTGAGAATCTGCAGTGTACCTGTAGGCAAAGTACGTTCTGTACAGCACATTTGGTGACCCTTTTCAGTTCTCCCAGTAAACAGTAGAGCACCTATTGATGGACTTTGCGTTGGCATTTTCATCAGGTTCCTGAAGAGGCAACATTGCTGGCTCAATCGATAAAACTCAGTTAGATTTACTGATTACACAATTCTCTTTTCCCGAGACAAACAGCGAGTTCGTAATTGCTCCGTGTACTATATTTTCTACCAGCTATATCCAACCACACCTGTCAGTTTCCATGTGTCACGGGACAGGATTCAGATCACTTCAGATCTCTTTCTTCTCCCACACTGCTGTGAGCTGGTGGACTTTCTTCAGCAGAAAAGGAGAAACATGCTTTTTACAGTCTGAGTCTGTCACTGCACTCTTCAGAGAAGTGACCATAATGTGAAACATATTTTGGGATTTTAAAAGGGTAAATAGTGACAACTGAGTCTTCTACCTTAAAAAAGAGATAGACTGTCCTAATATAGCATACTAATCCTACAACAGAATAACAAATGAAGTTGTTATAGTATGTCCAGCTGACCTACACTGTAACTGATTTTCATTTTATTTCTGAATACAAATACACTTTTTGTTGTTTCCAAGACCATGCCAGGAATTGTGAGATGCATTATGTGTTGTTACCTCTACGACTCTATACCTGCTCTTTTCTTGTATGTTGACAGACACGTGAATCTTAAGTTTTGGGACTCTTAAGTCTCCAGTATGCATAAAACTCTGGGCTTAGCGTAAGTGTTGGGCCTCTTGTGTGAACTAAATGCCAGTCAAGAAAAGCTGATAGTTAAAGTCTTGGAACTGAGGGTAATTAATTCATTTAATCAAGCCTATCTAGATATCTGCAAACCACTGTGCTACATGTTAATGGGCAAGCCTCTCAAACTGCCTTTTTCTCCCTGGGTTTGGTAAAGCAGGTACTTCTCCTCTTTGAAAATGCAGGTCACGTAGGACTTGGAAAATACGTGCTAAATAACACAAAACACTTAGATGAGAACTTCCATTCTTGTAATCACATTTTCCCCAGAATTGCTGTTGCTTTTTAGTAATCTATTTACTGCTGTAAGAATGCTGCAATTACTGGACTAAGGTGTATTTACTGGAGTACTTCATAAGTAGGTCTGTTAGAGGTATGTCCTTCTTTAATTTGACTGCCGGCTAGGGAATTACACCCATTCCCTCCGTTTGCTTTCTTCTGGAGCACAGATTCTCTGTTGAGCTGAATAGACAAAGCTTCATTGATAACAACATTCAATTTTGACCCCTGTCTTTGCTATGCCCTCTCCTGCATTGTGTGCATTATTGCTGCAAGAAACTCTTCTCGTCAGCTTGCATAATCTGTTTTGGTAAGTGCAATAGCTTTACTCTCCCTCTTGCTAGGTGTGCAAACCTGATAGCCCTGGAAAATCCATGGAAAAAGAAGGGAAGGATTCAATGATGCCAAACATCTCGAATTGCCCTCTTTTAGGTGTTATGTCCTTTTTTTCTACATGATTTTGATACTCCTGGGGCTTGGTTCTCCACTCTCCTGAAATCTGCTGAGTGACTTCTAAATCTGTGAGGAGAAGCTTCAAGCACACAAGTACTCCATCAACTCTGTGACAACACAAAATGGAGGCAGCAAAGAAACAGGACTGGTTTTACACAGCAAAGAGGATTTGAGGATCCTAATACAAGGGTTAATAAATGTTCTCAAGGGTAGAAACAGCCTGAGTTTCCTAATTAGTATTTTATTGCATTTCAGGCAACCATTTCACCAAAATTACCATCTTTGCTTTCTTTGAAGCAGGCTGACCTGCAGCTGAACTGTGCTAAGGCACAGTTTTAACAGAATTATACCAGCTGTTAATAGAGGGTTAGAAAAAAATGTGCTAGATTCACAGCTGGTATGAATTGATGCAATTACATTGTGTTCAGGGGAGCTCTGCTCATTATATGAACTTGAGGGTCTGGTGTTTGGGGCTTTTCTGAGGCTGATGGGCAGCACGTGGCCACTGTTTTCCCCATGTGCTGTTCTGGTTGGCTTACTGTGAGATGGTGCAAATAGCTGGTTGTAGTCCTAGAGATTCCTCTCTTGGATTTTGAAGAGTCTCCTGAATTTGACCTGTTGCCACCTCTGATGCTTCCCAGCTCTTGAAGAGCGCAGCGTGCCGACTGTTTGCCTGGCTGGAAGTGGATATTGAACGTCTCTGAGGTAGGAATAAGTATGTGGGATATGTTTTTTCACTTCCTAGTGTAGAAATGCTTTACAAGGAGGTCTTATTTTCAAGGAGAAGCTGTATTGTAATGTGGTGAAGATGTTTATATGTGAGCACTATCTGCATTGTAGTCTTAGCCCCTGGTTTGCAGGTAGGTGGAAATAAGAGAAAGAAATTGGTGAGCTCATCTTTTCCAGATTGCTTGCTGCTTAGAACTATATCTGCAGCTTTCTCTTTTAGACAGATTTGTCTCCTCTAGAAATTAGCTGTTTGATTGGTTTTTAACATCAGATAGATTTTTAAATGAATAGTTTAATTACTTTAAGTAATTTTCTTGTAATTCTCTTAAATTATGAAATTCCTAGGAGATGTCCTATCTAAGTCCAGAGGAACCTGAAAAAATGCTAAGCTGCTTCTGTCCAAAATTGCATTTTTTGGCATCTGTCTACATTAGTGAAATGTCTGTGATATTTTGAGGGTTTTCCCTTGCTATTTGGGCACTGTGAAGTAATAGCTATATGTTCTAGGTGCTATTTAGTAGCCCTTGCTTACTCCTATAGGTAGAAGTAAAAGTCTTCAAAAGAAATAAAGGTATGTAAATATACACTAAAGACCTTTTGAACATCTTTACTTTTTTTGATGTCTAAACTGAGACTTTTTTTTTTCAAATGATCACTGCTTGCCATTTTCTAAAGTAGGGATTGTCTCCAAGTGAATATGCTGGAATGAGATATCAAATCCATTTTGTCTTTGCTTCTCAGACAGCCTATTACAGCTAGAGGGAAGGGCAGCCAAATGTTAAATGATATGTCTCAGGCCATAGATACTAGTTTCAGAGACAGGATTAAAATTCAGAAAGAGTTAGTACCCTTCCTTGGACTGATAGCTTTCAGTGAAGAAGAAGAAAAAAAAAAAAAAAAACAAACACCCCCCCCCCCCCCCAAAAAAAACCCCAAAACAAAAAAAAAAAAACCCAGATTTTTTTCCCCCATTGTAATACTTTTATATTTTTGTTTAAAAATTGTGTGTGTGTCTGTACCTCCTCTAAAGTTAATTCTCTCTCCGAATATATGGCATCCCCTGTGATGAAGGGGAGCTATTCCTTGTGTGTGAGATGAGACTCTATGTATTTCAAGACTATTTTAATGTGGTTTAGCAGGTGGTAGAGGGAGCAGAATTACCTTCAGGTGGCCAGGTACTCCTCGGTGTAGCAGCAGTAGGTGAACTGCTGGCCTCTAGTGGTAAAGGGGGAGTAATCTGAGAGTCTGAGTGTCTCCTGCTCAGAGACAATGTCTTCTGATGTTACTTTGTGTAAATTACACCAAAACTTGAAGTATGAGTGAGACCATGGTTGTGATTTAGTTTCAGTTACATGAATTATTTTCCGTGTGATTGAGGTAATCTTCAAATTAAATACTATTTATTTTTTCTGGGGTAAATAAAGTTCAAGCTGCGTGTGAGCACTGGAAGAATGAAATTCTTGTAATGAGTTATTTTAAGAGAATATGCAGTCAGTATTTTATAACTTCAGTAAAGAGGAAAAGCCCCTGTCAAGCTTCTTATGACAGAGAAACAGAAGTCATTATAAGATATGTAATCCTTTGAAGATACTTTTTTTTTCTTCTTAGTGAATCTGCAGAGAGATATGGCTCTTCCTGGGCTATATGGGCATCTCTCTTTTTCTACAGTTAATAAGGAAAATAATATAAAGGCGAGTTTGGTGGCCTACAGGTAAGTGCTGTGTTACAGGGCCCATCTCAGCCTTCCTGAGATGGCAGAAGCCACAGAGGGGATGAGCTGCAACATTCCTATTTTTAACACATCATTGAGCTGTGGTCCAGTCCAGCAAGTGTTGCAGTGTTGCTCACATGAGCTCTCCTGATGAAATTTAGTTGTCACATGGAAATTATAGGCAAAACATGCTGAATCTGTTCAGCAGTCTGCAGGACAAGTGTAATACCTTAGAGGAATTCAAAGGAGGGAGGAAAATGCAAACCTTTTGGGACAGCGGAGAGGAGAAAAGGTCCTTCATTAACTCCAGAAGCAACCAGCATGAGAAGAGAGACATTTACTGATTTGTGTATTGTCAGGTGGTTTTACATTGCTTTTATTTTCTTCAATAAATATATCTGAGTTAAAACTCACCCGTTGCCAACTTGTAGTAATACTAAATATAGTTACTCTCAGCTCAGTCCTTTTTTTTTTTTTTTTTTTTTAAAAGGACAGAAATAATGGCCCTGAGTCCTAAGCACAGAAAATGGTGTAATTCAAACGTAGAACCAAAGGATCTGTGCCAAGGTAAAACTGAGAATGGAATCTGATTCCCTTGCTTTGAATGATGAGTTAGACCTTGGCATTGAGGTTGAGCTACCGTTTTCTGGTTAGCCCAGTCTAGCTGCCATTGCTGCAAGGCTATTCCCTTCTGTCAGACATTCTTCTTCCCCTTTTTCCTCCCTCTCCTCAGTCACTGGAATGACAGAAAAGATCTGCTTACGCTTATATGCACCTCAATAACAGTATTTGCCAAATGTTCTTTGGCAGGACATTTTGTGGTGACTAAAAGTTTCTCTTTTTGTATCCATTTACTCCCTTTTTTGGTCTATTTGGAGACATGTAAGGCATCTGCTGGTTTCTGGATGTGTTCTATCCAGCAGAAGGTGGTACAGCAGCTGGAGAAATCCCAGGAATACAATTTTCTTCATAAAAGAAAACTTCTAGTGCAGATGGTTCAGCTGCAGACTCAGGGCTGTAGAGCCCAGCTTCTCCCTTCCGGGCTGGCCACGGGCTGGCCAGTGGCATTGGGGTTGTTATGACCTGAAGGAAGAAAATGGCAAAAGCAAATTACGCCAAAAACTGCAAGAAGCTTGAACAGCCAGGTGTTGCTTACACAGTGTAGTTTCTGTGAAGTTTCTATTACTGTGGAAATTTTAACATTTAAGATTTGCCTCTGAAAATTTCTGTATTTCAGTAGCTCTTTTGGAGCTTTTCCCTGGGTGTCCCCACCTTAAAAGAATGTGTGGCTTTACTGTAGCTGCTGGAGATCAGGCTTTGTGTTTGGTTCTTAGTGTTGTTCCCCTCATTCATAGGGAGCAGTGGCTTGGAAGAAAAGGCTGATGCCCCTCCTGGCATTCATAATAGGATTTCCTTCCATTTACAGGCCCTTAACATTACTTACTCAGCTGTGCAGGGGTTGATGTCAGTGAATAGCTGGCTGAGTCATTTTTGAGTTATTTAATGTGTTGAGAATAAGCCTGAAGCTGTCAGACAAGTAACATCTACATAGGCTTTTTCTAGCTGCAGCCATTCTTAATTTCTCTGCCATATTAAAGCTAAGCTAATAATAGTACTTTGGGTGATACTTTGATGGGAAGCTTTGTTAATGCATTTGTGAGGACTAAAGAGGCCGGTTAATTCAGTGCTAGAAATGTTAGAGAGGCAATGATGCTAAACTGAAGATTGAATGAATAGATAGAGCAGCTAGTTGTTTTGCTAAAGAAGATAAAATATCCGTGTGTAGGTCTTTGCAGCACATTAACTGGTGAATAGGCACAATAGCTTCATTGTCATAGTTGGAGCTGCTGCTTTGCTTCTTAAAGAATGCATGCTTAGTGTTTCAAGTAGAAACTGGTTGTTAAAAATAAGACTAATTTTAAGAATATGGGTACAGATACTCAGTTCTTTAATACACATTAGTAGTCATTCCCACACTGACTCTTTTCTCAGAAGTAGCCTATTGTTTAGCCCAAGTTAATTAGAAAGGAGGAGAGTGGTACATCCCTGACCTGTCAGCAGATGATGTACAAAAGGCACCCATGTCTGCACTACAGTGCAGCAAAACAAAGTAAGGCTGTCTCCAAGTTAACTGGGTGACTTGAGAAGGCTGAGAGAAGAGCGGTGGCAATGAGAGCTGGATGCAGTACTCCAGGTGGGGTCTCACAAGAGCAGAGCAGAGGGGCAGAATCACCTCCCTGGACCTGCTGGTCTCACTTCTTTTGATGCAGCCCAGGACACAGTTGGCTTTCCAGGCTGCAAGTGCACACTGCTGGGTCATGATGAGCTTCTTGTCAACCAATGCCCCCAAGTCGTCCTCCTCAGGGCAGCTCTGAATCCATTCTCCGCCCAGCCTGTGTTTGTGCTTGGTATTGCCCTGACCCAAGTCAGGGCCTTGCACTTGGCCTTGTTGAACTTCATGAGGTTCTCACAGGCTCATCTCTCAAGCCTACCAAGGTCCCTCTGTACAGCATCCCTTCCTTCCAGTGTGTCAACTGCACCACACAGCTCGGTGTCACTGTAAGACTGTAACCCTCTAGATATCATTGATTTTTTTCTATTAAAATTCAGTTAATGTTAACTGGTCATGAAAGCAAAATTTAGATATATGGTTTTTTAAAATGAATAGTTTTGTATTTGTACCAATAAGCTGATAATAAATATTGTATAGTATATGTGGAAATCTGTGGCTATGCATTTTTTATGTGCGGAAGGTGTTGCAGAGTGAGATCTAAGCGTATCCCGCCAGGGTTATTTTGTTTACTTTCTTGCTTTTCCTTACCCTTTGATGTCTCTCTATGGAGTAACTGTATTGTATTAGATAAATTCTGTTCCTTATATAAAATTGTATAGATAAGCTTGAAAACTATTTTGAAAGAAAATACTTTACTAAATTCTGTGGATTGGCTTTTATTTCCTTTGTTCATACTGAATAAGGCTATAGAGGAAGAATTATATGTTATATGGTATTGTTTAGTAGTGGTAATAGTGGCAGAAAACAATTTTATATATTTGAGTAATATTTCCTTGGCTAAGTCTGTGAAAGCATCAAGGGCAGTACAAAACAGGCCAGGGTAAGAGCAGGAGACGGAAATGCTGAAAAATATGATAAATGAAAATACATTTGTGCAAAGTAACTAAGCTTGGGATAGCCTATTGCTGCCTTCTCCATAAATCCCCGCATTTAAGGGGTAAGGTAGTGTGTGAAGTCCTGTGGCAGGAAAGGCGATGCGTGTGTGCTTGTTGGTGACTGCCACTGTTAGCTTGTCTGTAGCACTTCCCACCTGAGCATTTTCTGGTACGTTTTTCAAGCATTATATAGAGAAACTACCACCCAGACAGGTAAGAGACTTGTCTGAGGCTGGCCAGGGATGCGAGGCAGATGCAGAACCCAGCCTGTGGGTGGGTTTATTCTGTCCTCCCCTGCGTAGCTCAGGGTGGCAGCCCTATGGTGGAGACCACGGCAACTTTGCCTTTGGGTTGCTTACAGTCTTTGATTGCAAAAGGTTGGTCAGTGTAGAGTCACAGAATGTGTCCTGGAGAACACTCATGCGTGTTACCCTATGGGAGACAGTGTCTGAAATGTGTCTACGATAAACCAAGGGAGCAGAGCGAGATCTTCAGCCCTCCTAGCAGTGGTGATTTTCTGTCCAGATCGGCTGCTGCTTTAGATGTGAGGAAGATGGGGTCAATGCCCCATATTCTCTGTATGCCCCTTTGCTCCAGTTGTGCAGTTTGCTCACAGTGTACATAGGCAGGTAAGCTCCTCTCTTGTTTTCTCTTTGTGATTTCCTTGCATGTTTTGTTTTGTTTTTTTCTCTTCATACATGGACCAAGTGATAAACTTAGAAAGCAGATGTGCAAGAATAATTGTCCACTCTTTGTATTCCTTACAGACAATGAAGACTTTGAAATGTTTTTTCTTTCAGCTAGAAATGTCAAAATAGTCAGCGACTGGAAAGCCACTGCTTTGTATTAAGGGAAACTGTTGACACAGTTTTCACTTGCATCAAGGCTCTTAATGAGCAACTGTTAAGGAAGAGGGAACCAACAAGTAATTGTATTGCTCATTGGGATTACCCTGTCAGCTATAGTTCTCCTTTTCAGAAAAGCAGGAGAATATTTTTATGATAATTAGAAATATAAGGTACACTGAGACTGTCTTTCTACACCTGGAATATGAAGCTTCCAATCAGCCTGAAAAATTGAATAACCATTTCTGCCACTGTGTGGTGAGAGTAGGCTTGGCAGATGTGCTGCAGGGCTGTTAATAAGTTGATGGTAGATCATTGTCCTAACCTTGTTTTGGCCTCCACGTTATTCACCTGTAAAGTGTGAATATTTTCAGATGATGTAACTGTATAGGATGCTGCCTCTTGAGATTTCTAAAACTCGGATAGTCTCTTGCCTAGTACAGTTATTCTTGCAGGGGCAGTGGAACAGGGACATTTCTAGCAGTTAAAGCTTTGAATAATGGAAACAAAGGGAAATATTCTCGCTTCTCTTTCTGGGATTTAAGAATGCAAAGTCTGTTAATAGCAATACTGGTAGTTCTCTTAAATTCTGCTAGTAGTCAAATGTAAAAATATGCAAACTGGTGTAAAATATGTATTTTTTTGGCCAGGATTGTCTGAAAACTAAAATATTGCTGTTCTAGAGTTTACTGAAATAGTTTTAAGGGGTGGGTGTGGGGTGAAGAGCAATCACAAGGTGTACTGTGTGATGCTTTGTGCTTTCTCTACTGATTCCACTGTCACTATCTCAAGTATAAAGGCAGTTCATGCAGGATCTGTACACAGTGTGAAGAGTTGGAAGGGTCTTTTTTTTTTTTTATACATAGACCTTTGTAAGATAGCTCTGTGCAAGAATTGATTTAATACTGGGACAGAGTCAGAAGAGAACACCAAAGTCCAAATTCAGGTTCTCCAAAGACTGAAAATTTTGGTAGGTGAACTAACTTAGATGTCCTTGTTTCCCTGAGAAAAATGTCCTATGTATTTAGAAGCAATTTTTTTTTGTTGTTGTCTTGGAGGTGGTGGTGCTGGTTTTGTTATAGAAGTAGATTTTTATATTGCAACCACTGCTGATAATATTTTAAGCAACCTGCAGAAAACAAAACATGTCAAGGGGCTGGATTAAAAAAACAAACATGACTTTCTCTCTACTCTCTCTCATTACTCATCTGCTTCCTAAATGATACTTCCGATTTAATTTCCTGATTATATGATGATTTTAAAGAACTGTCAACTTGGCAAAACTTGGAAATTGGATTTGCTGATACACATCCAGGGTATTTAGATTTTTTTTTTATTAAAGCTTTTGGATTATTTTTTTTTTTATTATTATATTATTGCTAGGGGCCTAATGCTAACAGCTACCATTTTTATTTGGTTTATATTTTCATTAGAGCCTCACCTGTAGAAATTGGATTTAAACTTCATAGCAGTAATAAGGACTGACTTGTTTGTTCCTGAATGCTTCGGTTGTGTGTCCTCATCTCTCAGAAGGTCACATGTTCTGGCTGTCCCTCAGATTTCGAACAAAATGAGATCCTTTAGATGCATATTGTGTTTCAGCCTAACAAATAATATTTGGTTATGTACTTAATGAAAAAGATTGCTGGTGGATGCTCTCGCTCTACTTTCAGTTGTTATCTGTGCTCATTGATCCATGAGGGCAGTTTAATTACACTAAAAATGAATGTCGATGGATGTAGAAAGAAATAAATCTTTTAAATCTGTATAGCATACTTCACTGAAATAACTGAGTTTACTGCCCTTCCTAAGACTACCTTTAAGAAAGGTTAAAATGGAGATACAATGTGCTGTGTCTGCATCCTTCAGCACTTGCATTTAACCTGTCACTACTCTTAAAATCAAGGGCTGGGACAATGAGTTGATTTGTAGAGGAGAGCTTTGTAGTTTTCAGGTGATCTGTCTTTATGTGATATCTTATGTTTATGTTGGGTTGATTTGCTGTGGATTTATTTTTGCCACACTTAAAAGGGCAAGAATTAGCCATGAAAGGGTACCAAGTGGGCCTAACTGTTACCCAGATGACATATCAAAGAGAGTTAGTGGCTGAGCTTAGCTCTGTCTCAGCTCTCGGTGTGGCAACGTTTTGGTTGAGTGGGAAAAGTAGACTATTCTGTTTTGCGGCAAGGAAGTGAATTCTGGAGGTTTTTCTTGAACATAACATATTGTTCAACCATCAGAATCACCAGCTGTGTTTTCTAAATTGTGGGATTTGAGACATTTATTTGTATTCATGCAAGGCAGAAGGGTAATTGATGTTTAGGTCAGTACCTTGAATGGTCTCTTAAAATAACATAGTAGTAGTGTGATCTGATTGTTGCTAATCTCATTTCCTGGTCTAAAAAGTGTTTGAGATTTTTTGGCTGTGTTTTCTGGCAGTCGACTGAATTGCTGGGTGAAAATACAGTAATTTAGAACAACTCACATTTCTTTAACTCCATTTGTAAATGAATTTCTCAAAAGGCTTGATAAAGCCTTTAATTACAGAGTAGCTGTGGAATAAGTATCCATAGGACAATGCAGGTACCATTTAAAGCTCAGCTACATCACCTTTATGGCAATCACACTTAATGTCAACTAATGAGCATGGTGTTCATGAGAGAGTGGATATTGGCAGGATAACACAGCTGTTGCTGCAAATATAAAAGGTCATTGGATTTTTAAGCTTTCAGTTAGCAAACAGTTACTTAAATGGACAGGAACCAAGACTGATGTTTCAGCTGTTATTGCTGTAAAGTCACTTATACGTATGTACAGCTGGTGAAAATCTTAACTCTGACAGCTTCTACATTCACGGCAATTGGGGAAAGCAGACATGACCTTGGTGGCTCTTACCTTCCCCCCATTAAGTGTGTGGCAAACGCTACTCAAAGGGATTTGCATTTGTCACCCTCCCACGTGCTCAGCGACTTCAGACATGGACTCTCATGTTCAGCTGTCCCTTCGTTTAGAACAAACCTCCAAACCTTTCTATTAAACAGTAATCAAACCACTTTTGAAATGTTTTTGGCCCCCCTCTCTAAATGTTACAGTGTTTAGCTTTGAAGCAAGACTAAAGTGATCTCCCTGAAGTCAGACAGGAGCTGGGTTGTGGAGATAGAAATTATAACTTGAGTCTTCTGGCCCTTGTTTGATGTCTTGTCCATTGGGCTGTGCTGTCCGCACCAGTGGAGTGTGTCCAGCTCACTTTTGTACTTGGTTTTATAGTCACAGTAATGAGTGTTGCTCATCTTGTTTCCTGCTGGACCATTTATTGTGTTAAAATCTGTGTGCTGTGTTATCCTCAAGTTGAACTCAAGAGTTGGTATATAACAGTCCGGTGGCTCATTTAACTTTGCAGTTTTTAAACACGGTTATTGATACTTCTCTGTCCTTTATTTGTATCGCTGCAAGGACTCGGTGGTCCTGTCTGATCAAGTGTGTTACACAGGGAAGTAGCTTTCAAAATATTAAAGTTGGATGGGAAGAAGGAAAAGTTGCTTGTTAAACTGCACCTCTAGTTCCTCATGATTTAGGAACAGGAGAAAATCTTCAACTGTATGTGATCTATTTTTTAAAAAATAAAAAGGACAGCATTTCCCCATAGTTCTTTGATTCAGTGACTTGTAAAGAGGAAAAAAAATAAAATTCTTGCTACTGTAGCTCTGCAATCTTGTATACAGTAAGCTAGACCAAGAAGTGATGCAAGTCTTGATATTAATGAAGGTCTCCTTTCAGCCATAGCAATCCAAAAAGTTAGGTATTTAGTACATTTTAGTTGTCAAAATTAATTTAAAGCCAATGGCATCTCAACATGACACATCACAGAATTGGAGTGAGCAATAGTTGAAATATATCATTGAATATGGAGGTGACCGATATATAATTGAAGTGTGGGGTGACCAGCTTTGTCTAGAGACTGAAAATATCTTCACTGAAAGGCAGGTTTTTAGAAATAACCTGTGAAGAAGATTTAAAATTGGCCTTCTATTGTCATTATTGACTACTGCTTTGTGTGTGTTCGCTGTTAAAACCTTAAGCATATAATCCTGTGTTAAGTTTGCATTTCTAAATCAATACTACCACAGGAGAATTTTGCTTGCAGTGTTTATTCCATGTCTGGCAAATGAATACTATTAATGAGGAATTCCTAATTTCCATCTGCATTTCTACTGTGTATCATAAACTGACTTGAAATGATAGATTGATACTACTGGTTGCTCAGTCATTTCTGTCTTCTGCTGTAAATTGCCATGATTATTACTCTTAAGAATATGTTAGGTGCGGGCGTTTGGGTGTCCATTGCTGTTGGTACTTCTTGCACCAATAGGCATATTGAACACCTCTCAGAGCAGTAAAATATGACTTCTGAACCTGGGGAACTGTGATACAGATTGCAAATTGCTGTAATGAAGGTGTGGCAGTGCAGAAAAGATAGTAAAACTAGAAAGGTCCCTTTATTCAGCAAGATCATAGCATGCCTGGAGATGAACAAAATGAACAGTGGTATCCTAATTTTCAGTTTGTTAATAGCTGATCTCCCTACAGTCTGGGTCTTTTGTCTTTGGAAAACCTATGACTTTCTCAATTGTGTGTGCACTGTTAACCTTCAGGAAGAAATTACCTGGAAAAAAAAAATCAATTATGTACGCACACGGCAGATTAGACTTGAGCTCCATCTCTACTGAAGTGACTTTTCACTCCTGCTAAAGAGTAATTTGGTTGTGTGGGTTTGTTTTTTTTAAATTTAATAGAAAATACGTAGCAAGATGATGTGACACCATTTTAAATAGTTTCATTGTCCATTACTGTTTCCTATTGATTACAAGGGCATAGAAGTGTTTGCTTCATGCTCCCCTCAGAAGGGCTCTATTGAAGTACAATCTGTATCTTTTTCAAGGCCACGATGGTATTTAATATTAAACAGGTTTTCCTGCAGATATCACAAAGAGAGGACAATAACAGTTTTGTGTGTAATGTTAATCAAATAGAGATGTTGAACATGAATAGGCAGGTGGTCTCTTGATAAAGATAACTCTGTAGATCTAGACCGCTTGCAGGTCATTTGAGCTGGGTACGAATTTGCAGTGGGCATCATTTTAATAAAGCATAGTGCTACATTGCCTGAGACAGGCGGTGGTTCTAATAAGAAACTATGGTCAATAAGGTATGATTGAAGTAATTAATTTCCTTTAGAATTAACCTTTAATGAAAATCTCAATGTGATTAATGAAGAAAGGAGATTCTTCATAAAGGTTATATGTTAATAGTATTAACACTTAAGATATACTGAAGAATACTGTGTTATATTTGTAGAACTTGAGTGTCTTCCTCAGTTGCATACCAACACATACTTTCTGGAGTACATAATCAGTGGACTGCTTTAGCGTGGCACACATTGGATTTGGCAGCAGGTGTGATTATAATCTCCTTTCTTAAGCAAGTTAATTGTCAATTGTTCAATTTAACACATAGGTATTTTCCACCGAAGGTGAAATATCAGAATGGTACCTGCTTGATGAGGATATTTAGATTCCATGGCTCTTTTAGCAAGGGTGGATTTTTTTCTGTCATTAAGATTGTAATCTGCTGAAGTCTGTAATTGTTAGGTGCATTCTTTAGCTGTCAGCTGTCACTGTTGCAGAAGCTGGAGCTTTTCATTGGCACTGTACGTGACTTTGAAGTCTTCTGGGGTGAGCAGAACTGCTGTGTTAAAGTATTGCTAATAGAAATGTAAATACCAAAACACACATCACCTAGGGAAATTCAGATCTGCAGAATGCGCAGATCTATGTGGTGAACTTTTATGAGGAGCAGCAGCAATAGAGATTTGGGTATTGAGATGAGCAGTGTTGGCTTTTGACTCTTCAAAGTGTCACAGATGTCAGGGAGGCAAATTAACAATTCTTTGAGAAAACAGTTGTGTGTGCTACCAGACTTTTGACAGATGGGTTTCTGCAGTAAGGCCTGCAAGCTATAGTTTCCGCTGCTGCTGTTGACTTACGAATTCAGGGGAGTTAGCACTGGATCAATAGGGATTTCGGAAGGCTTCAAGGCTTATACTGGGAGGTGAGCAAGTGATATCCTTGGACGTTCAAGAGGCTAATCACTAATAAATCAGGCAAAGATATGATTTTCTATCACAACAGTAATAGGAAAGAATTAACTTTGTAGCTTGAAATAGGTTAATTTTTCCTTCTTCAACAAATGTGCATATGACTGATTTAGTTAACTCAGTTTGGTAATTGGATCAGCAGTTTCTGTGGTAAAGCCTGACTACTGGTAGTGCTGACAACAAAAACACAGATCTGTTATTCCTCCTGAGAGCTGAAAGGCTAATCCCTTCGGTGCTGTTTTCTGTGAGATGGCCGAGCCCATTGCTGATGCCCCGCTAAATCTGTGGGAGCAGCACCCCACGGATCTGCCATGTGTCCGTCCTGTGTCACAGACATTGAGCCACTTGAGCTTCTGGGGGGGTGAAGGAGTAAAGGCTTTAAGGACAAGACAGGTACTAGAAATTGGTAATGATTGGTTATGAAAGAAATTCTAAGGAATCTAAATCTAAACTTGATAAAAACTAGAGAGAGGGACCAGGGCAGGGTCTCTGCTGTATGCATGGATTCATACCAGCTCATCTTATAGGAAGAGGAGAAGACAGGTATATACTGATATTCTAATGTTTTTATCTTAAGCTTCTTTTCCTAGATCTATTCAGGTATCTGATAAAGGGAAGAAAGAAGGCTGGATTAAACTGACCTCAGGTCTTCTACACAATGTCATATCCAACATAGAGGGAGAGTACATCTTAAGGGAATTGTGTTTACCTGAATGGTTTTAGAAATTCTTGTCATGTTAGATAAAAGCCAATGTGCAGAAATGAAGAATTAGGAAGCAAGGAAAAAACCTAATGTAAATAAGAGCACTAGAATTTATTGGTATCAGAGATGTCAGTAAAAGACTTGTGCCACTTCAGGAGGCATGGGAGAGGGTTGCATGGTGGGGTATTTGGTGGGTGTTTCTTCTTGGATTAAAAAATGTAGGCAGAATATAAGCCAACCTGCTGAAGTTTCCAGGGGGTGATGATGGAGGGGGGAATCCTTTTGCTGAGGCAAGACGAGCAAATGGAGGCACAGCAAAGCAAGCAGTGTACCACCCTTGCTGTCCATGTTCTGTGGCAGGTAACTCGCTATATCCCTTTCCTAGACCACCTGTAAATGATCAGAATATCTAACTTCTCAGATGAGTAAACCAGTGTCACCCTGAAGAAAATCCTCCTTAGAACCTCAGGAGCGCAAGTTGGGAAGGTAAATCTATTGGAAAGCAGTGATTTTGCACGTTAATGCATGACCGTGTTGGAACAGTTCTCTGTCAGCGTGGTCTGGGGTACGATTCCTTCCCAGTCTGAAATTTCATGAGAATATGGAGAGGATGAAACCATCAACTTAAAAATGGTTGATTTTTCACTGCCTCAACTTCATGGTTTTTTATTTCTGCTTTCAGCTATCCTATTGTAACATACATACATCATCAAAACTGAGCATTTCTCTTCCATGATATCTTTCCCCAGTCTAAGTACCAACAGTTTGCTCTTGCTGAACAGATTGAGCTCTGGAGGCCCTACATGGTAAAGGTGACTTTTCAGTCCTTAGAGCGCTTCTGTGGCATTATTACATTTGAGCAAATTTATTTGCTAACTATACCCTTTCCTACCTACCTAATACTCTGTATCTTTTTTTATGTCACCTACAAACAGTACCAGCAAAGAATCTATGTAAGAATCTATATAATCAGTGATGGTGACTAGTTACTAGGAGATAAAGAACCCTGAATTCTGCTTAACTATATATGCCGCAACTAGGGCAGCTGGCTATTTCCTGATTTCCTTACAAAGTATGTAATTGTGAGGCTGGCTTTTCAGACTTTCTTGCTGGCCTAGTTCTGCTCCTGCTGGAGACCATAGTAAACTTCTCTTACTAGTCAGTGGGAGCAAAGTTATGGCAGGCAATGAGAGCTTTAGAAAATCCCACCCTACAATTACAACCAAAAATAATTTTCTAGCAAGTGGTTGTCTCTGGTTTCTTTTTTTAAAGCTAAGCCACCCACTGGGAGTTTGATTCTGTAGGACTCTGAAGATGATTGGGGGTGGTGGGTTGAATTCAGCCTAAAAATAACTTAGAGGAGCTCTTTCATGCCTCAACAAAGACACAGTTGCAGGCCTGTTGGTTGCTTTCAGTTTTCAGAGTCTATCTGGCAAGCATGCAGAAAAGTTTTTTATTCTTTTTTTT
>VXBL01005888.1:485715-522600 GCA_013400195.1 Aramus guarauna
TTTTTTTTTTTTTTTTAATATTCTGCTAGTTGGTTATGTTGAATAACCTTAACTCTTCTGTCATGAGACTGAGAACTAAAGCTCCCTCTCAATATAACTCATTATTTTTTATACATTAATTATGCATCTTCTTGTTTATTTCCCTTCTGGGATAAACACTATCAATGTTTTCAAATCCTACTTCAAAGGAAGAAACTCTGTTTACAAAGAATTCATAAAAATATGTCTAATCTTAAAAGTATGTTCCAGACACAAACTCTTTGATAAATGTAACGTTACTGTTTATAACAAAAGATCTTGGAAAAAGACAAAGTCAGAAAATAATGCCTTATCTGTATCTGTTCATTGACCTGATGCTACTACCATTAGACTGAAGATAGCTGGAGTTAATATGAGAAAAATCTATCTTGTTATGTTTTAGAGGATAGGAAAGAGCAGTGTATTTTCTACAAAATCTATAATTTGTGTCTTTGAGTCTTTGGAGATGCTGGCCTGCCCAGCTCCTCAGCAGTGTGTTAGAAACATAAACCAGGCAACACAGTCACTGGAGGAACAAAGATAATCTACATATTTATGAGAATAAATAAGGACAGCACTTGGACTACTTCTTTTTGCTGTCTCAGTTGCTTCTTCCAATTATAGCATCCCTTTTTATCTGTCTTCATCTTTTTCTTAATTAATACGGGTGAAGTCATCCTCATCCATGTTGTCTAGACATCTTTTTTTCATACTTAAACATTTTAATTTTTACAAAATTTATGTTGCCTCACGATCACAACATACTCTGAGAGGTAATGTTTGCCTTAGGCTACTTTTATGGTATATTGAGGACCTGTAAGGTAGGTATGAATCAGAGCACTGGCGTTAGAGCCTGCGACTTCTGTGTAATGAGCAGTGAGAGCTATGTGATCTTGAGGGTGAATGAGGGTAAATGCATCAAGAATTTGAACAGAAAAGTGGCTCCTCTGTAAACATCTCAGGCTTTTTTTCACATCTCAAAACTTTAATATTTTAATTAGAAGTCTCTTGTGCCAATGATGTTTTTTTAGATAAGTTTTGTGTTTTTTTTTTATTTCTTGAGCATTGGCACTTGAATTTTTTTTTTTTATTGCAGATGAGAAAGAGCATGGGTATGAATCTCAGGATGTTCTTCAAATCACAAGATTTGTTTCATTTGCTGTTGCACAGGCACAATGATATTTTGAAAGGACCAAGGCATTAGAATAATTTTAAATTCTTGCATAGCAATAGATGACTTGTTTTACAATACAAATAAAGTTATTGGAATTAATCACGGGGTATAAAATTAAATGTGACCTTGCTGAGTCCTTGCAGAATTGCAGCATAACAATTATTACATCCTGGCAAATTATTAGATTTAAGTACATTTCAAAACTTGGCTTTCAGTTTGGGAGATAGATCTGAGCTGTCTGACTACTTGAAGAAACACATTTTATATAAAAATTGAAAAGCCAAGTTTGATAGGAACAGTTGTTTCCATATATCAATGTTCATTTAAAAAATTGTTTCTGATTGTCAGATTCAATATAATGAAATCTTAGTCAAAATCTGGTAACTGTTATGAAAAGATAGGTCAGAAAGAGGCAACTTATGACCAGCCCAGGGCCAAGTCAAAAGTTGTTGGTAAATCTGCCTATATACTGCTTTTTATTGCTTGTTGAGGAGTCAGAAGATGCTACAAGGAGAATATCTTCCGTAACTAGTGTCTGTGCTGCCAGGCCATGGCTGTGTGCAGCAGGGACTGCACATACCTTGTTTCAGGTGTCTTTACGTGGTAAAGAAGAGGAGAGGAGGACTTAATCTTTTCGAACTGTGTCTTTGAGTATATGTTTCCACTGTAATCTGGAATGGATTTCTGTTCCTGCTGTAGAATAACTGTAAAGGTTGCTTGAGTTTTCTGTTAGGTCACAGAACCTTACAATGGTTTGTGTTGGAAGGGACCTCAAAGATCATCTTGTTCCAACCCCCCCTGCCATGGGTTGGAAATTTAAGTAAAATGGCTGCAAATTAGACCATGTTCAAACTTGTGTTCTATAACTATAGTTCAACTTTTAATATGCATTTTTGTAGACTTTTCATTGTGGTTATATTTATTAGTATTATTTTGCTGCAAGAAAACAATTCTTGAAGGATAATTAGAAGACATTCTCTTCTGTCACTGAAAATAAAAACACAGTCAATGTTAATTTGATGGGAAAATGCAAAACCAGTGTCTTCCATTTTAATATTTAAAGGCTGAATGCAAGCTAGTTTTGCATATTCTCTAATTAACAACCTTAGTAAAGATTCCTTTACTAAATCTTGTGTTTCCTTGCTCATTGATATCGTATTAGGTGAAACACCTACTTTATTCAGTACACCCAATTGTACAGTTAAATTAATCCATAATCATTGTGCAGCTGTCCTTTATTTGGGAAAGAAACCATGGCAGTCTGCTTCCATATTGGTTCACATATTTGGGGCTAAGACTTAGGATGATGTAGCTGATGTCTGACTTCCATTTAAATATAAGAATCAGTGTTCCATTTCTGCCATCTAAAGATAAGAGCGTTAATTGCTATAACAGGATAACATTAGTGCTTCTCGTGAATAGTGTCTCCTTTTTGGTGATGGAGAAATCATGGCATCTTCAAATATTTCGCAAGATAGTCTGAGATTTTGAATAGTTCTAGCAATTACTCAGTTACTTAATGATTTAAAAGATACTGAAGCTGTAAGGAAATGCTCAAGAAATTAAGTAACATTGGTAGTAGGAGACTTTAGAATAGTTTTTATTCCATAATAAAGTATAATGTATTTTATATACTTCAGTATGATAGTAGTTAAAATAGCTAAGAATGTAATTCTCAGTTATATTTTTTTCCCCTTTTCTTTCTTCTTTTCTAAGACTTCTCCGTTGTTAACCAGCAGCTACAAGAATTGAAAAATTGGTAATAATTTTTGAATTCTTATACATGGAGGAAAAAAAGATAACTTTTTAAAAAGAAGAAAGGCAACAGCAATTAGTTCAGCTTGTAACACTTTCCTCCATGGCTGGACAATTTTAAAGTGACTGAATCACTTTTTCTTAGCAGAGGTCAGATGAAGAGAGACCAGATCACGGTTAGTACAATTTGACTATCAAAAGCCTAAACCCGAGGTTTAAAGTGCACAATACTTGTTAACCCCACAACAGGTTGCTATTGTGTATTACTCTATTCTTGTATCTCCTGTTTATATGAAGTATTGATTTCTTTGTCTAAATTCTCCCTAAGAAGAGCAAATATGCTTAAATTTTATTGATAACATTTGGCAACTTGCCTTTCCACTTTCTATTCTTTTTGCAATTCCTTTTTGGTTGCATCGTTATATACTGTTGATAGTCAGGCTGACGCACTTGAAGGCACTCCTGCTGCTGAACTTGGTCAACAAGGTATTTGTGATTGCAGCAGATATTCATTGTCTTGGGGTGCATTTTACTGAGCATGTTTTGCTATTTGTCCTACTCCAAAAGTAAATGCAGGCACGGATGCCTGAAATCACCATTTGGCAGCAGGGCTGATGACAGGACCAACCTCTCAGTGTCCAAACCAAGTCTTCTAACCACATCCTTGCTGATGCAGACTTTAGAGTTAGAAAGGAGCTGTGTCTGTTGTGAGAAGTATTTGACTGCCTTTTAGAACTAGAAACTTGAATGGGCAGCGTGCTGCCTGCTACTTTCACGTATCTAAACGTGTTATATCGCAGACTGTAAATCTGACCATCCCAATTATGTCATATAAGTGCAGCCAGAAGAACATTTGTCTGGCACTTAACCAAATGGCTCAGCTCTTTCAGACAGCAGCATACTTATAACAGTTTCAGATCATTCATCCATCTAGTTTTTGATCTACTGTGAAAAGAAATGCCACAATTTATGCACTTGGTCACACTGCTGACAGATTCCTCAGGATGCTTTGAAGAAATCAGACAGCTCCAATTTAAGTTTACTAATGTGATAAAGTGTTTTTAAAGGGAATAAACATTTTATATGGGGAACTGCAGTCTTGCCAGGGAATGTGTTTGGCTTTACAAAAAGATAAAGCAAGCAAATTTCCCTCCATAAAATAACATGGCTTTACAACAATATCATTAGAGAAATTTATGTAGTTAAATCTACGGAAGAAACTAAAGGATTCCGTAGGCAACTGGATTTCTGGGACAAAGTTCTGAAAGTCCAGCAACACTCTAGCAGAAGAAAGGTTAAATTGTATGATTAAAAAAAATCTGTTGGGTTTTTTTTCCAATTTTTTTTCCCTAAATTAAACATTAAATATTGGCTTAAAAATTATTCTTTATGGAAATACCTTTAAAAAGGTCAAATCCAGTTGTTTGATGTTTTTTTAGTAATATTCCTTGGTTGATAAGAAATATGGTATTTAAGCCCTCAAAGTTACTGACGCGTCCAAACCAAGCTATTTGGTTCGAGACTATCTCGAGTTTTACATCAGAGTAACTAATTTAATGTCTTTCTTCAATCATTTTGAGTATATGGAGCCAGAGTGAGAGGGCAGTTAGTGAAATTGCTTTATCCAAATATGGGGAGCAAGAAGTATTTCAGAAGAGAAAGCTGCTGCAACGTGTCTGTGGGCGTTGTAGTGACCCCTCTGCTCCTCGACAGCAAGGAGAAGGAAAACCGATCTCTCCCTTCCCATTCAGATGGGACCAATTTCCTTAACATTTTAACATAGCAGAGAAGAAAGAGATTTTTTTAAACTTGAGTTTGGGAAAGAACTTAATTGCTGTTTCAGATACTTACTTGTGTTCTGCTGTACTGTAATACATAATGTCCTTTCAGCAGTAAAATAGCGTCTTGGAGTGAGAACACTTAATAGCAATTACTCTGATTTTAAATTATAACCATCAATGGGAAGGCAAGCATCATGTTGTTTCCTCGTTTCACAGATGTGTGATGAAGATAATCAATTGGTTTGATTGTGTCTATTGTGTCAGGAGTAAATTTTTTAATAATCAAGAGGATAGAAGAAACTTGTATTGTCTGAAATGAGTCAAGAGGTCCTCCTACCAGCACCCTTGTTCACAGAGGACATCTGAGAGGATGAAACTGAAGTGTCCGTAGAGGAGATACTAAAATAAACTGCCAGGAGCTGATAGTGTTCACCCAGGAGGTGGAAAGAACTTGGGGATGAGATAGGTCTGCCTTGTAACCTGCTGCGGATGCACCACCAGAGGACTAGGAGGTGACAAATATACCTCAAAATTGGAGGGGAGGGGAAGAGAGGATGTGTGATCTGTGGAACTACTCAGTAAGCCCAATACCCACATCTAATTGTTAGAAATACTTTTAAAGAACAACAATTAAAAAAATCATATCAGAGGGATTCTATATGAATCTGAATGGATAAAAAATTTTAAAGGGTTTTTGTGGGTTTTTTTTTTGTTTTGTTTTTTTGAGTGTGGGTTTTGGTTTTGCTTTGTTTGATGGGTTGTTTTGGTTTTTTTCCCAGAACCAATCAATATTTTAACAAGAGAGATTTGGTTGATAGTCTACTTGGATTTTCTAATGGTCCTACTTTCCTGCTTCCACCGCTGCTTTGTGTATTTCAGTATTGGCACGGGAGTCTGTGGATGTTAAAAATTTGCATTGGTTTCAAAAAAGGTTGAGAAATTAATGGAAGAAAAGTACATCTAGCTGCCATTCTTGTCTTGGAAACTACTGAACCATGAATTGTGGGAAGATGGAAGTGTAGAAAAACCATAGGGCAAAGATTTACTTTCCTGTAATAGTTTCCCTCAGAAATATATTTCTTTTCAGTCATGGAGAAGGGACGTTGACATGGACCCTCTGTCAACACCAGTGTGGTGAATCTTATAAATATTTGAAGAGTATAAAACTGCAAAATCCCCTGTGTAGCATCTGCATCTTACACTTGCCAGTGCTCCCTGTGGCTATTTTTTTTAATGTGAAAGGATAAATGCACCCAAGAGTTATTATCTGAATAGATTATTATTGAA
Organism: Aramus guarauna; assembly: GCA_013400195.1. NCBI lineage: Eukaryota > Metazoa > Chordata > Aves > Gruiformes > Aramidae > Aramus > Aramus guarauna. Next base: position 491,731 of record VXBL01005888.1, read on the forward strand.
TGTTTACTCTCCTATAACTGCAAATACTTACTTAATTTAAAACCGTTCCAGTAGTATGAAAGATGTATCACGCACCTTATGATCCTGTTGAGAAGGAGATACACCAGAATGCACCTGAAATGATTCAATATACTCTTTCTCAACATTCTGAATGGAATTCCCTTATAACTTTATCATGTGATGTTTTATATGTATTCTCTTTGTCAAGTGATGGATTCACTGGATGAACATGATATTGGGTGCTAAACTTTCTCATAGCTTTCTAAATCTTCTCATTTCGTTCAACAGATAGATATGGATTCAGTCTTCTATGTGAACATGACTCACACCTCTCCCCATTTATTCATTTGTTGCTTCTTATAGCAGACTCATCATCTTTCTCTTAAGCCTAGCTCAAAATTTAGCATCCAAACAAAATTTTGATGGAATCAAAATGTAAGAAAATAATCCTAAGAATGTCACTGGGTGAATTACAATCCCTAGAAGTCCAACTTTTTTCACTAGTGGAGTTATAAAGTGCCAAGGCTTTTACTGCCATGCAAGCCTGGAGGTGGGCTAAGCTAAGCTGAATGTCTTGGCACCTACCTGGTGCCTCTGATTCACACAGCCGGCATCCCGCTGCTCAATCCCCCAAGCGAATAATCTAGTATGTATATTCAGCACATGTCTAACCTATACTGAACGCATTGCAAAACTATGGCGGGTGTAATTGCTATGAGTGGTGGTTATAGCTGTAGGTAAGTGATAAGGGTATCTGCCCAGGGGATGGAAAACCAGGATCTTATGACTGATTTAGCTAGAGGGAATTCAAGCCACAGCTTGCACTTTTCAGAGGTGTCCCTTGAATTTCCATTTTCCTAGGAGAGTTTCTGTTTTATACTAAGTGATCAGTGAATACAAAATGTAATTCTAAAAGCCAGGGCCAAAGCCAGGACTTTGGGGAATCATCTGGTAAGGCAAAGAGGGGAGCCAGAGACAGGGTCCTGCTGCTCTCCTCCTCTTGCTGACACCGTGGCCAAGCATTAGCATGTGCCCTTGTCCACTTTGGCTGACAGCTGACGGGTGGCATAATCCTTAACCTTGTGAGTAGCTTAGCATATAGTATAGTAAATAACAATTATTACAGCCCTTCCTCCAACTTAAAAAGAAAAGTCACTTCTGTCTATAAAAAGTGAAACAATTTAGGGGGAAGCTGATAATCCCAGTATTCTGTAAGTATCCAGCTGGAGGCTTTCAATCTCTAGAAAGAGGTGATATTTTTCACCATTTTATCTCACTTAATTTAGGTGGGCCCTTGATCCTCTGCCCTTTTCAGTTTACTAACAGTAGTTGAATTCTGCTTTAGATGCCTCAGTCTCTACATTCAGTTTAGAGAGTGTTTTTAAAAAAATAAATAAATGAAAAACCAAAATTTAATACAGACCTGAGGCAAATCCAAATATCAAGGCACAAAAAACATGTATTTACCTTTTTTACCCCTAGAATCAATATGTCTGTGTTTGTATGATAGGCAAGAGAGTCGAATGTCTTTGCCTCCTGATTCTGCTTACAGGGCTCGCTTGGGAAGCCCTGTCAGGGCACTTGGTTAAACAAACTTTTATGCCTCTAAAAAAAAGTGGGGTTGTTAATTCTGCATTGACAAGTAGGTGTCTTGCTTCCCCTTGCAGGTGTGACCAAAGGGCCATGTTGATACCTATGCTGTAACACAACACGTTTTCATCCTCTTATGCGTTTCTAAAATACTCCTAAGCCTTTTCCATAAGGAAAGTAACTTAAGCTGTGGAAGTCTTAAAAGTAATTACGTTGAAAATGCTATATAGTACGAAGAAGATTTGAAGACATGGTTCAATATTTTGTTTTAAATGGATTTATAATTGCATATGGGGATTCTTTGCTTCCACAGTCCTGAATGAGACACAAGGAGAAGAATGACAGCATGTGTGGGAGTATTGATTTTTATATAACTAGACTATTAAATGATAGCAAAAAATGCATCATGCAGTAGATACTGCTAAGGACGATATCACATTCATCTGTCACTGTGGAATGAAAAGAAGTTTTAGACTAATACATCAGCTTGTGATATAGATTTTATGGACTTTTTTTGCTTTAATAATTGGATTAGAATTGTTGCACTTGTAACCTTTTTAGTAACTACTCCTTCAAGTATTGACACATGTATGTGTTTTATTAGTATCACCCTTGTTGCACAAGAGCCTGTGCTGCAAACAAATGGATGTCTAGCTCCCTAGAAATGTCTCTCAATGACTGCAAATTCCAAGAAAACATAAAACTTATAATAATATTGATTTTCATTTTTTTCCCTTTACTTGAATTTAGCAACATCTCTTCGGCTTGACAGCACTGCCTATTAAAATCCTCTGTTCAGGTTCAGATGGAGCCATAGTTCAAACAGTCTCCCTGTATGATGCTTAAATCATGTCAGACCCTCTGCAAGATCCTTTATGACTGTTTAGTAGAGTTGGGAGGCATTATATTGCCTATAATAGTTGTATCCAGTGAAAAATGTTTAATAAAACTAGTTTTAAATTTGTGTTGAATTAATATCATTCTTAATTAAAGAGGTTGAAAAAAGTGGTTATGATATTATGAGGTACTGGTTTATTTCTTTAAATTGAGTTTCATTTTTAGGTTGTCCTATCCAGAAAAATAAAAATGCCTTAAGGTAGGTGATTGTATTATGCACTAGTTTTTAATCCCTTTCTGACTTTATCTGGGAATACAGGAAATGTGTTTTAGAACCTTTTTCTTCCATAGCAATTTCTAAATCTCTCTAATTTAGAGATTTAGAAATTCATGATCAGGAATTAGGAATTAATAGCACCATGTAGATACAAAACACATTGGAACTGGAGAGCAGACACATTATCATATTTCATCCAGAAATATGATGACAGAGAGGCACTCTGAATTATCATGTAGATACAGTATGAATTTGAGTTGGTAAAGAGGCAATTCTCTAAAGCAAATGCAAACCTTTTGTCTAAAATGAATAAGTGATAGGAGAGTAATGTTGATCCAAAGATGGCCTTCGTGATCTCAGAGTAATTTGTTTAGTATGTATGTACAAGATGTAACATTTTGATTCCCTCCCCCCGGCCATGTGCAGAAAACCATATAGCTGTCCTGCATTATAAAATCCTGAGGGACGAACTTTAATGCATCTTAATCCTAGTAACACTGCTGGGAGTTTCATGTGAGAAGGTGATATAACACCTTCCTAATGCAGAGAAAGAAGTGGTTTCCAAACACAACATATTAAGGCCTAATCCTGTACCTGACTTGTGAGGTGTGCCTCAAGTGGGACTGTTTGTATAGGCAAGGATAATAATTGCCTATTTGCTCTTTACCCAAATGCAACCATCTGAACTATGTGCAATGCCAACAATATGGAAGTGATCACTTAAAAAACAATTTTCATTCTTATTTTAAATAATTTCACATTCTTCTCAACCATAACTTTTTCTGTATGTTTTGCTGAAAATACCTGAGCTCAGCTGGGAAAACCATACCCATGTAAACAGTTCTATTAACATCAAGGTTTGTGGCTAATTATGCTACGGAATAACCGAACAGTGGCACAGGCTCTTGGTCTCGTGGGGTTTCTTTAGGAATAGGAAGTTATCTCTGATTTTTTCCCCTTCCACTCCATCCTCTGCCTTTTCTAGTGGCTTTTTTTTGGTGGTTTGGTTTGTTGTTTTTTTTGTCAGCCCTTAACCTCTGAATAATTGTTCTCTTTAATATAAATGGTAACTTTACACACATGAGTAATCTTTTTGAATTCAGTGGAGACTACCTGTGAGTTTAAGACTGAACATCACCCTCATTCTCTGGGGCAGAGATTACTTCTCATCCATGACAGTGCAGAGCATATCATCAGCACTCTAAATAAACAGTAAGTAGTAACTACATATAAAATACCAGGCTTAGATTTATCAATGTGCAGAAAAGTACAGAATAGTTGTGTGTTTGGGTTTTTTTGGGTTTGTTTTGTGGGTATTTTGGTTTGCGTGTTTTTTTGTTTGGTTGGGTTTTTTTCCAAGACACTACTGCTTTCTCCCTTGTGCTTAAATAACTTAAAGCTGGCAAAATGATCTTGTGTTAGCCTTTCCAAATTATTTTCTTCTGGAACCAAGACCAGGTGGGAGAAAGATCATCCCAGACATATGCTTTTTGAGGAGGTATACATGACAGAAAAGACCCAGTTAGAAGTGAAAAACGCTATTTCAACTTGACCTTTAACATCCATCCCCAGATGATGCTGTGTGAATAGCTCTGGTGGTTTTTGCTTTGGAAAGTCTTGTTTTAGCCTAGTGCCTGGCATGCCAGGGCTCTCCGCAGTCCGCATCCTCGTTTTGGCTGATGCATTCTGATAATACAGGCTTTGGATAGAAATACGCTGGTAGAAGTTGCGTTGGTGATGGTGACAATATCTTTGCGGTGATGAGAGCCTGGTTGTGGTTGTTTAGTGGGGAAAGCAGAGGTGGTTCACCTGGGAAACATGGATGAGGTGTGACTATTTGTCCTTTTTTCTGTTGTTGTCTTCCTAATGCATTTCCAGCATCTTTCTATTAGCGTTTCTAAGATGTGCATCTCTCCCGCAAGACTCTATCCGTGCTGCACACAAAACAGAAATGACCTTTCTCTGAATCAAAGGCAGACTATCTCCAGAATAATCACAATCTTTATACTCTAAAAAATGCTTTTTTTAACACAAGTCAGGCAAGAAACAGATCGTTGTCTGGATCGTTATGTATTTCCTTTCCTGCTCTTCCCCCCCCTCCTTGATGCGGTGTGCATGATCAGGTGTATGTTAGTGATGTGAACTTACAGCTGCTGCTCATATTTCATACAGCATGTGGTGACAGTGGGAACGAGCACCACTCTCGTGACCCAACCTTTCCTTTCCTTCCTGTTGGCATTCCGAAATCACATCCAGCAGCAGACTTGGCAATAGTTGTTGAAGTGACTCAGGCTAGTAATTTGGGTCATTTATGGTGGGTTTTTTTTCAATCTTCTTGTTAAATTTGTTTTCAAATTACAGAAGGCTGCAGCAGGAGGCGGATGTGTAGTCCAGCAGCAGATGTTGCCTGCTACAAAAAGAGGGCTGGAAGGGAGATTGAGGACACTAAATGGGAATAAAGAGAAAAATAAGTCCATTTTGAAAGCTTTTGAAGCCATAATCGATCTCCATCATAGGAGTTTTGTGGTGTTTAGAAACCCATGTCAGGGCATCTTTTTCACCTTCAGATACTGGTGATGGCAGAAGGTTAAATTAAAAATAAAAATAAAAAAAGTAGTGTGAAGTTGTAGTAACTCTAGTAGCAGAAAAAAGTTGCAGCCACAGGGGTGAACAACAGCTGACATATCAAAGTGTAAAGTACGTTTTATCTTGGTTCTCAGTCCTTTTGTAAGATATTAATGGTTTATTTGAAATGCAAATGAGAAAGGACAAAATTTTATTGCAAAACCATATTCCACATCAAACTTTGATGTCTGATTATACAGAAAGAGCTTCTAAAATTTTTCTCTAGTCTTTAAAATCACCTCAACATATTCTTAAAGGGCCTGCATTTAAGATGAAAGACTTAGTAAGCAAACAGCACTCACTGTTTTTAAGTGCAGTTTCCTATTCTCTAAAGCATCAAGTAGGAGAATCATTAAGTGTCCTTTGTTTAAGTCGAATGGAAGGAGAGAGCAGGAGGTGAGTAAAGACATTGTGGTTATTTTTGCAGAGACTGTTTTATATGGCCCTTTTGTACCACCTGACATCAATAGTACTTCATTGGAAAACAAACAAGCAAAATGAAAACCCAGGAAAGCTCCTGAGCGCAGCTACCTGCACTGCCATTGGGAAATGAAATCTTCCTTCAACTTTCATCATTTGCACAAAAGGGCAGAAAAGCCGTTGGAGTTTTACATTAAATTTGACTTCTTTTTAGGACCTTTCTAAATTTTTTTTTTTTTCCCAGAAAGCATAACCTACTATTTTTGTGGAATATAAATCACACATTCTTGTATGTGCTGTACCATCCAGTAATTTCTACTTGGAAAGGCTTTACTTTTTTTTTCATCTATTCTACTCTATGTTCTTGCTCCCTTCCTTCTTTTTTCCCTCCACTTCCATCCCCAACTCCACTTCTTTACAACAGCATAAATGGCAACCAAATCGCAAGGAAGCGGAGAAGTGTTCTTAAATGACATCATCTCAGGAAAACTCTTGATCTCTTTGGTTTGCACTTTGAATGTCTCATCTGTGTGCCCTCCTGCACTCAGAAAGCATTACCAACTCAAAAAAAGCAGAGAATTCAACTCTCTAATTGAAGCTGGAAACTGTCAAACTGAAATAGAAGCTTTTTCCTAAGAAAACTGTTTGAACAGTTCCTTGGAAAAATGTGACAAAGCTATAATAATTTGTGAATGGAATAAGAAAAACTTCTAAAGGTTGTCATCAAAATAAATATTGTTGAACCATTCTGCTAATCCTCTTTTTCTTTGGTTTGGTAATGACCACTTTGCAAAACTCTGGCTTCAAGCCTGGGAGGGAAGTCCCCTAAAACTCGTATGGTGATTTTTTATTTTTTTTTTCTTTCACGTGCTTTTTATTTATTTCATTTTTTTTAGATGGTTTTTAGAAATACAAATAGATAGAATTGTAAAAACTAAAGATGGTTAATTTTTTTGGGTAGGGTTCCTCAGACCTAAGACGTAGACTTCAACATCTCAGTTATAATCGGTGGAAGGAACTGCACTTTTAGGGTCCAATTCAGTTCATAGAATGGATGTTGAATTTGTAACTTTTAAAAGTGCCTATTTTTCTTCATTGCCTAGAGAAACTTGGATAACTTAGGTCTAGGTATTTATGTAGATATCTAAATTTAGAAATTAATATTATGCTCTAACTTGACAGCATCCAGTCAAAAATAGACCTTAGCATCTGTGTAGACAGCTGAATTCAGGCTTCTATGTATTGTGCAACAGCTGCCAAAGAATAAACAAATATTCAAAAGTTAAAGGAATTGGAAAGAGAAAAATGCTGAAAACACTATGGCTATGATTTCATTTTACAAAAGTCAGTGCTGTGCCCTTATCTGGGGTATTGTGTTTGGTTTGGATTGCTGCATCAGAAAGACACATTGAAGAACTAGAGTGGTTGAGAGAGAAGCTGAGAATGCCAGGGGTATGGAGAAAGCTTTCTTGTATGAAAAGAGACTGAAAAGACTTGGACTATTTAGGGAGAGATGAATAAGGAGGAAATACTAAAATGAGCCAAAGTAATGATTACAGTAAAGAAAAGCAGGATGGGAATTTGTGTTTTTATTTTTAAAGCACAAATAGAAGAACAAGGAAACACTGATTGAAACTGGAAGGGGAAAATTGAAAAGTGATGAAAGAAAAGACTTTATTCACACATTGTGTAATTAACCCATGGCAGTCATTTCTATAAGATGGCACTCAGGCCAGTTTTTCACCAACCTTGGGAAAAGGGACTGGAAATATATATATATGGGAACAAGCGAAACATCTACAGCAATGATAATACACAACTTCCCCCCTGCCTCAAAAACAAGAGAGAAGCTTTGAGTGTTTTCAAAGCCATTTTAGTGCTGCTAGAATAGTGTGACTTTGGGATGATTTCAGATTTTACCACTTCTGAACCAAGTAGAAATTAAATGGTTTTGAGGAAATTTTTTTTCAGTAGTTAATTTGTTTATGCAAAATAAATGTGCTGTTTGAAACCATAAGATTGGATATTGCTTGGTTATCATCTGCTCTCATTTATTCAACTTTATGCAAAATCTGTTGTGGCCCTCTATCAGAATGAAGGCATATTTTTGTTTGTGATATATTAAGGACAAAATAGCAGCAATATTTCAAAAAGAGTGGCCTAAATCAGTTTCAGTACATTGTCTGGCTGGGAGATGAGCTCAAAGGAATCTCAAAGCAATTCAAGCAGGTTGCAGCCTTTAAATGCTAATTGGGTTTGTCTGCAATGTTATTGATAGAGCCTCTAAGGAAGAGAATGAGAATTCATTATTCTTTATATGAATAACTGAAGGAAAAGGAAGTCAATTAAAGGAAGATGTACTTTTTCTTCCTAAAGTCTAGATTTATCAAACCAATTTCAATCTTGTGTCTAGTGGTCAATGTAATGTGCAAGTTGTTTTTTTTTCTCTCTGAAGGACATTAAATATCTGTTGCAAATATCAGTGTTTATTTTACTTAAGCAGCTAGCAAAAATGTGATCTCTTGTTGATTGCTCTGATTGTGGGATGGAACATGGCAATGCAGTCCATTTCCCTGTCCATTTTGGTCTATTCCACAAGGATTATAAGAAGACCTGTTTCTCTGAGTTAAGAGCAGCTAAGTTTTCTGAAAGCCTAAAGATTGTTGTAACCAGGACCTGCCATCAAGGGGCTCCCTGAACCCTCTCAAGTGCCTTCATGTCTCTCTTTGTCCAAGGAGATCTGGAATTTCTGTCCTTGTCTCATCACCTACTCCTCTTGGCGGCATTGTGTTGTGCTGTGCAATTCTCCAATTCTCAGCTCAAGCTGGGATGGGGTTGGGGCTGTACGGGATTGGCGTAAGAAGGCAACACAGCCGCTTTCTGCAGTTATTTTGTGGTCCGTGGAAAAAAGTATGGGGAGACCACTTCCAGACGGGTATGACAAATATGCATGAGGTAGCACACTGATTAGAGGTGGCAAGAAGCAAAAAAAAAAAAAAAAAAAAGAGGTGATTGGAACTAAATCAGGGAGTATTTCTGTCCCTCATCTGGAATGCTGTTCTGGCTGCGTGCACTGCTCTCCCCTTTCTTGGTGTAGTTTGTTGTGGTCTGATCCTTAATGTCGTTATTAACCAAAAATTTCCATGAAGCTGCTGCTGCTGTGATTGTCAAATTGGGTTGGAATGGGACCTGGAATGAACAAGAAGGAGTCTAAAACTGGGAGCGATAGGCTGTATTCATTAGTGCATACCAGCTGCTCTGTTTTGATGTGAAGGGTATGAAAACATCAAACCAGGAGATTAAACTGGGTTTATGGCTGCTTTCTAGTACTATCAAAGAGACTGCTGTACTGTACTGGTGAATCCCTGTAATTTTGAGACCGGTTTGAAAAAGGAAGGCTATTCATCTTTCAGATTTATTTTGTTAAACCTAGGGAAAATGGATGTCATTGAGAGGACTGTTATTTTTCACAGACTTGCAGTAAAAACTGCAGAGCACCTGTAAAGATTGTGCTGGATACTGTATGTCCGTACCATGGATAGCTGTGCCCCAAACATCTTAGGGACCATTTCCCAAAATTAATTATTTTTTTTTTCCATTTCAGTGATGATCTTTCTATTTACTGGTCTTTTCATAAAACAGATTTAAAACAAAGAGCTTGCAAGCTATCAGATATTCACTGATGAAGTGTTGTTCAGTTTGGGTTTTTTCTGTATTCTTTTTTTTATTGTAGCATTGGAATAAGCAATATCATTATGCTCTCTTAAATCAACCCAGAAAACATTTCCATGTGGCTGGGCAAAAGTTAGTGCCCTTCTCCACAGCACTGTGGACCAGAGCCTGTATGTATTTCTTGGCAGACTCTCTTAGTCTTAAATTTAAAACAGAACAACAACAGTTGTAGTAGTACAGCACTTTGCCGGAGTGCTTCTGGTTTCCTCCTTGTCGCATCCCCTCCTAGCTAATTTTATAGGGTTTCTCCAGCCATTCTGGCTATATGTCTTTCTTATATGTCTTCATACTGGTGATATAGGTATAATGACACCTGTCAGGGCAAAATTATCTGCTCTTTATAGCTCTTTATCTTTGTGTATGGCAAACCTGTCTTGAGGCCTTATATTAAATCTCTTAAATCCTTCTGGGGGGGTGGGTGCATGCGCAGCAAATAGTGCATGCATTTGCAAGGGTCCGAAGAGGCCTTGTTTCTCAGGACTTCCATGAGATGTAATGCTGGTTATCTCCCTGGAAAATCAGTCCTTATGTTTCCAGGCCTTAATGCAAATATGTTAGACTTAGTGGGATGGGAGCCTCTGCCTGAAGTTTATTAACCTTCTTGTTGCCAGATGCATCATATCTAAAATAATAATAACTTCCTCTGAACTATTTCGTTCTTACAACAAAATATGCTTTATGTACATTTGTCTACTATGCTCCCTTATTAAATAAAGAGCAATAATAATGTAAGTAAACCAAATGCAAAAATAGTAAATATCCCTGCAATCAGGTCCTAAGTGATGGGGATTTAAATATAATTGCTATATAAGATGTTATATTTACTTGGTAGCTGCCAAATGAAAAAAGAGTAGATGCATATTTAAATTGAACTTGGTTTGAATTCTGCAAGCACCAAACATAGACAGCTAGATTCATTGCAGCTCTTTGTATTAGAGTTCTTGAGAAGAAAGGGTGTTTGGATGAAGGAGGGGGACAGTTTGTAGATATATAACTCTGCACAAAACCCAAACTCTGAAACTAATGAGGATACTTGGCAAAGTTTTTTCCATGCATATACTTTAGGTATAGTAAATCTGTTCTGCCTAATAGGCATCCAGAAGCTGTCTATAATTAGTACGTGTATATTATAGAAAATAAAGCTTTACCTTTGTAGCAGGAGAAAAGTTTCAGAATGAAGGTTTAGGGAACAGGCATTTAAAAAGGAGATTTGAGTTAGAGCAAAATAAAAGGAGGGCCTGTGCTTTGCTGCAGGTAGGCTGAGAACTGTGTCATGGCAAGTGTTGAGGATTAGGGGATGGTGAGTAGCGTGGTTATCTTCAATTGTTTGTGCTCCTCTGCGTATCATAGTGACTGGCCAGCCACAGAGCATGTCCGCTTGGTCTGTTGAGCATCTGTCTGGTTCAAATGATGCTTGTTGCTAATTGCTGTTGAATTGAACCCTGGCTTATTTTTTGGAGGGGTTTTTGGACAACTTAAATATTGAAGCTTTTTGATACTATCTATATAGTGTCATGTTTGTGTTTTAGTATTCTTTTGGTGCCAGCTCAACTATAATGGGATTTGCAGAGCATGTGAAGTGGTCACAGCCAATGTGGAGAAAAACAGGAAGAAATGTCAGTGTGATTTCAGAAGTAAAAATGGGAGCAATAAAACCATATGGCTGGTGCAGAATGAAGGTTGATTTCTAAATAGCTGGATTTAATATTTTTTTTTACACTATTTTAAAATGTAAATTATTTTGATGTAAATTTGATGAGACAGCAGAATATCACTCTATCTTCTTAGTGCCTGGTATGCTTCAGTGATGCAAACTGACTGGAAAACTGGTTTAAAGAGAGTTTAAAGTAAAATGAAGCCTATTTCTATGTCATTGTTGTTACCAATGGAGTACTAGTGACTGTAGCCCTAAACTTGTATTAATTTCCTCAAAAAATAAAAATTGGGAATGGAAATGTCATTAAAAAAATTTGCTTTCTGTAATGGCTAAATCTTGAGAATCAGTAGAAATAGTTTAAAGATGTGCTCATGGTGGCACTAATGAAAACGTGAAAATTATTGTTTACTCTCTTTGAAACGGTGACCAAAGCTTTCTTTATCACCTTTGGTTTTGCCTGCAAGGGAGATGATTCTTTTTTCATTGCTTTCCAAAGGGAGACTCCACAAACTGGTAACATTAGGAGAGAGGCTCATTAAATGAGAATATAATGATGTTTCAAGGCATTCAAAATTAGCTGTACATGCTTAAAATTACTATCTGCTTTCCATTATGAACCATATACTGCAATTAATTGGACAGCCTTTGAGAATATTTCCAGCCATCTGGATATCTGCAGAAATAGCTGGATATCTACAAAATGGTGGAAGAGCTTTATCTCTTCAGGTTTAAAAAAAAAAAAAAAAATGAAAGGCAAGCTCGAGTTTAATATCAATTAGGGCTTTAACATCTGTTACTAGAGCTAATAGTCTATAAACATCATAATTCTGAACATCAAATGTTAAAGGTTGGAATGTATCTGACTTAGTGTTAACAGTATATAAGTTATGCATCTAGATAGAACTGATTTTTCAGTGTTTCTGTCTAGTCGATGGACAGAGGCATCTACAGAGGATGAACTTGTTCTGTCCTGAAACAGATGTCAAAGATGACTAGCAGAAAGCACCCTTTCAATGTGCCTACCTCTACCATAACATCAGAGAGAAACTAGGTGTTGTCTTTTTAGATTGCTAGGGTGAAGTCAACTTAATTCCACTCTAAATACAGATTATTTAAAAAAAGAAAAAAAAAAAAGGTAGCGTGAAGTGGTGATGGATATCTCATAGAAGGTATAAGTCAAGTGGCATATTGGGAATCTTCTAAATCAGCCTGGCTTTGCAATCAGTAGGGAAGGGGCAAGGGAAAAGGGTGTTTGGAAGTAGTTAAATAAGACATACTGTTATAACTGGAATATTACACTCTTATGTTTGTTTGTTTGCTTTCACTTGTCCCACTTAGGTCTGAACCCCAGGAGAGCTATGCAGTATTGTCTTGGCTGTTTAAGTCCAACCACTTTTTAGACTGAATTTTTTATAGCTACTGAAGTGTAGATGCTGATGGTTCTGTGCTGTAAGGGCAATTACCATTTTCTCACCTTAATAAAACTTTTGCTAAGAACAGTCCTATCTCCATGCTTCTTTCTCAGTGATTTAGCATATCCCTGGTGTATTTGAATTGTTCATTAACCAGATGCTACCTAGATTAGAAGGGAAAAGGTAATCTACCATGCAACATGACCCAATACTTGCTTAAAATTGAACTAAATTTGTTCCAAACCATAGCAAATAACATGGGCTTGTCCCTTGGGCTTTCAACTGAAAATTTCATCCAGAGCTTATAAATGTCATCTCTGTGTCCGTATGCAGCTTCTACGTATGCCGTTTTGCATAATGAGGTGTCTTGTCAGTTTTGGACAAAATTTGGATAATGTTGTAGGGACAAGCCACAGGCCATTCCTTCTCTGGGGTCTTTTGTGGGGGGTGGTTTTTTTGGTGGTTTTGTTTGTTTTTTAAATCATATCATACAGGGAAAATCAAATAAATAGTTCAATAGAGATTCTGGAGTTAGATCTGTCTCCCTTCTGCACAGATCTGTTGATCTGTTTAGGACTTTGTGAAGCTTTAAGGCGATGTGAATAGAGCTGGAGACTCTGGTTAGTGTTCATAAAGAGATTGAGGGACCATAGGAAGCAGACAGACTTCTTGCAGAATTTGCATAAATGCTCCAACAATTTGGTGATTAAACCTAAAGTTTAGCTAAACCATTGTAAGCACTGCTATAGATCATTCTAAGCACATATTTATATTCGAGTGCTTTTGATGTCTTCACAGCTCTGACTATAGGAGCTAAAACCTCTAATATATGTATACTTCTGGGGATGGTTGGTTTTGGTTGTGTTTTTTTTGTTTGTTTTTTTTTTTTTTTTTAATTATTCTCATTTACAGTCTGTAGCAGCATGCAGACCACTGGAAACGTGCAGAAAAGAGTGAGTGCTAGGGAAAGAGCCACGACTCAGTCCTCTCCACATTTAGAGTTTTAAATTCTTATGGTACCATTCATAGTCTTTATGCCACACAAGGCACGAGAAAAGACAGGGTACTTAGAAACCTGCAGGCACGAGAAAAGACAGGGTACTTAGAAACCTGCAACTTACTGGAAAAAATGCAAGTTAAGTATACTTACCGTAAGTTTTGCATGATGACAGTAGTAATAGTAACATAATACAGATGGAGGTAGATACCCTCTTTTCATCTGTTTTCCATTAAAAAATGTGTGTAGCTTCTGTGTCTGTTTTGCTGTTAAACCTAGCTAGAAGAGTAGCACTGAACTTCCTTTTTGTTCTTTTATATCATTGTCCGGTAACGTACTCCTAATGTTTCAGATATTTCATCTTTCTTCCTCTCTCGCACAGAGCAGGTAAGTGCTGCGATGTTCAAGATCAAACCATCATGATGGAGAAGGTTCAACTTTGGTGAAATGACTTCACTCGTTTTAGATAATGATATAAAATATATTATGATTTTTGAAACTGGTATACATATATATATCAGAAAGGCTGAATTACTCCGTGATCTTATGAATGTTAAATATTACAAAGCAATGCTTTTCTTCCTGGTGAAGTTCTAATGTCAACATGCTGTGGCAGTGTTATGAGCACATGTTTTTTCTGTAGAAATCCTAACAGACGAGTATATTTTTGATATTTTATTCACAAAGGTGTTCAATAATTTATATGCTACTTTGCATCCAATTGTAAAACTGCTCAATGAGCAAATTAAAGCTTAAGATGACTGTTGGGTTTGTGGAACAGAATTCTGTTCATCACTTCAGTTCTTTTATCTCCAGCCTTTCTCATTGTTCCATCTATCCTTACAGCTGCTGCTTCTCTTGTGTGATGCCCATACCTTTCTGACCATCAGCTTCTGTCTTCCACTATTCATCCTCTTTTCTGTCTACAGCATTTCCATTTCTGTAAAAACATCTGAAGCTTCCACAACCTACTCAGTTTTCACATTCTATTCGGAGTTGTGAATTTACAGGAAAATGGCAAATTTGCACCTGCTACAGCATAGGGAGGTAGAAGTAAAATTCCTGTTCTCCCCTTAACATATTGGCAGATACTCCCTCTTGAGGCATCAGCTGAGTAGTTGGACGTTCATCCCTGCATTCTGTCTTTAGAAACGATGTTTCTTTGCTGCATGTAGCTTTAAGCAAAATTTCTTTACCCTGTTTGCACAAATGTCCAGCATGAAATACTTCCATTAGAGTCAAAAAGGTAAATGATCTTTATACTTGTGTATTATTATTATCTGTTCTGCAATTTGACAAACTGACTCTCATGAGTTCACAGTGAAGAAGTTTAGTGTCTTGGAAGGCTCTGCTGACCTCAGAATTAATGAAGTAAAGACCATCGATTTTACAGGGAATAGTGCCATGTCAATTAACAACCAAATTACTTTGTTTATGTGTATGATTTGAGAAGATCTGAAAGGAATCTAGAAAAATTCAAGTTGGCAATTTCTTTCTCAAATGAGGGTTTGTGGTCGTACCCACTACATTCAGTGCATGAACTTCTCCCAACTGCAGTACATTGCAAGAAAGGAGAAGTCATTCTGCTGCAGATAATATTTCACCATGTTGAAATGTTAATAAATGTGACTTAATTTTGGTTAAACTGTGAAAATCAGGAAGGTTCCATTTGTGGATAATTCGATGCTAGAATGTATGCACTCCCTAATGGTAATTACTTTTTAAATGTGTTAAACACACATGAGGCACTCAACTATATCTCAGAGCAGGTAAAGATAATTTCAGTAAGATTCCATTGATATTCTGTTGGGTTTTACTAGTAATCAATAGAAAAGGTTAGCAGCAATGTCACTTAATTAGCACATGAATTTGCTTTGGTTTTCTATTTATTGAGAAAACAAGAAGTTCAAATTTTGATCTAAGATCCTTAAATTGTTGACAACTCCTGACCAGTCTCATGACTGACAGTAAATTAATCATGCAAATTCCTGACAGGCCAGTGTTACCAGTTAAAGTCTTTTCTGGTTGTGGTGGATTGATTCCCACCCCCACCCCACTCCCCACCAAAGACTTTTGTAAGGGAGTGCAAGTTGGAGTTGGGAGCAGACGTTTCAGCAGTCATTGGATGGTCAAAGTTGAGGTAAAGGCAGCTTGGCAGTCTTGGCAATGAAGCCAGGAATTTTGTAGATCACAGGAATATGAAAAAAGCCAGAAGTGGGGCATGAAGAGGAGCATAAGAAATATGTTTGGACGAGTATAATTGGGAGAAGACTACATCTGCAAAGGCCAGGAAAAAGGAATGTGCAGTAATAGTTTGACAATTTAGCATATTGAACAAAGCTGAATAACATGAAAGGAAAGTCATATCTTACACTTGACACACAGTGCCTGCAAATTTTAGGTGCATGATAAAAACTTTGAGTTTTGTTTAATAAAACATACATTTTACCAAATAAGCCTGTTACTTAAGAGAGAGTTTAGTTGGTTTAAACATGTATAAACTGTAGTCGAGATTTATGACAAATTAATGAGATCAATTTTAATTTTATTCAAGCTAAACCAGTTTAACTTCTCATGAAGATTGAGTTTCAGATGGGTCAACTACTGGAACAAGAGATTAGGGCAAAGTTTTCCCACAAAGAGAATTTCCAGATAGGTGGCAGTTATGAAAACCAAACTTCTTATTGATGGTTAAATCAAACGTAGGAACGTAACTCTGTTCTGTATTTGTCTCCTGGCCTTAGTTACTTGCCTGAGGTCACTCTGTGAGTCAATGGCAGAGCTAGAAATAAAACTGAAGAATTATTACTCCCAGTCACAGACACTAACCACAAGACAATCTTTCTCTTCATTTCCCTTTTAATGGACTACGCTTGCATTTAGCATTCCACACCAGTCAACAGGGAAAAATTATTGGCTGTAGTTAGACAAGCGTACTGAAGAGTACCTCAGAGTTTATGGATTAAAACAACTATAAAATTGCTCAGTTTTATTATTATTATTTATTGTTTGCAAACATGGAAATTCCGTAAAAGTTTACAGAATAAGGAGGTCCAGCACAGGACTTAGGTTTCCCAATATTTCTTTTCCTTTCCAAAAACAATATGCATTACTTAAAATATTTAGCTGAAAGAAGTTGTTGTTGCCAACATTTTTCTGATACTTATTCTTGGAAAAATATATTAAAATATGAAAGAACTCAAAATGGAAAATTATCTTAAATTATCCTGTTCCCATTCTTAGCTTCTCTTCTTCACCTAGTAATTGTTACAGAGTTCTCTGCTAAGAATATAAAACAGGACGTATTAGTGAAATCAAGAGTACCTATAGTCCTGAGTACTCTATGAAGGGTTTTCTTTCATTGCCAGATCATTTTCACTAGTCTGAATGCCAGCTCAGTTCTCCACGCTTAGGTCAGCTTCCAGATTTTTTAGTTGATTTGTCTTCCTGTCGTTGCCAATCAGTGTGAGTGAGTGGTGGGAACGAGTTGTGTTATCAAGTACCATTCGACATGAACAACCCATAAAAATTAATGGCTATATTTTTCTTTTGGGGTTTCCATTAATTTAAATGTGATCCATATTTGACAGCAAACATTTACAGCATGAATTGGAATAATTGAGAATTGAGATGAAAAACTAAGGTTAGCTGGTCATGAAACTTCAGACGGTCTGACCGCACAAGTTCAGCAAGGACGCAGCACAGCACGTCCAGCAGTGGATAAGACACAAGATGACTCTTGTCTTAGAGACATAGTCACAAAATAAACAGATCCGCATACCTAGCGGAACCCGGCAGTGGTTGTAGGACTGCAACAAAAGCGTGGGGCAGCTAAACACCAGGCCGCAGGCAGCGTTGGTTTTGCATATCAACTGCCAATCTACAGAGACGTGCCATGCAGCTCACTAAGTAGAGCAGAGAATAACCTTCAGGACGTCTGCAATAACGAGGCTTAGGGCAACACTTTATCATGTTCAGGAGCTGCAAATTACTTCCATGAGGAGAGGACTTACCTCCATGCATTCAGAGTGCTGGGGGGGGGCAGGGGGTGTGCTACATCTATCCAGTTGCAGAACAAAGAGGCAGTGGTGTAAAAACTTATTGGTGCTTCCAATGGCCACGAGGCCCTGCAGTAGTTGGTGTGTATTTTTGAATTCAGAATCTCTGACACCTTATGGAAGTGGAATGAGCATCTATGAATGAACCCAGGGTGGTGAGATGGGGAATTGGTGCTGATAAGAGATAAGATGCTGGAAAGGGTGAATAAATTAGCATGAGCAAGTAGTCCAGTAGTGCCACTGCAGAAATGAGACAGGCACTTTTGAATGCCGTACTTGGGGAAGTAGAGTTGTATGCAGAAGCCTAACATATGCACTGGTGTGTCTGGTGTTGCTACCTGTGCTAAACTTGAAAAATGTGACAAAAACTACAGTTTTGTGAGGATCTGCTGACAAGTACAAGTGTGTTGATGTGCCTGGAACTATGTGGAGCTTCTTGTCATTCATCACATCCACCCTGTGCTTTTTTGATTTAAAGGACTTTCTGTCTTCTCTTTCTGTGTGTTTATTTATTATCAAAGGATTGAGAGTATAATCAACCTCAGCTGGCCAAGAAACAGCAATTTTAAAGTCTCCTGCTCCTTGGTCTTTTGTGTGACCCATATACTTAAGTTTTTGTTCATACCTTAACGCTAAATCCCAGTAGGGTGAGGAAAAAGCAAGCAAGCAAGCCTCAGAACCTAACACAAACCACAGTCAACAAGTAGCAGAATCCAATAGTAAATTTCAGGCTTCACTTGACTACAAATTAATTCTGCATTCTAACTATGCTCTCTGGTTCATTAACATTCCAGTTTCTTTTGTGTTTTCTGAGTACTGCATTTAACTCTAACACATCCCAGTTTATTTCTGCATAACCTCATTCCACCACAACATTCCAGTAGCAGGCACTGGGCTTAGAGACATGCAGCTGCTTGCTTTTTTGCCCCCACCCCCCTTCTCATCAAAGGAGTTTCGCCATCAGCTTCCATAAGGCAATATTCCACCAAGGGTGCATTAAAAATGAGGATAAAGTGTGAGTACCTCAGTGAAAATAGCTTCTTCCCCCCACCCCACTTTTTTTTCCTCTGTATTTTTTTATTTGTAAGCCATTTGGATCTTTCAGAACTCTCTTAAAAGTCATTAATATTGTTATGGTACTCCCTAGTCTCAGTAGAGGGACTTAACCTATTAAATAGACTCAAGGAGGTGGGGAACCCTTCCATGATAGCAACAATACCAGGCTTGTTTTGCAAGATTCCTCTCATACTCCCCACCCCTTAGAAAGATATAATTTGTAACTAGTAATCTGAAAATAACATGAAAATTTGTTTTTAATGCAAAAATGACTATAGTAAAATTTACTGAATGTGAAATCATCATGTACTCTTCTTATATAAAGTACAAATGACGTAAACTGTCAAGCTTTGGGTTTGCAAGCTGATCAACTGGAGTAAGAGAAATCTCCTAATCTCCAGGTGCATGAGGTTTTATGCATTCCTCTAAAGCATTAGACCACAGCTGGAAACAGATGAGGATGATCTGTGGCACTTAGTGTAACAATTCCCAGAAAAATATGCATTTAGCATTTGCAGCCATGAAATCAGTACATTTATTTAATGGATTTCTGGTTTTTTTTCTTGGACAAATGGTATTCCAAAAATGAAATGTTTGGCAGACTGCAATACAAAGTGTGAGGCAGATTTTTTTTTTTGTTATCCTTTAATAAAAGGTGAGGGATGCAATATAATTATTTCACTTTCTTCTGCTTCATGCACCTCAGTCACAAACACATAATGGAAATGCGGTGCGACTTATGTCACCTTCACAAGCTGCTCCATAGCCAAATGTCCAGGGGCTCAGACCTGACTTCAGAGCCCTTCTTCTGGGATTATTTCTGTTTTTCATATGGTAGCTGTGTAATGTACAACGCGTAAACTAAGCAGGGAGTATAACCTAGTTTCCCCCACTCCCCACTGAGTACCTTGAGTACAAGGTCATTGAAACAGCCCACTCTGCCTGCAAATACCTTCACCCCTCTGATGTGCAGCCATGCAAGGCATCTTCACCACACTCTTCTGTACCTGGTGGACAGGCACTCTGACTTATATTCCTCCCACTAATTCTAGATGCTTAACTGAAATGTTAAAAGGAGTTCAGGATCTTGCCTCAGTAATGAATGGAAAGAGAGAAGCAGTTATCCATTAAACTTATTTGCAAGTAAATTGCTCATGGGATGTACATACCCACACATGCCCTCTCAACCACAGCAAATTCTCTCCAAGTTTAGGAAAGCACCTAGAATTAGATGGAGGAAGATGTGTTTTTCTGAGATGCACGACAGGTGGGTTTGAATTTCTTCTCTCCAAGGAAAGACCCAGATCCCACCTCTGCCATTCTCAGTTATATATGCTAACCTACGGGATACTGTGTAAGTGATTTCTGACACCCGCTATTGGACGTGGCTTATACGTACGAGTCCTACCTGCAGGTGAGGCATCTGCATCTCAAGTGGAGGGAGCCACTAAGCCCTTACGCAGGTGCCTTTGCTTCAGAGCGTGGCAGGAATTTGGAGACAACCCTGTTGTCTACCTGTAAGTTTCTTCTTGCAAACTTTGCAGCTTTCTAGGTCATTTCTTCAAAGCTTTTGCTGCTGGTGATTTTTTTTTTTTTTTTTTAAAAGGGATACAGAGTCATAGGTTAAAAGCAAAACAGGAACATGTGTACATTACTGCCTCTGTCTGCAAACTGCCCTACGTAACAGCACCAGTCACAGAGTCAGCCAGGCTAAGCGGGTTTCCAGCACATCCCAGACCCCTTCAGATCTTCAGCTCCTCCGCTAAAGCTGTTCTCTCTCCTGCTCTGCAGGATAAAGGGTAATACTCGTTTCACTCCTCCTTCTTCTTCTGGATGAAATGAGTGCAAGCAGGGTTGACTGCAGCCACAGAAGATTACTAATCACTTCTGGCAGCTTGGTATTAATATACCCATCACAGCGTCAAATCCTGGTGCTGTGAAAAGGAAATGCATCTTCTTAAAGCTCTTAGCCTGGAAGACACAATTTAGTTGCGAATAGGGATGTTTCTGCTGGAAATATAATCTCCTTTCCCTGATTTTGCACTGAAGACAGCTACCTCGTGGCTTTTATTTGCAGTTATAAGTCTGTAGTAAACTGTGTGACTTAAGTATGTTGCATATCTGTGTGTGCAATACATTATTCACGTGAACAGAAAGATCATGTTTGCATGATGGTTTTTTCTTCTCACTGTAAGCATTGAAGAGTAAAATGCAATTGTTGATATGCAGTTATGCCATTTAATATTGTTAAAACTTGCTGGATTGGTGAATAATCTAATAGTACAGGTTCTCAAGAATTACTTTTTTTTCTTCACCTAAAGAAGTGATGATATGATAGTACCAGAAGATGTTACAGTAGCATTTTGGCCAATGTAGTATGAAGTGCCTTGCTGTAAATTAAAGTCGAACATGTGTTAAACATTCTCTATCAAGCGCGCAGTTAGGTGACTTGCTGAGGAAAGATGTCCTAAATTAAAAGTTATCTGTTCCTTCTTATGATGTTCCTAGTTTGGTATCTTAAACTTCTAAGGAACTGGGCGTTTGGGGGGGTTTTGGCATTTTGTTCTTAAATAATGGGGACAAAGTGATCTGCCTCCCTGTATTTTGTCGTCACAATTCCACTGACATTTTTTTAGTAGAGCTCTTTTACAGATCTTGTAAATAAAGCAAGGTGAGTATTGTCTCTCTCATGAAAGACAAGGGATCACAACTGATGCAAAACATATCACCTGAGCTACTTCTGTGCTAATTCCACCTCTGTTCATAGCCGTGGTGTGATAACAGCTGTTTGGTTTGATGTAGAGCAGAAAATAGGTATGCGATCTCACACGTCTTCAGTACTTGTACTTTCAAAGACTGTCTTGAGTTTAGCAAAAATCATAACGATTTAGAACTCAATGAAATCCATCCATTAAAAAGTTCAGCAAATACTTGGCTGCAGCATGCTGAAACCCGTGTTCCTGAAAATTGGGTAGGTTTTTGAGTGTTATGTTTTTATTAATCTTAAATAAATGAAATATTTGAATAAGATCATTTTCTCCAACTCTTCAGACATCACAACTGTATGTCTAAGAAGAAAATAGTTTGGGATTAAGAAACCTAGGTGTTTTAGGTTGCATGAAAATTGATTCAACTAAGAATTTAAAAATGTTCTTAGTTTTAAATTAATAGCTGATATATCCATTGTACACAGGGCTTCAGCAATTCAGTGAGATTTATTACATACTTGACTTCAATTCCTGGAAAAATACTGGAAGAAGTCACTAAAAGTACCTGTAAGCACCCAGAAAAATAAAGGCAATGAGGGATGGTAAACATACATTTGCCAAGAACAAAATGTGTCAAACCAATTTAATTTTCATCTCTCATAAAAATAACAGGTCTTGTGGGTAAAGGACAGGCAGTAGATGTCATGTATTTTGACTTCAGCAGAAGAAATTATTGTAGGTGGATAGGGAATGTTGAAAAAGCTGTAATAGGGCAGTGTTATTAATATTTCACTGTCAAAAAGAAGCGTGTGTCAAGAATGTGCTTATTAAATCTGTAGATGACACCAACCTGAGAAGTACTGTAAGTACTTGGAAAACAGTGAAGCAGAAGATCAGGAAAAAAAGTTATAATGTCATTACATAGGGAGAGGTACCTGGAAAATGTAATGATGTTGCAATAAGTAGGAAATGCCTCAGTTTTGCTAAAGCTTAAAATAAATTGTGGCTGAATTAAAAAAAACAAAACATGGCAGATAATTACATTTGCTGTTTTTCTTGATTACAATTGAAAAAGATTTGATTTTCAGTATTCATGTTGACACTTCAGGTGTGATATTTCTATCTAATGATTTGGATGAAAGAGACCATACAAATGAAAAGGGTCATAAGATCTTTTTGCAAAAAGTTCAAATCTTTGATATCAAACTTTAAAGCTTTTTTATATCACAACTGCCAAAACCTTCAATTTCAGGGTTGCAATTGATACCTCTGCTCTACTCAGCCACAAACTTTTCTTGTATTAACTAATATTTTATCATTTAAGTGGGCAAAATACAATTTATTTGATAATTTGAAAATACCAGAAGTTCTGTAACAAGGCAATTTTCATCTCTTTGTAACAACGATCAAGGAAATATGCTTGGTAAAAGTAGTTTAGTATCATATTTGAATATTGTTGTTAAAAGGATGTTATCCACTTTGTTACTTTGTCTTTATATTGTATATTGCTTCTGATAGAAGTATATTAACATCTGTTTATACATCTTAATATACTGTCTATACATGTTAATTATACCGGAAAGCCTTACATTTTGCAAAAGTCTATCCTTAAACTGTCCTTCAGGAAGCTATGATAATTTTAAGAAAATTATTTACTTACATTCACAAAAGAAACGTGGAAGGACTGGAATTCAAATCCCAATTCCCTTGACAGCATTGTGTTAACCTCATTAAAGAAATTCTATTACATGTAGGAACACTGTGAGGTTAAGTAAAGGATTGCTGAACAATTTCTTTTTCATCATATCAAAATTATTGGGCTTAAGTGATCAAATCTCAGCAAAATAAATGCTTCCAAAATTTGTTTAACTTCAAAATAACTATGGAAAATTTCTTTTAAAAATAATAATAATAAAAAAACAACCAAAAATTCTGCTGTTTGGTTACCACATTAACATTCCATTTGTTGTGTTTCTAGGCAATGCATCTTTAGTATTGATCTCTTTAATATGTTTTACCATCTTTTTCTTAGTAAGATTGTTTTACCTTCACTGAAATCATTATATTTTGTTTAATAAGATGAACATTTAATGTGCTCTTGGCATGAATTAATTTTTAATAAACCATTAATAAGTCAGATCTCTATGGATTTCTTTCCCCTAAAAATCAAGGCCTCTTCCAGCAAGGAGTTTTTGATAGATCCTGGCATTTGAATTTATTGTAGCATTTTCAACATTATTCATAAGAAGAAGAAAGGAAAAATTCTGGTTAGTCAGACTATAGATGATTTTTTTTTTTTCCTCTTTGATACATTTATGAGACAGTGTAAAATTTTTATTGCTAGAGGAACTGATTCTTTTAAGCTGTGGTGAAACCTGGGTTATTATACCTTGTGTTCCAATTTCCTAGCAGAAATTAGCAAAATTGCAAACTTTATTTATTTGTCTGTCAGAATGTTTGTGTTGCACTTGACTGAGGTTTTTTGTTTGGTTGGTTGGTTGTTTTTTTTCCCCCTGGGTTTTGTGGGGTGTGTGTGTGTTGGGTTTGGGATAGTTTTTTGGGTTTTGTTTTGGTTTTGTTTGTGTGGTTTGTTTTGGGGTTTTTTGGTTGGTTTTTTTAAAGCACTAATTAACTCTTGGTTAATGAGCTACAGTGACAGTTTTTGCATTGGTGCCTCAAAGATCTGAGTAGCAGAACTGATATGGTCTGAGTATGGAAACAGGAATTCTACTTAAAACTTGCAAACTTACCTTGGTAAACTACAGACCTACCCTTCTGCCTGTTCTGTCCAATACTTACGAAGGAGATAGCGTGAACGTATTGATGGTTGATTTAATATTGTCAGCCATCAGTCTTCAAATGATAAATTAAACATGCCCTGAGTTTGCATGTGAACTCCATGAAAAAGCTGGATGTTCCTGCTCTCATGGGTGGATGGATGCTCCATGAAAAGACCATATCTGGGTCACTTTTTGTTGCACTGACCATAGAGTTGAGAAGAGGTGAATGAGTTTTCGGTTCAGTTCAAAACAGATTGTTTGTTTTTTTTTTTTTAAAGAACAGTATGCTAGGCTTTAGTTAGGCTGATATCAGGTAGACCATTTGGGAGAAGGTAGTTTGGTACTTGGGGGATGGAGTGGAAAGGGCTGAGTTGTTCTCTCCAGAGAGAAAGAGATCAAGACTGTAGAAATGTAAACTATCCTTTAAAAAAAAAAAAAAAAGTTAGTTACTTCTATGCTAATTGCTCTGTCAGAGTTTAGGAAATCCAAACAACAATCCACTAATCTGCTCACAGGTACTCAACATTTATACCAGGGGCTTTTTGTTGACGTCTGGTGGGTTACTGCACTTAACTGAAGTCCAGTGACTTCTCCCATTCGGCGACAGTTGGACTTGGAGCTGTGTAACCTCTTACATGTAGCCATTTGTTTTGGGGATGGTATTTCTATTAGCAGAGCACTTCAAGTCGTCAAGTGGAAGGCTTCTCTGGGATCATTTTGCGCAGCTGGAGCTCAGTTTCGGTATAAAGCTGATGCAAGTTTTGGAGATGTTTGCTTAAAACTTACAGGAAAAATTAGTTTGCTCTGAGTTTTAGACTCTGATATTACAGACTGGAAGGAGACAAGCAGGTACAAAGCCACTTGGTCAGGATCTACTCTGAGGCAAGAGCAACCTCTGGTTCTGCTTATACCTGATTGATTTTAATAACATTTTGAGGGACTAAGACCTCATTGCTTCACTCCAGCCAGCATGACACCTAGTCATCTTCTCAACTCCAGCTGTGCTACCACTTCCCCCGAGTTACATGGGGCTACTGTCAGCACTGGGTGTGCTGCACGGGATCAGGCTGGACGTAAACTGGGATTTGCCGAATTTACTGCTCCCAAGGTGTTGTTTTTTTTTTGTTTTCTTTTTTTTGTTTGTTTTTTGGTTTTTGTTTGTTTGTTTGTTTTTGGTGGGGAGGGGTGTGTGTGTTTTTGTTTTTTTTTTTTTTTTATTTATTTTTGTTTTATTTGATGTTTTGTTGTTGGGTTTTTTCCCTGCCCCCCAAAAACCTCTCTGTGTTTTTAATGAACTGGTGAATCTGAGTTAACTTCAGCATTTTAAAGGAACTGCAGCAAAGCAGAGGAACTAATGCGCGTGTATGGCAATATACACACTATTATATTCTGCAAAACAAATGTGGCTGTTTCTTCCTCCATTGCATTATGGACACAGAGTCCTCCTCAGGTTTCTCACTGCGCTCAGAAGTGTTGTGTGTGGAATTCAAAGACAAGATGTATATTCCTGTGCTGTTGTGTGTTGAAGATGTTCTCAAGTCTGAGCCATTAATTTAAGAGTAATCTTACATTTATTTTTCTTAAATTGGAGCTAAAGGTTTTTCGAATAGACTTCAAAGAGAAATTGATAAAACAGCCTGAAGAACTTATAATTGGCCTGGATTTGTAAACTACATAGCTATATATATCCCATGGTTACTTCCAAAAAGCTCATCAGCCTCTTGCTTCAAAGGTGCTGACAGTTTCTACTGTAGTACAGTTTGAATAAGCCTGCAAACATGCAAAGGCAATCCAAGATAACCTTTTACTAACACTAGAAGCTGATTGATCAGGTCGAGTGACAGAAACAACCATGCAAGGCTAAACCAAAGTCTGAAGAGGATTCTTATTCCTTTATTTGTCTTCATTTTAATTGCTGCTGAATCACAGAGGTATAAGGGAAACACCCACGGGCATTCCCTTGTAATGTGGTTCTGTGAGCATAAGGATCATGTCTCTTGCAGGCATCTTTTCAAAGCAATTACTGATGGCTTGTACCTTATAATACAGCCATTTTTATTATTTTCCAGCTTAGTTACAGTACATTTCAATGCTTATGTCACCTGCCTTCCTTCCTCAGCCTGTACTAATTCTGTCCATCCTGAAGTAAGCAATCTTGAATAGTTTCCATGAACTTCTGTTTCAATAGATGCAACATTGGGGTTTTGGTTGGGGTTTTGGTTTTTTTTGTTTTGTTTTGTTTTTTTTAAGATGTAAAGCAATCCAGCACAGAGGATTACTATGGTGTTCAGAAAATTGCTGTGTTGTGTTAAATGTGGAGTTGTATTGTAACTGTTATGAAGCAAATTAAAAATACCATAGACAGATACCATTAAAAAGTTTTTTTTTATTGGGGGTAGGAGTTGTGGGGTTTTTGGCCATTTTACTACTTCTCAGGCTATGTTGTTTGAATGTGATCACTGCTTTGTGTATCTTGGTGCATCAAGCTAGGTATTTTTATGTATTAGTAAATTAATATAGTCTTTGTTCTTGTGGTTTATCTAAGGAGTAAATAAGCATTCTTGCAGCGATGTTTTTAGGCACACGGAGTAAGTTTTACTTTTAAGAGTATGGCCCCACTGTTTTTCTAGTAAGGTGATTTCAGGTCTGATGACATAAATAATACACTGGGGTGAAATAGAAATTACTGTTCTAAAGGGATTTGCTAAATATTACTATTAACTTTAAGAATATATATTTATAATAATTGGTATTTTAAAATATTGTCAATTATAATGATTCATACAGACAGCATAACATGTGAAACCCACGCTATAGGAAGAACTTCAACTTTCAGGATCCTTTAAGTATATGGTCTTCATAGCTATAAGTGGAAGAACTGTCATCAATCATGGCAAAAAACAGTACCAGGATTGCTAAGAAAGCACTTAAGCAGGCTACCATGCATTGCAATATTTGCATTCATCGAGTTTGGCCAGTACAATAAGCACGTGTGTGGATTTTTTGCCTAGCCTGAAACAGCAGTGCAGGAGCTGCTGCAGCAGCCTGCTCAGTGGAAATGGGGCCAGGTGTGGAAAGGTTGATCTGAGCTCTGGCACCTAGCGTTCAGTCTCCTTGTCTTTGGCATAGAAGCCGTACTGCTAGGTGCACCATAGGAAGGCTAAGGAAATAGAAAGAACTAAATATCCCAAACGAAAGGTGGAGCATGGTGGGCAGGAGCAGTTGCTGAAGTACAGATTCACTTGTTCACAGTTCCTTTGCACAGTCTAATAGGAAAAAATGAGGAAAATAGTCTTAAATCAGACAGTGGTTTTCTAACTATAGTTTGAAGGAATCTTCTGAAGATAATCATGTCTTGTGAGCAGAGTATTTGCTTAAGAGATGAAAGAGACTGGTTCAGTGCTGTCATCAGCACATTGTGAAACTGCTGTTGTGCAGAATGTAGGGCACAAGAAGCAAGAGAGAAAGTGAGGAGGAAAATAAATGCAGGAGGGATATCAATCCTTGTGACTCAGCTTTTGTATTAAGCATTGACTATTTACTATATGAGTGGTCTTGTAAACAGGGATGCAAGGTTTCAGAATCCCTGTTTCTCCCTGCTCCATCCTCCCCGTAGGTAATCTTGTTACAGCCACTTTGATAAGAGACATGGATTTGAATCCTTTCAGGTAGAGGAAGACATTGGACTTCAATCTCCTACTCTGTCACAACTCCATTTTGTGCAGGTTTTTATGCTGGTGGTGAATGTTATTAGTACTTTGAGAACACCTACCAGACTGAGGCTACAAAGACATATAGACCAGAAATAATCTAGTTTTTTGAAACTGGCTGCTCTTCATTGCCATGATACTTATCTCGCAAAACCTGAGCGGAAAGGGCAAACACAATGCCATGTGCAAAACAAGGGGAGGAGGAAGAATCTTGGCATTACAAAGTTGTCAGTTTAACTCATTTTTTGTTAGAAAAGCATTGGAACAAATAAATGAATTCTTTGTAAGCCACTAGAAGATTACAACGATGCGTAAGAACTGTAATCAAGAAGTCAAGATTAATCAAGAAAAAATGTCATATGAATTTAATTCTCTATTCTGACAGCTTAACAGTTCTGGTAGCTAGAAGAAAAGTAGTAGATGTCTGTACACATAAACATTAGACAATCCATCAGAATGGACGGATACATCAAATGGGACGTTTCAGGAGCCTGACTTCAGCCCAAGTATTATTCTGTATTTTTATGAAATACTTTGGATGGAGGACTGCTGTGGTCAGGTGACAACAACATGAGAAAATGTACAAAGATGTTTGGGAGGCAAGGTCTGAATTCTGTGAATATAAAATCATTCTAGTCGTTCTGTTACTGAAACACTATGAGAAAAATAAAATAAGCTTAGCTGGGTTTCTATGTAGAAAGGACAGATTTAAACATCTATATTTAGATAGGAATAATTAACTGTACAAGCACAGGATGGGTAATGACTCCTTAGGTGTCAGCAATACAAGAAAAATGTGGATTAATAGTCAATTTTAACTTGAACTTAAGTAAACAATGTCTTGTCAATGATGTCAAACACCATCTGGAGCGTGTGACAGGAACATTGTGTTAAAGAGCAGAAGAAATTCTTCAGTCCTTCTTAAACCTCCTGAAGTTAAAAAGGATATGGACCAATTTAGGAGAGTTCAGAGAAAAATAATGAGTGTCCTCAGAAGTCTGTTTAAAGGGAAAAAAAAACAACAAAAAACCTAATAAGAAAAGGTTGAAGGAACGGGATTTTTTTGAATACAGAGAAGGTAAGAGTAAGGTGTCATGGTTAACAGCTTTCAAATATATAAAAGGCTGATGCAGAGAGCCAGAGAATACATTCACAGTTTTTCACAGGGAGATCAGTGAGAAACAGACTTGAATTGCAGCAAGGAAGATTTAGGTTGTACATCAGAAAAAAAAATTCCAACAATAAGGATGGTGAAGCTTTGAAATGGGTAGCCTAGAGAGAGTGTGAGATTTCCATTATTTGAGGTTTCAAGAACAAGTAGCTGTGCTTGGTATTTGGGGAATACAGCAGGAGCATGGAGAGCTCTTTGACCCAGGGTAATAGATGCACATGAATCTGAGGCATCAAGTAACATCTATTGGGTTTATGTTGGATTCTTGGAAACAATGTATTTATAGTAGCATGTTTGTTGTATGATACTAATATGCGAAAATACTAGGATGTAATGCAGTTAAATATGCATTGAACCTGGGAAGAGAAGCATAACTTATTCCCTTGCTCTCTCATTCATCTGCGCAAAAGCATTTCTACCCGTTAATCTTTCAAAGGTGAGGTAGAGAACAAATCTGAACTGCTTTTCTTACACGTTTTTTCCTCCTAAAATGCTGGTTCAGCACTCGGCGGCTCAGAGCACGACATTTCCACTGGAGAGCTGTAGTTCTGTCCTAACCTCGTCCTAATGGCACCACTGGGCCCAATGCTTCTCAGCCAGTGCTTGTTACTGACTTTGATTTTGCAGAACCTGACAGCAAAGGTCCTGCAAATTCCAGCCTTGTTATAGTCTTGTTTCTGTGTCTAATAACGTCTTTAGCAGGCACTGAGCTTTTCTTTTCTCTTTTCGTTTCTCCTTTTCTTTTCTTTTCACCCCCTTCTTGCTGGTGTAACCCTGGTTTGGATCGTATCAAATGCTATTCTTAAACATCAGGTCCAAAGCCACCTCTGCTTGGTCCTGCTTTTGATGGGAAAATAGATGTCTTCTGGTTTTGTTTTTAAACAGCAAAGAGCTTCACTTCAGGTCAGACTGTTTCTCTGAAAGGCACTTCAGAGATAAAAAGAAGAATGCTGTATTTATCTTGCAGTAACAGCAACATCCAGCAAATAATGCAGCCATCTCCCTTGGCTCCTGTGCCTGAGACACAAACAAACCAGCTGTAGAAAGCAGTTCATGTTGCTATAGACTCTCAATTTAAGCACTGCCTATTAAAGAACATCTACGTGGCAAATTTATTCTTGTTTTCCTCCCTCAGGAGGAAACAAAGACCTAGGTTTTCAGTCACAAAGGTTCTCAGTCCCAACAGATGGAAGAGCTGTCATCTCTCTTCTCCTTAAGTGGAAAAAGGGCGTTCATCAGCTCTTGGAATTGGGTACAAAAATCGATAGCGCCTACATTGTTAAAGCCATTCAAAGCGGTAGTTTCAGCATATTTGTAAACATCTTAATGCAGTGAATAAAATAAAAACCCATGGCAATAGGAAAACCTCACTAATTTCAGTATGTAGCCAGAGTACTCACTAATAGCCTACTTAAATACTAGTATAGATCCAAAATTGAAGGGTTTTTCTTCTAATCCAACACACACCTAATTTTTACACCCAGAATGAATTTCTTGCATTTCTTATCTTCTCAATACTTACCTCAAAATTCAATTTGTCACTAGCTTAGCTAGTGCTGTATGCATTGCAATCTGTGACAGAATTCCTAGTGCAACCTGGGCTGCTCAGAAGTGACTCAAAAGGCAAGAAGGAGGCGGGTGGGTGCTGCTTCACTGAGTTTCGGATTTTGAACTGATCCGCAGTGTGTAGCTGAGCCTCTACTGAGATATCCTCCAGTGGTGACATTTCAAGGTACTGGAATTAGTCTAGGATAAATACATCAAGTCTTTTGGCAAATATAGACTTTCTTTGCTCAGGGACGGTGAGAGCAGCAGTAGGAAATATTTTTTTAATTCCCCC
>VXBL01005888.1:522612-557134 GCA_013400195.1 Aramus guarauna
GCAGTAGGGAATATTTTTTTTATTTCCCCCCCCCCCCCCGTAATTAACATTGGGTCTTTCAATGAAATTCGCCTGCATTTTTTTAAGGATATGACGCACTTTGATTCTTTGCTGACACTGTTCATTTGAGACTTCATGACTATCTGTGAGTCTTTTTAGTTTTTCTAAATTCTTAAACTTACTTTTAAAGATACTTAAGCCATTTCATCATTATGCAAAATTCTGTTTAATCTCAGAATTAAGAGCTCCTGGTCACTGGGTACAGAAATCTGGAATTATGTTGTTCAGGCCATACTATGGCAATAGTCTTCAACAGAAATATATTTCATTTCTTGTTTATGAAAACGCACATGTTAAAAAAAAGCTGGAATGTTTGTAATCTGTGAGAGACTGAGATCTGAGTTTTTTTCTACACATAGAACTGCAATATGAATATTTACTTCCTACACAGCAGATGAGTGCCCAAAGTTCTGTATATTGGGTGGTCCACCTTGATGAGGATTTAACTTTGGGAAGATCTTGGGTAGTCAGGTGTGTAATGAAAAGTTTCATGCCCAGCACAAGTTCAGGATCATAGGCACTCTTGATAGTGATCACAGAATGGTTGTGGTTGGATGGGAACCTCAGGAGGTCATCTGGTCCAACTCCCCTGCTCAAGCAGGACCACCTAGAGCTGGTTGCCCAGGACCATGTTGAGACAGATTTTGAATATCTCCAAGGATGGAGAGTCCATGACCTCTCTGGGCAGCCTGTGCCAGTGCTCAGTCACCCTCACAGTAAGAAAGTGTTTCCTGATGTTCAGAGGAAAACTGCTGTGTTTCAGTTTGGTCTGGTCACTGGGCACCACTGGAATGAGCCTGGCTCAGTCGTCTTTGCACCCTCCCTCCAGGTATTTATATACATTGATAAAATCCCAAATCCCCCTGAGCCTTCTGTTCTCCAGACTGAAAAATCCTGTTTGTAGCATCACTTTTATGCTGTATCATACTAAATTCTCCCATCTTCATGAAAACTCATTAGTTTCTGTTTATATGTCAAATTGTTTACTGACCTGAAAGCAGTTGTGCCTATAAAAATCCGTTGACATATTCATAAAGTCAGGGTTGAGTACTATGTGTCTGAATAAATATAATCATAATTTAACATATGAAGCTGTATTTCTGGTGATGACAAACTTCAGAATAATTCAGCTTGACTTTGAGATCCCAGTTCGAGTTTGGCATGGAGGAACAGTAAATAGTTGTGAAAATGTCCGAAAGAGAATGTCTTCCATTATGAAATTTTGCAGTCATATTTATAATGCAAATTTCACTAAATATGTGTACTTCAGGATAAGCAGAAATGTTCTTTCCCTGTTCAAACAGATTTATCCTATGCTACAGGGAGAACACTTTATCTTATCGCAGGTTTTCTTATGTGGTAACAAGGAATTATCAACCACATTACAGTGACATCAGATTTTGTTTTCTTTCAAGGAATAAATGCGCTTGCAGTAGCAGATCTTTTTCAGTGTATTGTTTTCAAGGCGAAGCCTTGAGATACTTTCCTCTTAATAAGAAAGCTTGACTTCTTAGATGCCATTATTGCTTAGGTTTAAAGGAAGTTGTGTTAAAATTTGATTGTGTTAGTAAAGATGGTCAGTTGCTTAAAGAATTCACTCTTGTATCTGTAGCATCTCTGAAATTGCACCTTTTTTGGTTTTGACTTTAAAGATTAAAGGTGACTTATGGGGCTGTTGGAAGTGGATTTCACTTAAAGCTTTGAAGAAAATCCTGTTCTACGAGTCAAAGACGACACAAAGCTGTAATTCTTTCTTTGATGAAGTCCACCACTGTGAGATTTGACACTCAAGTCCCCATTGTATTCTGTACACGCACGATGGATTTCTGATAAAAATATGTGCTGCTCTCTCATCTGGCTTTGTGTGTGTTTACGTGTGGTTATTTTAGAGGATATATGACAACTCTATCCATTCTTGCTCTCAGTGTTCTCAGGGTAAATAATAGAAGATCTTCTAAAAGTTTTATTGTATGAATTAAGTTGTAGGTAAAGAGGAGCTTAGTGGCTCATTACTACAGAGGAAATAAAATTTCTTTTTAATTGGCAGTAGCATTAGGAAATATGTATGCGTAGTCTTTTGAGAATTTTATAAAGTTATCCTTAATGTAGTGTTTCCTCTCTACTTTTCAATAAAGATGCAGAATTCATTTTGAGTACTTGATATGTGGCAGTTAATTTTTATGTTTAACTAAATTTAGCTTGGTCAGATACTTCGTAAGAATACTACAGGAAGTTTTCTGCAGACTGAATGAGAACTGATTAATACTTTATTGTGACTTTGCCTTACATGAGCAGTGCTACTGGTGGTGAAGAATCTCTTCAACCTGAAGAATTTTTACTGAGACTTCTGCTTCTTGTTCCTTTTAAAAAATAAGTAAGTGAAAGAGGCAGTATTCTGAGGCCAGCATATCTCAAACGATTCGTTCGTGGCACGTACTCAACAAAAATGCCAGAGTGCAGTCTTGTGCTTATGGCTTATCTTAATGTTTTCTTCTGTCAGACGTATTGGCAGGTATTTTCATTTTTCTCCTTCCTTAACAACTATTTGCTGCTGGCCTAAGGTGCAACTTCAGTTAAAAGGAGTGTGTTGGAGAGAAATCAAAGGAGTTATAGTTCCTTATGGGCATGAGAGTATAGCCACTTGTGTGATGTCACATCTGCAAGATACGTGCAGGAATTTGGATGCTATGCAATTTTTGGGATCTGAATGCATGACACCAGGCTATTTTTTGCACTTGGTAGTTGATGGATTCTCTGTTGGGCATTTAGTAAGGGAAGATCGCAGAGAGGTAAGGGAGAAGGCAGATGGGAATGGCAGGAGGACTCAGACCCTGAGCGTAGCCAAATCGCTTGTCAGAGAAGTAAGAACGGATTAGGCAGCTGAGTGGCGGGTGTGGAACAGCTGCGGCTCTGAGGCTGTAGAGCTGCGGCGAGGAGGAAAGGTGCTAGAGGGGTACCGCCTGTATGCTTTGATGCTCGACACCAGCTGAGTGTGCGGTTGAGGATGCAGCACTTCTTCAGTCCTGACAGGTTCACAATAAATCTTTCTGGTGTACTTTTCAAGTGGTTTTTGTGTGTTGTTATCAGGATTTCTAAGTGTCTGCCTACATTCACAGTCTCTCTCTCAGCTGCAGTTATCCATCCTGGTGATGGCTTCTCAGGCTTTTAAGTAACAACAGTGTACTAAAACGTTATCAGCATTTAATGTCAGCAATTAAATAAAAGGCAGTACCCCAGTATTTCCTCCTATTCTAAAGTCACTCGGTTCCTTTTCTCTTTGGCATCAGGGAAAGATTTGCATATCTTTGTTTTATGTGGCTCAGAAAGTAGGATAAGAGGGACACATAGACCGAATGCCTGCAAATTTTTTTAAACTTTACTGGTAATACTCTCAAATGAGTAAAAATCACTAGTACCCTCCATTACTATTCAATGGACTTGAGAATTAGATGGCAGATTTCAGTTACCTGTGGTTCACCTTGCAGCTCATGAGTTTATGCACAGCTGGAAACTTTTGCGGCATAATAAAAAAATGCCCAGACTGTCACAAATTAGGTGATTCTCTTGCTGCTAGAAAGCTGCATATTTTGGGGATATTTTTTTTAAAACAGTTTTCAAGTAGCATAATGTCACTAGTTTATCAGACGAAACATCAAGATATGACTTGACTATGATTTATGAGTATACAGGAGGTAGTTTTCAAGAAACACTGAGCCAGACGACTTAACCTTCATACTGCATGCTAATTTTTATGGGTTATGACTTTCACCTCTTGAGGTTCCTGGCTTGAAACTGCTGCCTTAATCTATAATATCATAGAATCATTTAGGTTGGAAAGGACCTTTAAGATCAAGTCCAACTGTAAAATAGATATTTAAATAAATATATTTTTATATATATAAAAATATATATGAAATACATTGTAGGCAAATACTAGTTGAACTTGAGAATAGTAAGTGGTATTGCATAGTCGTTACTGCACTGATTTCAGCCTAGGAGTTCTGATGATCCCTTCCCTTAGAAACCTGTGGATCAATGATTCCCAAGTAGTAAAAAAGCTCTGGCAAAACCAAGCTAACATTGACCTCTCAAATTCTTATTAAAAATGAATTGGCAAAGTTAGACTAACAAATGAAACTCAGCTTCATTTGCAGAATGAAAGCCTTTCTTCAGTAGATCTGGAAAAATAGAAGACTTGAAAATCATAAACTTTTCATGAGATCTTGGCAGTTACACCTGGCTTGTTCTACTACGTCCCAAACAGAATAAGCAGTTGGCACATCATCTTTGTTACAGTAAGTGGGGCCGTCTGTGTCACTGTTAGTGGACTCTATCCCAAGCTTTGCATCTAGTTCTCTAGAATTGACTGAACATTTTGTTTTCCGTTTTAAATTTTCTAAGTCTAATAGTGAGCTTTCTCTGACTCTTCATTTGTTTTCTATCGGATTTGACCAACTCTGACTTAAATGGGTGGCTGCAAATTTGTCCAAATTATCCCTTTCAGAAATTATGTTCTTCTGAATCTTTTCTGAGCTAATGATAATGTTAAGACTTGATCCTGTAATAGCATGGCTGTCACTCTCATCACTAGATGTTGGACCAAACCTATTCCTCAGGGTTTAACTTTTTTTTTTTTCTTCTTTATTCATGCAAATGTTGTCAGCTTTATGGGCATAATATTGGTTGAATTGCAGCTTCCAGAACAGGCCTGTCAATCCATCAAGCTTTGGTTGCTTTCTGCCAGTCATTGGTGCTTCTTCCTATTGATCACCCAAAACAGGGATATTTCTCCTGCAAACTGTTGTAATAACGTGGTGATTTATTAGTTGCCTGCTAATTTGTGAACGGTATCGAACACCAATCTTTCCTGTCATCCCCATCTACTGCTCTTCAAACCACTGGGAGGATTTTTGGATTTGTAAAGGTTAGGGAAAGTGATCTGAAATAAATGGTAAGAGCAGAGTATCCCAGGAGATAACAGACATAGAGGAAATTGCCTAAGAAAATTCTTGTGTCTAACAGAAAAAGCTGTCCACGAAATGAAATGAAGTGATGGTCATTCAATAAAGACATCAAGAGGAGAGGAGAGTTCTCAACTATTTTCATGTTGTGTATTAAAAAACAAACCTAGTGAAGTGTGTCAGAGCTCTCTTCTTTTTTGCTGAAAGATCACTTTTGACCACTAGAATTCACAAAGTTACGAGACATTTTGGGGGTAGAAAGAGTTGCTTATGATCGGTGAAGAACATGAGAACTGAAACAGTGTGTGAGGAAGCTGTAGCTGCTGCTGCTGTTGTGTTGCTTTTTAAGGGAAATGCATAAATTAATAAATCTTAGGCCTGAAGGTCCATTGAACTTTTTTCGTGTAATACAGATCACAGAATGTCACCAGTGTGATGAGCTGAAGAGCTTGTCTGGAATCTGTAGGCAAAGCAGTTTGTTTACAAGATACCTTGAGTATTATTAAAATACTAGATTATTAAATCAGAAAAGTCTTACTAAAATATTCTGATTTATGAGGCATATAAAACCTAAAATGCAGAAGTACTTTGGATAATATACATAAGGATTATAAAATGTCTGCTATAGTAGAAGACAGTAATAATAATAATAGCTGTTCTTCAGTAAGAGACGTTTCCTGCTCATTGCAGGCATTTGTTTAGGTTTTCAAAGAATTTATTTTTATGTTTAAATATAATTTTATACAGAGGTTTCTGTAACTCAGAACATCTATAATTTCAGTAGAAAGAAAAAAAAAAAATCAGTAATAACCAAACAAGAAAGTTCTCATAAGAGTGATTTCCTGGTACTGCTAGGCTCCTGTATCTGGAAATTGTCTATTTTGGGACAAAATCCAGCACCAAGCTATACATCTGTACAAAGACATTTTCTATTGTGTTTTGTTTGCTTGCTTTTTTAATTCATACTGAATCAGTGCTGCTCACTCTCAGTCCTTGACAACTTCTTGATTTTCATTTTTCTCCTAGCCCTTTGCAGAGCACGGTATCGACTCCCATTTAGAGCAAAGGGATGCAGTCTGTGATTTTTATGCATAAGTTTTCCTTCCAACTGCTTGTCATTCTCAACAAGGCTGAGAAGTCTGTTGCTACCTTACTGCAGTTGTTTTTGGAAATACGCTCCATCATTTTTACACAGGAGTAGAACCAAGAATTCCTTCATGTTGTGGATTTTCTTGGTAAATTAAGGCAAACAGATGAATTGTGAAAGTGTATTGCTGTGTACTTGTCAGTGAAGTATTCTAAAATACAATTCAGAAATATTCCCTTTGCATCTCTGTTGTGCTTCATGGGGAAATACTTGTATGGGAAACACTGTAAATCAGTTTGCTAAAGTACGTCATCCATGATTCCTAAATTCCTAGTTCTCAGCTGGGAGCGGAGTTTTATTTGTCATGACTCACTTGGGAGGTTTATAATAATCTGTCATCATCTCCCATTCCTTTCCACCTGTCCTGTCTGACCCTTTTCTCCTGCTAATCAGTGACTGAGATGTTTTTATTTCCTTGAATTTTGTCATCTTGGTGACTCCTCTGGAGGTAGTGCTGAGTTCAGATAATCCATTTCAGCTCAGAGCTCCAGACAAGTGCAGAGGAAGGCAGCAGGGAGTGATAGAAGATGGCATGTGGAGGAATAGAGGATAAGCAATAAATTTTTAAAGCCCAAGTGATGAAGAAGTGGGAACACACAAGGAAAGAAATAGCAGCAAAAATATTTCCAGAAATGAGACATCTTTTCAAGTCATGGATTGGAAACGATGGGTCAT
This sequence comes from Aramus guarauna, assembly GCA_013400195.1. Taxonomy (NCBI): domain Eukaryota; kingdom Metazoa; phylum Chordata; class Aves; order Gruiformes; family Aramidae; genus Aramus; species Aramus guarauna. The sequence continues at coordinate 529,456 of VXBL01005888.1, forward strand.
GTTACGATGTCCTAAATCCTTGCTGCACCTTTTAAAGAGACATTGCATGCATGGCTCCAAAAAACGCAGTGTTAACTGAGTAAATTCTTTACTAGATTGATTTCTCTTTGATAAGCATCTACATCCATTACTACAACATTACCTGTGTTTCACTGGTAAGATCATGAATTTGTTACATCAGAACTTTGAATGAGAAGGATGTTTACTTGTACTCAGCTTTTTAGGACACCATAGTTTGCACTAATTGAAATTCTCACCGTGATTTCTAAGTTCAGAATGCAAGTTTAGAGAAATACAGTGATTTAGCAAGCTGACACTGCTGACTTATCAGGATCACACTTAATGTTTTCTTGCAATTTACTGCACACAATTTATAAAATTGAAATCACAGGAATGTGCTCAGCCCCACAATAGGATGGTGTTGGAAGGTGAACTCAACTGACATGTCACCTCCAATTTTCTGCAAGGCCTGAGATTGTTTTACACAGTTGGGTTTTGTTTTTTTTCTCCAGATAAATTGGAAGAATCACAAGAAAAAGTTGTCTAAGGTCACCCAGTAAAGTCCATGTTCAGCGCCTTATTTTCCCTAGGCTTTTTATCCCCTGATTTAAGTACCTGATTGCATGGTCTCATTAAAAATGAACTGGAAGCAAGAACTTACAGAAATCCTATCAAAAACAACTGCTGCAATTTGGAAAGTTGTGCTAGCCAAATGGTAAGCTGTAATATTAGAGATGCAGTGGCTTTCCAACACTCATTTCAGGAGGATGTAACTGGTAATAAAAAATGATTACTCAATACTCAAAGTAATAAAAGCTATCATATGACGTAGCTAAGTGCCTTTCAAGCTGTGACATAGTGGAGGGTAGATGAAGTATATTTACTCTGCCTCCCCTCTTGTAATCATTGCAACAGTGCCTTGGAGAAAGCAGAAAATTATTATTGTGTTTGGTTCTTAAATAGAAGAAGTTATTTAGTGGTAGAGTACATTAACTGTGCTTACTATGTAAACATGGTGGATATATCTAAGTGCTTTCAACTAGGAAAAGCTCAACGACAGCTATTGGTTGCCTTGTATTCAAGCCTTATAGAAAACATGAAAATAATTAAAGGTAAAGGATATATTTTATTAATTGAGGCGGTAGAACTCCTTTGCTACCTTCTCTGTAGTAACTGTTCTTAAGCATGAACAGTGTCTGTGCTGGAGAAGGCAAAAAACTCTCTGCAAAGCTTTTGGTCTGAACCAGCCAGCCATTGAACAGGGCAGTCTTCAAAAAGCCTAGAGAGGGGTTGATTGTTGCTGATTTGCTTCTCATGAGTCAGCAATCCAGATTATCAGACAGTAAATTCGGCTAATATGCAAATGAACTATGCTCTTACAAGTTTCTTCTCTTGAGGTGTTAGAATAATCCCATGGTTTTAGGTATTTTATGTACTTGTGAAGTAATGAAGGCAATAGCATTTATTTTCTCTCAGTTTCTTTTTGGCACAGAGAACAACTTTAACTTTTTGTTGTGGATGGTTTTTTCATTGTACTGTGAGGGAAAAAAATGGGGGGAGGGGAAGGCCTGATCCCACCACTGGTGAAGTCAATAGCAAATAGCCTGCTCAAAGAAACTGTTGTCTTTACAGGTCTTCTTATTGACCTCTGTGAAATTTGGACCAACTCCATGAGAATGGGAGCAGGTCCCTAGCAGAAGAAAAGCAAAAAGAGCAGAAAAGCAATTTTCATCTTGAATTAAACAAGTTTGGAATAAGGACCTTGAAGTCTTGAATCCCCTAAAGGGACAGTGAGGTATCCTCACCTTCATTCCCTCAAAGCATATAGTGTTACCCAGCAGGTCTGCAGATGACCTCAGAGAGGACTTGTAACCTTACATCATCACAGATTTGTTTTGGTTTTTTTTAATATCCAGTTCCAGGAATGGAGCCCACAAGCCCATCTTCCAGCATCTGCTCTTTATAAAGTGCACAGAGAGTCAGGTGTCCAAGCACGTGAACTGTGCAGGAACGTCTAAGCCAGCTCAAAGCTGTAGCCAGTTGCCTGGGGCTGTGGGAGGCGGTGCAAGTGTGCCTTGGCAGCAACTGCGGGCTGTCAGCTCTGTCATGAAGAAGAGAGGGGAGAGAGTGAGATCCCAGAAGGGACGTGGTTTGGGGGAGGAGAGAGAAAGAGATCTGCACCCATTTGCAGTTTAAATAACTGTGATCCCTGGTCCCTCAAACCCAGTGCTCCAAATCAGGCAGGTCCCAGTACTCTTCCTGCATCCTGCTGTCAGTCTTTCCCACACAAGCCCCACCAGCCCCTCTAGCCCTTGGAATGCTGATGACTGCTTCTGCCCCTTCTGTGGTTCTTAACCCGTGGTGTTGCCACTGCAAAATTGCATTGTGCTGACGATATGGAATCACCTGCGAGCTGTTTGACAGGAAAAGGTGAACAAAGACAGGGGGCAAGAGTGTGTCTGTCACCTGACTGGAGTGTTTCTGGGGTAGGCATTCGTTGCTTCAAATTTCAGGAATTTAATTATGCTTATCACTGTTTTCTTAATACATTGGGATGGAAAGAGAGAGGATTCTGCCATTTGCGCAGTGGCCTCTCGACTGCACCCCTTCCCCACGAGCAGGCAGCCGGGTTCAGTTGTCCTGTCTCGGCAGCACAGCCCTGCCGCCCCGTGAAAGCTGGGCCAGCCGGTGGGAGAGAGGGCAGCGAGGACACTGGGATGCAGCTCCTGTCGGACTGTGGTTTATGCCTTTTATATTTGTACTACGCAGTGAAAAATCAGCTGGTAGCTTTCGGGTAAAGGTCTAGAAACCAGGTTTCATATTTCCCAGGCAGGAGCCCCAGCCCCATGTGCTATTAGGAAAATGTAAGCACCGCTGCTGTCTTCTGCTCTTCATTTTCATCCTTTATGAGCTTGACGCTGTCCATGCTCATTGCCATGTGTTGAGTACATCTCCTAGATTAGTAGATGCCCATGGGTGCCTGAATTTATGACTCTGAGCTGAAGTTGGCATGCGTTTACAAACACAGCTGGGGAAAGACAAACTCAAAGCACCCCAGTAATTTTCTTGGGGAAAACATTTCAGGAACCATTAGGTATGGAAGGTGTTAGGAAGAGAATTATTTTGTAGCTCTCAGGCTTGGCTTTTTTTCCTTAAATTTTGCCTGATTTGGATGCCTGAATGTTTCTTGTTTTGGTTATTTACCCCCTAAACATGGATGAATAAAGTGTGCCTTGGGGAAAATTGAGGCACACATAAATTGTACGTTTACATTGCTATAGAATGTTTTGTGTTAGAAATTAGTTCTCAAATCTACAGATCTCTTTTTTTTTTTTTTAATCTTCCTTTTCATTAGAAGTGTATTAGAATCCAATAGGAGCTGATGATCTAAAGATGTAATAGACACTGAATTTTGCAAATTAGTGAATATACAAATTCAATTTTTTTCAAGAAAGAAAAAATAATGCAACTCAAAATGTATTTCAGTTCTTTATTTGACAAATGTAGATTAATATTGAATTAAAGGTTTCCTAGAATGCTAATATTATTTGATAAATTTCAGTGAAGCTTGAGATTCTTACAGTAATGTACAGTAAATTGCAAATCTCATTATGTTGGTCTTTAGAAATCCTTTCTGAGAAGAAAGCAGATGGTGATTATAATGCAAATCGTAGAGTGAAAACTAAATATTAGCTAGTAAGGTGTTATTCTGTTTAGATTCTATGATTCTTCTTTTCTCAGATAAACCTACTGCATTAATTTTAAAAATAAATAGTGTTATGGAGTTTCTGTGCCTATTGTACGTTAGGTTAAAGTGCTAATTCTTTTTTTATTATTACTTTTTAATTCATGGGATTGTTTAATATGATTCCATTTATATGGGGAGATACAGAATAGTGCTCTCCTTAACTCTTTCCTTCTGCTCTTTTTTTTTATTCTCTGCAGTGACTGCTTACTCTGGATAAATGGAAGGAAAGGTGATTTGAACTGGTGTGACATGGCTTTCTGGGTTCCCTGGCACCTCTTGTGGCCTTAATTGCTCTAGATTGGTCATAACTTTCCTACTGAGCTGTTCATCCCCTCTCTCCTTCTCCCCATCTCCCTCTCTTGTGATGATGCTCACAACTGCTTTGACACCCTTTTGTGACAATGCATGCAGATGTCAGATGCGTAACTTTTCCTTGGCGTAGTCAGTAAATAATGAAACTGTCTTTATGTCCAGGGTGGGTTCCCATGGTAACAGCAATGTGTTTGCTGAAAGGTTAATTACAGTCATGTTGGTAAATGAAGTGCTCCAGAGAGCTGGAGCTGCGTGGTGAGTTATCCCATCTACCTGCGCCCACCTCTGAGGCGATGCTTGGTTTAGGAGAGAGCATCATTCCCTACGTTTTTGAATTATGCAGCCCATGAAACAACACTTTCTACAACAATCAAGGCAGAGCAAATTTAATCAGTCTTATTTTTTTTTTTGTACGACTCATGACACAGACCAGGGGACTGCCCTACTGACGTCTGGTTCCACAGGGCTTGGGGCAGCCAGTGCCTCTGAAATATTTTTCTTGACCAGTGTTGTACCTGCAAAAGTTTTTTCACTTCTAACTGGATATTTTGTGAAGGTTTTCTCTAGTTTTATTAGTGCAGAAATATAATGTCAAAATTCATAACCATTCTTGACAACAGATGAACGAGGAGGTAGCAGCCCAGGGTTTATAAGCAGCCAGTGGATTATTGTTTCCTCCTTGTTTGACCCCACCATCAGAGTCTGTAAGGACCTGGTACACAGAGTGAAAAGTTTCAGACCAAATCCTTACAGACTTACTAGAATCCATTTTATTGGTATCTGACAACAGATATGAGAAAGTGTAATCTCCACGTTAGCCCTAGTTTTTGTGTGCTGAGCTTAGCCATGCTTTTATCCATTCTCTTTTTCTTTCTTTCCCTAGTTTGTTTTTATGCCCTTCAGAATAGTGTCCTTCTGGCTGTAGGAAGTACATTACTTTTTCTTTTTTTGACGCTGTGCAAGTGATAAATACTAACAAAATTTCACCTGACCTGCAGTGAGAAGTCAGGGACACTTGGTCAGAGAAATTTACTCAGCAAAATAGAAGAAAACCCAAACATATAAGACAATTGGAATTTTAGACTTTGGAAGACTGTAATCACAATTTGCAAATGCCTTTACAAATTTCCTTGTGGAAATAACCAAGAAGATATGGAGTATTTAAACTGGATGCACAGAAATGTTTGATTTTTTTTTTTTTTTTTTTGTACAAGGAGATCTGTTTTGTAGAGATCAGTCTTTTAAATATATCTGCTATGAAATGAGATGGCTTGGTGCTTATTTCTTAGTACAAGATTAGATCATTTCAGTGATGGATGCAGAATAGTTATATATCTTGTTTCTAGTGTGATTGAAGCCTTGTGAGACATCATAGCTGCTCATCAGCAGTGATAGCTAGTAGTACGTTTGAAGGACATGACAGAGGTCACGTTTAAAAAACTAGTTTTGTGTAGCCACTTAGTTTATGCTGCAGCATTTGAGTTTGTTTAGTCTTGAAAAAAAACACGACAAAATTAATAAGAAGTAGAGGCAATGATTTTTTTTATTTTATTTTATTTTTCCCAATAGCCTGTCCTTTTGCACAGAACAGAGTAACCCAAGTAGAAGACTACAGAAATATGCAGAAACTGGATGGGCAGTTGCTATTATGGGTAATTGTTACTGAAATAATCTACGATAGTCACACTGCAGATAACTGCCCTGGCAGAGTACTCTCATCCCTTGAGAACAGAGTCAGCCTGATCTTTGGTGGGACAAGGAGGTGCATAGTAATAATATACGGCATATGTGTGAAAAGAAAACCCTGTGCGAATGAAATAATGCCATTCCCCATTTTTAGTTTAGTATCTGGAAAACAAATGTAAAAGCTGTGTTGAAACAATGTGAGGAAGGCACGCCATGGGTTACTGCTTTGTGTGGATAATGTAGATGCAGTGTTGAAGTAATGCTTTTGGACAGCTAAACCAGCATGTAAAAAATTGTGTATGGTCTGTCTAACAGTAATTTTATTTCCAAAAACTTTCAAAGTTTCCTTGGGGGGACAGGATATGTCCAGCAGAGGAAAAAACCCACTATAGCTGTATGCTGTTATGATGATGGGGAGTGACTTCAAAGGCACGAGCCCTTGTCACTTGATTTTGACCCAAAGCTCCACTTGCCCTTAGTAAGGTTTAGTCTCCAGACTTGTTTTTAAAGGCTAGAAAAGTACATATGTTTACGCAAAAGACACGAAAATTGGCTGCTAAGTAAGTGGCTGGACTGCTGCCATCTTTGGGTAATCTACTACAATAGCATATGTTGGCGAGAAAACATGTTTATGTAAATGACCAATTTGTAGACAAGGAATGCTGAGTGGGGTTTGTCTCGTCTGACATGCCTGATGTTAGAAGACTGGAAGATTAGCCCTGTCAATAGTAATTACTCCCTCTACCTCCAGCCCTTGCAGGGGAAGAATGATACCCCGAGCACATCACTGCTCGCTACCTGCTGCCATGTGATAATTGCTTGGCTCAATCAAACCTTAATTAAAATGTTATTGATAATTTGTCTGCAAAGAAACACTTGCTCACATTTCTTAATGAGAGGTCAAATTGTGTCATTGCTTACCTTTAACAGCTGAAACTTTAACAGAAAATAACTAAAATTTACCTTGGTCTTTTTGCTTTAATTTGGAAGTGTTGGTCAGTAAGATTTCACCCTGTGGATTTCTATATGCACAACTAACTGGTGACAGCACAGAATACAGGATGATATGCGAGGACACCCAGGCATGACATGATGTTAGTAGAATGAAACAAGCAAGTGCCTTTAAATCATCTAGATGTATGTAATGAGTCGACTTTTATGCACCAGATACGAACTTACAATGCTGCTGTTTTCTTTAAGTTGCCTAGCTTGTGCTGATGTTGGTAGCATAAATGTCAGTAAATACTATTGACATATTATGTGTGTGTGTAGGTATATATCCACGTATATGTTTATATACATATGATTCTCAAAATTAAATTGGGGTCATAGAAGCAATTTGTTGAAAATCTGAGAGTGATCAGATATTTGCCCAAGAAATCCTGCAGCTTTGCTCCCTGGCAACTCTGAGTCCCACTTCAGAGAACATCGCCATTAGGTACGTACCTGAAGGGAATATGCCTTGGCAAAAAGATTGGTGTGTGGGATGGTGCCAATGAATAACCATGGGTTTGTATTAGCTATTATTATTATATATAATTGGTTTAATTTCTGGTTGGAAAAATCCTTTGGAGAAAACCTGTCGTTGACTATGCCCAGTCTGACTTTGGCTTAATCTTTCAACAAATGTGTGATCAACTATCTTTGGATATATTTTGGTAAACTGTGGCTAGTTTTTGTCCCTTATTTATTGGTCTTTCTTTGAATACACATCCTAGAAGTGTGTAGGATGTTGTCTCAGTGGGTTTTAGCATTACATTGTAGTTACTTTGTGAATTTCTGTATTAAAGTATTTTTGTTCTGAGCAATTTATGCTTTTAAACAACCAGGTAAGAGCAGTACCTTGACTATGAGCTTGATGGAACTCATGAGTTTGTTTCTGTAAAAGTGGTTATTAAGTAAAATCTGACTAGGAAAGGTATTGATGCTACAAGAGAATATTTTATAGCACATACTCTTAAATTTCTTCCAATAGATGCACACAAAGGTGTGATTCAGTTAACCGCAGTTGTCAATGTGTGTCCATTTTTCCCCCCAAAACCCCTAAATTAATGTGTTAGCTTCAAATGATGCTTATTCAGAGCATATAAGCACTTTCAAAAGCAAAACAGTTGTGCCCAGGAAAAGCGTCGGCTAGCTTCTGGTCTGGGACATCATTACTGATTATTCATGCTGTGTTGAGTATAGAATTTTTTTCTGTTATTTTAAAAGGCAAGGGGTTTTAATTTGTAGACTGATTTTCGTCTTTAGCCTCCGTCTTCACATCACAGGCTAAACATTTTGATTGCTTCCATGATTAAGCCAAATCTCTGTGGGAGGAGATTTATTCCAATATACATCTAGCAGATAGGGTGGGGATTTTCTTTGCTCACATAAGTAAGTTATGTAAAAGCAGGCATAAATTGAGTCTCATTAGTGCTGGATATAGGAACGCCAGTTTCTTCATTCTCTCCCACCCATGACTAGCATAAAATGTTACTCTGTGCTCCAATATGCTTTTGTGATCTCTCTTTCATAGCTGACAAACTCAACGTTATACTTAAACAGTGCTTCATATTATCAGAGTGTTGTACAAATTGTTAACAGTCTTTGTCATTCCCCTTTCATTTTTGTGATGAGAAAGGTATCATCATCATCTTTACAGAAAAGTCTAACAGACAGGAAAGTGAAGAGGCTTCATCACAATTCGCTGGCAGAGAGTCAGCCCCAGATAATGACAACGCCTGGAGTAGAGCGGGTGGTCACTAGGGTGCAATTCTGACTACTGAACCGTGCTGCCTTGCTGGGAGGAGAGGTAAAAAAAGGATTTAATAAGAACTGCTAGGTGGCCAGAGGCAGCTACTTTAGGAAATGAGGCAGTATTTATTGGAAGATGCATATAACTGTTGTATTTTCTTGCCAGGGAAGTGAAAGCATAAATATTCAGCCAGATTTCCCATTACTCCCATCCAGTTAAGGGGACAATGAAATCTGTTGGGAGCTAAATCTCTGTGAATAGGATGGCCATTTTTAGTTGCAAAACAGCTTCCCCCTCATATTCTGTTGTCTTATGCAGGATATGTCAAGCATAGCCATCAGATTTCTATAATTCCTCATCGTGCTAGTCCTGTTTTCCTGCTTTTAATTCACCCAGTAGGTGACCAGTTTCCAGTTAGGTTTTTTAGAAGTGGATTTGTTTCACTTGTAGTGTGACTCATGTTTGAAGTAAGAAATCTGGTTGCATACCAAACATAGAATAGAATGTTTTCAGTTGGAAGGAACCTACAATGACCATCTAGTCCAGCTGCCCAACTACTTCAGGGCTGAGCAAAAGCTGGAGCATGTTGTTAAGGACATCATCCAAATGCCTCTTAAACACAGACAGGCTTGGGGCATTGACCACCTCTCTAGGAAGCCCATTCCAGTGCTTGACCACTCACTCAGTAAAGAAATGCTTCCTCATGTCCAGTCTGAACCTCTTCTGGTGCAGCTTTGAACCATTCACATGTGTCCTGTCACCAGACACCAGGGAGAAGAGCTCAGCACCTCCCTCTCCCCTTCTCAGGAAACTGCAGAGAGCCATGAGGTTGCTCCTCAGTCTCCTCTTCTCCAACTAGACAAACCCAAAGTCCTTACAGGTCATTCCTTCCAGCCCTTTCACCAACTTTGTTGACCTCCTCTGGACACATTCAAGGACCTATACTTTATGACTCCAATTAAGTCCTACTTGAGATTTCTTCCAATTCACAGCAGCCTTCAGTCTGTTGTGTTACAGCGAATACTTTTGTCACTGATACATGAAGAAATAAAGAACTAAAGACTATTTATACATGGAAATCAAGCAGTAGAAGTTAGGTTAAAAAGTAAATGTTTGCTTTGTCTCTTCCTCTTTTCTGGGTTTTGGGTATGGCACATTCTGTTTTGTTTTTTTTTTCTGTTTGTGTGTGTAAGGGAAGGATAGGTGAAAACAAGCGTGACTTTGGGGATTGTACAGTTGTGGATTTTGGACTACAAAAGTATGAAATTCCTTTACTGAAGACATGGACCATTAAATGGACTCATTTCCCTTTGCTGTCTGCAGATCTCCTTCTATTTAAATCTTTGCTAAGTTTGTTCTGAAGAATTTGTCTTAACTGATCTTGGCTATAGAAATGAATATCTTTTTTTTTGGTCTCACTAATTTAAAACAATTACTTTTCTCGGAAAGTAACACTAATCCATCTTCTCCTTCACTCTTCTGAGGACTGTAGCCTTAGTAGCTCATGTTCATTTACTGTCTTGTCTGTTGTCTTGTCTGTTTTCAGACTTAAGCCCACTTAAGCCCACCTATCCAGTTTATGAAAGTTTTTCCTCATTAGTTCTATTATCTAAATTCTTTAACATTTGAAATGTGAAGCACACATACTGTGCCTTGGGCTCATCTGTTGTAACTTGAGTTTCTTTCTGACTTTGTATTTCCAGCTAAAACCAAGTGAGGAAAAAAGCTCAATGTTGTGAGCAGAAGTAGTCATCCAACATGAAGGCAAAAATGGAATCCAGAACTGAAGTCCTCTTTATAGTCTAAGCACAAGTCAAGGCCAGGCTAAGAAAAAGTTGATTAATCCCAAAGGATCTTTTTGCATTTTTAATCCATGTGACAAAAGCATCATAAATAATAGTAGTGTCAGAAACTAGTAATCTCTCAATTTTTTTTTTCCTTAGGAAATCCCATTGTTTTACCATTAATATAGTATCTTATTTTGTGTTAACTGCAGTACTTATAAAGAAAAACTATATTATGTATAATGATAGCTTAGCATAAATGTTTCCTATTTCACCTACTAATTTGAGATCCTGTATTATTAGTGTCTGACACATTTATGTCTCATCCTAGTTTGACCAACATGACATAAAAGTATTAGCAAATTTCTTGAAGCTGCCTAATGTACCTTTCTGTAAAAGATAAGCCTTTCAAGTGTGTACCATGTTGAAAGCAAAAAGCTGAAGGGCAATATAAAGCTGTGCACAGTGTTTTGGATTCCTGTAGATGAAAAATCCTAAGCACTTTGTATAGTGAAATTTTATCATTAAAAAAACTACCCAACTGAAATTCTCCCCAATCCATATATACCATTTATCTGTAGTTGTCAGATAATACAGCATCCAACTGGTTCAGTCCTTGACAAGCTTGGATGTGTGTGAAAAGTGATGAAATAAAGTAGATGATAAACCAACCCTAGGAGATTCCATAGCTCCATAGTTGGAGGTCAGAACAGAGTTACCTAAAATTGTGAGTGTGGATTTGTCCCAGGATACCATCTTATGCTGTGGGTTGAGGTCACCTGATCTGCCAAATTTCTGCTATATTGTCATGAATAATTTGTTTCATGAGTGGTTATGAGAAAAAAAAAATAATCTTAAACTAGGATCTGCAGGGGGGCACCAGTATATTTATCCAAGTACTAATCACACTTGATTTTACCGGCTGCTCGGGGTCGAAACTTGCCTTTATCTGTGTTTGTGATAGTGTTTAACTTGCAGATGACATATAGAAGTTTTTCAATAACTCTTCTTTATTACACTTTATTTTCAGCCTTGGGTTCTTGTTCTAATAGGCACATTCTTTCCCAATGAATCAGCGATACAGATATTCCAACAGAAGGAGTTTTACAGCAGTGTTTTCCTGCCTGGGCCACTTGTCTAGTGTACAACTGTCTACTGAGGAAATTTCAGAGTTCCAGAAATAATCATCACTGAAAGAGAAGGGAATGAAAAATTGTTATAGTAATAGAGGAATGGAAAGAGAGTGCAGAAGCAGATGAGCTTTTCTTTTGTTCTTCTTGCAAAGGTGTTTTATTTTCCTTCAAATGTTTGTTTCCTTTTCAAATCTCGTCTGTAGTTGAAAGTTTGTTTTACATAATTGATTTTTTGGCAGATAAACCCTAGATGACATGTCTAATGTATACTGCAGGCATCTGTTCTTCTCTGGTACTAAGTCCTACTAGAATATTTTAAAGCCTTTCAACTACCAGATGGCTGTGTGAGTTTTCAACAGAACTTTCTCATTTTGAACCTGGACTCAGGTTATCTCAGTCCAATCATAACAGGTCATGAATTCTGAACAAAACATTGGAGAAATACACAAGTATAAAGCTACTTAGTTTAATGATACATATTCACTGAAGTTTTCCTTTTTCTATGTACTAACATTTAAAGGAAAGACAGTCAGGCCCATTTCACGATGGCCTGATTTTGTTAGTATTACATAATTTTTGGAGTTTGTGGCAATTGTTTGGTCATTTGACAAATAAAGGCTGAAAATTCTTCAGGTTCCATAAGAAAATAACCATTGGGCACAAAGTGATTCACTGTGCTGAGCAGAATCATTGTGTCTCTTTGTGCGTTTTAGGATAAGGCTGTAGGTTAACTGGGCTTTTCAGTGATATACCTTTTAGTTTAAGAATTTCTACCATTAGTTGTTTGGAGGAAGGGAGAAAAACCCAAACAAAAAAACCCAAACAAAACCCCAACACAAAGGGAAAAATGAGAAACAACCTTTATATTAGGACTCGATTACTTTAAATATTAGGTTCATTTTGAGTTTTAAAAACTTCATTAAATAATCACAGTAGATATAGCACTGAGTCACCCTGTTTGATTTTTCTATTGCTCATCTTAATTATCCATAACAATGAGAATTTTTTTAAGTGACTAAATGACTTACAAGAACATGTAGCAGTGAAAATGGTGTGCCTCTGAAAATATTGTATCCTGTGTTTACTGTAATCTGTGATAACGATGAACTTTACAAATGCGTAGGGCAAAACATGCTACAATCAAATCAAGCACTCTGATGCATTCAGTAATGATTTTGATAAAATCTTCATTTTTGTAGCATAAGCGTTGCGTGAAAAACATTAAAAATATTAAAATTGAGTTGATGAAACCACATGGAACCTCGAACGTGTTGTCCTTTCTGTGAGGTTTGCTGTTACAGTGTTGGTTGTAAGCAGAACCAGAAGTAACAGGAATGTTTTAAGCAGCCAGAGAAGTTGAAACATCCGTAAATAATTGAGAGAGCAGAATTGACCTTGACTGAAGTTTAGGTTGCTATATGGTTTTAAGTTAAACAGAATCTTATGTTTTGCTTTACCTATCTGTTATATGAGAGCCTGATTTGAAGCTGAATCTTCCCATGTCCTCTGCTGAGTTTTGAATAGGTTTCAGATGAATCTCCCATGGTTGTTCTGAAGGTTAATATGTTAATGTTTGTGCAGCACATAGAAAGTGTAAGGTAATCCCTATGCAGTGAATATGTTGAATTTAGAAGTGGCTGTAGTCCAGGTATAGATGGAGAGAAGGGAGGGTGAAAGGTTGAGGCAAGCTACATATCTACACAACTGTGGCCATGTCATGTGATTCAGGAATATATACCACTGTGTCTAGCGATAATTGAGGAGCTATAGCCTCTTCAACCTTCCTTATCCAACAAATCTATCCTATCTGAAATAAGCCTTCCACAAAATCTGATGAGCAGTCGCCTCTGAGAAGACAACGATTTCATGCTCCTTGTACCCCATGTTTATGCTTTTACTATTCTTAAATAAGACTGAACTGTTTCTTTGAGGGGAAAAAAAAAAATTACTCTCTTTGAGCAAATGTATAGATAAGATATTGCTGAACTATGCTAAATATTAGCAATTCAATATGAATGCTTCTGTCTGCATCTAGGCTACCTAGTGATGGTAGCAGGTGGATTTTGTCTTACTAAGCTATTCGATGGACAGAAGATTTGATTGTTTACAAGCATGTCCAAAGACCAGCTGTAAGAGTAAGGTGGCATCATGGAGTGAGATACTTTCAGGTTGACTCTTGTAAAACACAGTTTATGCCATAAGTTAAATAAATACAGCCCTGTTGCGTTTGGGTTCCCAGTCATAATATGCCACCTTTGAATCGGAAGGATTCCCTTTGAGGGAGGAAGCCAGAAAGGGAGGGTGATGAAGACTATTCAGAGAAAGCCTCTGTTTTCATGTGGTGATGTTGTGTTTGGAATAGTGAAACCAGTTAGCAGTATTCTGGTCTCATAGAGCAGTCCCTGTGGGCATTTTAAGAGAGGAAAAAATTGACACACTAATTTTCACTTACTAGTGAGTATCTTTAAAGATGCTTGGCTTCCTACTCTCTTTGCCCCTTCCATGTAGAGATTATCTTAAGAGCCTGTAGCATCAGAAAAAATTACTTTTTTTATTTTAATATGCTTTTGATTTAAAACAGAGATACTGTTAAATTCTACATTAAACCATGAAGTCCTTCCTTTTTGTGGTAGATTTTTTAAATAGAAAATTGTTGCCAAAAGGATGTACCCTTGTTTTATTACCTGACCTTCTTTGCCTCATTTTTTCAGTAAAGTACAATTGAGATCAAGGAGGATAGTGAATATTTGAGGTAAAAGTCGGGGACAGCTGCTAGGTATGTTTTATGGCTAAAGAGAATGACTTACCATTTGTGCTAAGAGCCATGGGGTAGCTTCTGTCTCTATACACGTCTTTGCAGAAAAATTTAAAGATAACAAAAAATGCTGGGAATCATTCTTTTAATCCTGCCTCTTACACCAGAAATGCCTGAGAATTGAACAGAAGAGCATAGAGAACACACTGAAGTGCTGTAATAAATAAACATATTTGGCTGTGGATAAAGTCAGCTGGACACATCTCCCTCCAGAGATGAATAATGCAGCCCTGTGTGGCAGCCAGAGGGGCCAGTTAAGAGCGATCTGAGCTGCTTGCAGACCCCAGGAGATATTAACAATTGCATTTAATGCTTATGTAGCACTTTCCCAATGTCTAACTGGATTACTGGAGACTTATAACTTAAAGGCTTCTGGTGACTTAAAACAGAAGAATAGCTGAAATTCATTAAAATAAAAAATGCCCACAAAAAACCTCAGTGTTCCCTGCCTTAAACCTCCAGCTCTGCAACAAGAGCATGATAAAGAACAAATACAACCGGAGGGCAGAAACATCCTTCTCCTGATGGACGTACCCTAGGACAGCACTCAAACAGGAACAAAAGAAGACATGAGTCCTTGCAAACTTAAGCTTCATCAAATGTAGCTTGTTACATATGGAGTATGCACCAGGCAGGTCTTAGACATAACGATCAAACAAAAGCCAGAGATGGCATCATATAGATAACAATAGTAGATAAAGGGTTTTTTTTCAGCATGATAGTAATAAATTATACTGTATTCTTGCTAGCCAACATGTGATCTGGCCCAAACATGTCTGTAAAAGGGCCAGTAGGGAAGACATAAAATAAGGCTGAAATAAAGCCAGTCCATGTGGAAGGAGATACATGTTGCAGTCCATAAAGTGGGGAAGAACAGCTAAAAATTTACTTTTTCATTAAGTGGAAGTGAAGAAGTTGGTAAAGGATTCTGGTGGTGAGAAGTAAAAATCCTCTCCCTGGGTTCCTTCCAAGCTGATGGAGCTAAGAGTTGGCTCATGAACAACACACTGAGCAACAGCATCCTAAACAAACCTCCCGCTAATATCACGTACAGACTAGATAGTAAGGGTTTGAAGCAAATCATACCAGGCATCTTTCATAACCCATTATTGGCCATGCATTATTGCCAGCAGATACCATGGCATTAGAAAATAAAAAGCACAGATAGCAAAAACATGGGATCACATTGTCAAAAGGATGATCCAAGTATTTGTCATGAAAGTTGCCCAGTATTTCCTAATACCAGACTTACTTTTCAGTTGCTTATAACTCTACTTTAGTTTGTTAAAGCTTAGACTGAATTTTTATTTTAGGTATCTGCTATGCCATTGTTTTAATTTACTGTGAAAGTTCTATCTTTTTTTTTGTAATATTAGCCAGTAAAGGCCTTTGAAGATTAAGTATGCATCTTTGCCAGTGAGTGAAGGAGGTATGTGGAACTATGTGCAAGAAAGGATTATGTGCTCAAAGACCCGTTTGTAATATATACCCAAGAAGCTGAGCCAAGGTTGTGCAAGCAATGACAGCGTAAGTTTTGGCAATTACAGCTCCAGTGTTTCTGGTCCATATCTCTGGGACAGGAGTGCCGGACTATTAAGAGCTCAGAGTAAATACATCTGTGTGGTCCAATGTGAATTCAGTTCTAGCTTTGTCCCACGGGAACATCAGTTGCTCCTGTGCCTTATTCCCCAAACACGTGAATCCTGGAGGCCTCTATCAGCTCAAGTGCAGCACTGCCTGAGATAACCAAGAGGCATTCCCTGTTCCTTGGAGTGCCCAAGAAGGCAGTGCTGAATCCCGTGGCTCTTTTCCTCATGTGCTTCACCCTCCTGTGCACATGTGGCAATAGAGTATTATTTGGTTTTCCTTCCTCCTCCTTCCTCCCCCTCCCAAAACTGGAGACTTGACACTAGTATTATTTTAGGCAGTTTTCTGAAGAATATGTCGCTTGCTGAACTATTTATGCTTTTGACACAGGACAATTATGTGATTAGACATGTTACCTCTTTGATCTTTCCCATAAAGTATAAGTGAAAACAAGTGTGGTTTTATTGTCAACAAATAAGATGTTGGAGCCCAATTTTGATGACTTAACTCATGTACATTAGCATCTAGCTCCAAAAGTAGCCTACTGGATTCATTGGGTCTGCTCATAGAGCAAGAGGCCTCTCACCATGAGTAAATGTAGAGAAGTGGTTCTCTAGCACTAGAACAGACAGAAGATCTGGCAAGGAGGAAAAAAAAAAAAAAGAAAAAAGTTATTTGGTATTTCTTTTTAATTTTGACTTCTAGCAAGTTCTGTTAAAGCTAGCAGGAATTTGGTAACTTACCAATATTTGGCTTCTCTTGGTAAGGGGAAAAAGATAGTCTGATGCTAATAGCTCAGCACACTGCAAATATAGCAATGTGCAAGCCATGTGAGCAGTTATGTGCATGCTTGACCAAACAAATATGATTGTGCTCAGTCAACCTGATGCAATGGTGATACATGATGTGTTCTTCCCCAGCAAGGCATGATGTGCACTTTCATCATGCCAAGTTGCATGGGCCAGTAATCAACCTAGAAATGCTTTTGGTGTAGGAAAACAAGTGGTTCTGTTGTAAATACTAAGGAAAAGGTACTGTAGCTGTATTTCTGCTTGAGTTTTGTGCACCCACTTTTCTGTCAGGTGAAACATGTTTCATTTTTATAAACCTCAAATCACTACCCAATACAATATGCATTGTCACTTAATTGTAGCATTTTCTATTCTTTGTTCTTGATTATTTTTGTTTGCTTTTTCATTCCAAACATACATGAAACTAGAAGACTATATTTTGTCTTCGGTAACTTTATTCCTGGGTTTGGAACATATATATATATATATATAAAGGCATATAGATCTCTGAGCACAAAACTAACTTATGTTCGTAGTGATGATGAAAATTCAGTAATTGCCTCTATAAACATCCAGTTACACATCTGCATCTACTTGCATGCGTAATTATACACGTGACTTTTTAAAAATAAGGTCATTAATATAATTTTGCTTTCTCTGCCACTGACAAAATGGTCATTCATCTTAATGTTTCAAGAGCATGCTTGTCAGTATGCCCATTTGTATAATACAGTTAGCGCATTTATGATTACAGAAACACTTCTGTCCTCAGATGGCTCGGAAAGCTGGTTATTTGTAGGTGGTGCAGGCAGCGCTTTGGAAGCGTATGCACCTACATCTTTCTGTGCTGAACTCAACAGTTGGAAGTGTATCTGTTCTTTGGGGACTAGTTCTTTGGAGAACCATCATTTGCTTCAGGGATTTTTTTGGTGGGTTTTTGTTTGTTTGTTTGTTTGTTTATTTGTGGGTTTTGTTTGGTTTTTTGCATGGAAAAGATGGAGAAAAGTAATGTTTCTATGCCACAGTCCATATGCAAGCTGAGTAAAAGAAGGCTAGAATCCTCTCATGTTTTCTTTATAACTAGAGGAATTTTGTTAAAAGGCTTAAAATAACCAATGGTTTATGAAGAAGCTTTCTTACTTCAAAAGTTTTGTCTACAACAAACTCCAAGACTTACATTTTGCTTAATTTTCTAAGCAAGGTAATTTGGCCCAAACATCACACAAAGATATTTTCAAAATACTAAGAGAAGCTCATAATACAGTTTTCAAGATTTGAATCATACTATACCTTCAAGACACTAATAGTCACCTTATAGTAAAAAGGTTCCTATTCTATATAGGGTACTGAATTTAGTGTTAAAGTTCCTCATATTGAAAATGTTCCTAACTCTGTTATTGTGGCTATTTGAGTTGCATACAATCACGTATTTTAGTTGATTCTCTGTATTGCTGCTGAGCATCAGGATAATAGATTGCAGATTTATCTTTCCTTCAGTAATTTTCCAGTCTGTATATGAATATGCTGAAGCATTTTACATGTTACCGAGTTGAATTCCTTACTTCTGAACTAATTAGTATACAAATCCAACGTGAAGTTCACTATGTCTGAGGTTTTTGAATTGATATTATTTCTCAACTTGTTTGATGTCAGATATTTTACATAGATATTAACGAGTGTGGTATTTGAAGGAAATTGTTGTTGTTCTTTCATTTCTAATTCTGCTGTAAAAACAATGATGCTAATGCCCAGTAGCTCAGTGGAGAGTGTGCCAAAGTTACACTTTTCATGAAGTTTTCTAGCAAGTATTTCTATTCAATGGTGGTTTCTCATAGCAGAGCTCACTGGGAAGAGCTTGGTGGCTTAATTTTTTCATCATTCATTCAAGTCCTTCATATCCTGCTGTGAGTCCAAGGGGACATCCTGCACATTGCCAATATATTTCCCTTGCTATTCTAAAATGGTGTTAAAATTAGAGATGTGCTCAGTGGATTGCTGGTTGATTTCAGGCCATGTGTGTAGCTTCTATGTATCAACTTATGAATTTTTGTCTGGAATTTTGAGGAGAAAAATGAGGTTTAAAGGTTTTAAATTTATTCCAAAAACATGCTTCAGCAAAACTTCATGCTTCTCTTCCATCCTTTTTTTATGAATACCTGCTGAGATGGAATCGTATTTTTATTTCTTCAGTGTTTCCCCCCCACACACACCTTGATTAAAAATGTGAAGTGGCAACGAATTCTTCTCTTGGAATGTATCTGCACAATATTTGGTAGTAATCATGTAATCTGTCTGATTGCATGGGCTGATTACAAAAGCAGGTGTTCAGATTGATTGCATAAAACAGCTTCCCTTTTGCAAATACCTGTCATTAAGGGGCGAATTGTGCTCTCATGCTAGTTTATTTCCAAAGTCACTCTATTAAAATTAATGGAAAGTCTTTGGATTTCAACCAAGATAAGGTGTTTAGTGAACAGTTCAGATGGAAAACTGACAGCCATATGTATTTGGCATCTTACTGTATTTTTTTTTTTTCCAGGTGTTCTCCTAAAGCCAGAGAGAATGTTTTGGGGTGCTTGTGCAGAGGTCAGGATCTGAAATACAGATTACAGAAAGGAGCTATGTAAAGCGGAATTTTAGTTTGTTTGTTTTGTAGAGTGGGAACTTCAGGGTGATATAAACAAAGTATTTCATTTTGTCGGTGTCATTAATGGCACTGAAAAATTTCTTGGAAATAGGCCCCATGCAAAAAATATAGTGTACTTCAGGAGCACCATTTATTTGCCAGGGCTACCTCTGCAATTCCTAATGTGGGTAATGCTCTTCCTTGACAGCTGTTAGACCTTTCTTCGGTTGAAATATGATTCCATTAATACAGAGATGTACCGAGGTTACCGGGATACTAATAGTGTCCCAATATCTCCTGGTAAGACCTGAAGTATTCCTACATTTCCCCGTAGGGGATTCACTTGCTATAATATTGAGTAGGATGGTGTTAGTATGACTCTTACCAGCCCCTCTTGATCTTTGGGTTGTTCTGCTTCTTGAGATTAACTACGTTTTATAGCAAAAGCAGAACACATGCAGTGAACCTTAATCTAGGAAATAAAGTTGCATCGTTTTGAAGTTTTACACTACATAAGTGTTTTTATGTAACAGGTATAGGCAGAATGGTATTAAAGAGATAATTAGCAGAGATCTGGGGGAAATCCAGCAAGCCAGCAAAATTATGCCAGGGTAAAAGTGATGTTAGAAATCTACAGTACCATCACATGCAGCTTCAGCAGTGTTGCACTCGTAAGAGACTGTTGTAGTGGCCTCTTCGAGCCTTAAAAGGTATGAATCTGTGAGGGAAAATACAGCAATTGCTCTGTGTTTTTATGGTAAATAAGTACTTCTAACAATTGTTTGGTATCAATAATTTAATGCTTAATTGACTCAGCTGTGTACATATGGGTTGCAGTCTGCCTTTTAGATTACTTCCTCCAAGAAATGGAAGCCTCATAATAGACACATTTGAGCACTGTGTCGTGCTCAGAGTTAATATTAAGGCACACAGCAAAGCATTTTATGATTTTCTTACAGGGATTCATTGTCTTTTTTTATGTCACAGAAAGAGAGATAAAGGGTTTTACCCTTCAGGTTTTTCAGTTACTTGACTTTCTCGAGCATGCCCTGCATTTGAACAGGAACACTGCTTAATGCTGTCATACTGCAATCCAAATTCATTGCACTAAATCCAACGCTGTCATGATTTGAGCACTTCTGAGTTGATTCTGTTGTCTAATCTGTAAATTCACAACCTGCTGTACAAGCGATAGCTTATCAAAACTTGATTAAGAGGTAGAAACTGGGGAGGCAGGATAGGAATCTCAAATGCTATACCTTTTGAACTCTCGCTTGAAAGCCCCGGCGGCAAATAGCTGATAGCGGTAGGTTGCTATCGCAAGAGCTTGAACAGGTCCAGTAAAGGGCAGTGGTGCACATCTGTGTCAGCTGTGTATCAGCAGTGATACCTGCCTCTCAATTACACTTATCTCTGAAGTTTCATGGGTACGTACCACCTTCATAAAACACACTAAACAAGGATATTCTGTGCACGGAGCTCAGTAAAAAGTTGACTGTCTTGTATGATGCTGAGTTGGAAAGTTACTGATGGAAGATCTGTAAAGGGGGGTGAAATTCAGAAGAGAAAAACACTTTAATAAATCCCAACTCTTGACTCTAATGAATGTTGATTGACTGTGTAACTTTTAGGTAGGTTTGAGTTGGAATAAATGTCAAATATAATTCAGTTCACACAGCAGTGTGAAAAGAACTGTTACTTCCCTCAGAGAAAACCTGACAGCCCAACTTTCTTAAAGGGCTTTTCTGTCTTGCTCATTCGTTCTCTCTTTTTAATGAAGCCTTTCACAATTGACACTTCCCTAACAAAAGGTAACACAGGTCATTCTATTAAACAGAATATTCTTCCATCAGCGACATCACACCTGTAATCTGAGATCAGAACTATTATTTCTCTTTCATCTGATGGAAAGGATGAGTTGTTACTCAAGAATAGTGTGGTGTTCTGAAGTGAACAGTCTGCAGACTGTGGGTGCTTGGTATTAATGGCAAATGTTGAGAGCAGGTATTTAACTGCCATAAATATAATATATATATATATGAAACTATGCATGGTATTAAGTTCTTGAGTGAAAAAGAAATGCAATGCATTAATACCCAGCTCTGCAACAGACTTCACATTTACAGAATCCTTTTGGGAGCGGATTTGGGGAATGGAGGGAGAGGAGAGAAAGGATCAAAATTGCTTAGTGCCTATGATTAAGATCAGATTTTCAAGAGCTTAGAGTACTGAGTTCTGACATAATTGGAAAATGTACTCATGGGGTTGCAACGGGAGTTGCTATATGCTCAGCATTTTTGAAAAGCAGGCCTTTATTTACATGCTTCAATGGAAAGTAAAGTTTTTTGAAAGCTAGTCTTTGTTTTTCTCCATCAATTCACAACATGAAGAGTGATGGTAATATTTTTTCCCTTGTACTTCAGTCTATTTTCTTTTTTACATTTTTTACATCATTTACAAATGATGGTCAGGATCTGTCTCCCCTTCTCTGTGCTCACGTTTCTGATCTGCTGTGGTTGGTACAGAGTCACAGAAGTATTCAGAAGTCCTGCAGATCCATCTGTTGTATTTTAGTCTTCTGGGGCAGGATCACACTGCTTTTAATTGTTGGGGATTTCTGAGAAGATGACCAGTATATGTGCCAGTCAAAGCTAGGAGGAGCGAGAGTGTTAGATTTGCTTCTAACAGGGGAAGGACCAAGCCAGGGTGGGTTGAAAAAGGAAGAATTTCCCTCCAAGGGCAATCAAGAAAGGTGCAGGAGCAGGGAGAGAAAGGAAGAGCAGGAGCAGAAAGTTGGAGGAGCTGGAGATTGCTTTTGACAAGTGATTCAGGAAGCAACTGTCATGTCAATAATTCAGTCACGTTGAACCGAGCCACCTACAGTGCCACCCCTCGTTGAATGATGGGATGTGTGTTAGTTCAGCATTGCAATGAAAATAAAGAAATAAATGTGTCGGAATAGCAGGGAGCTGGGTGGAAGTACTAGGAGCCACTACTGAAATGTAAAAAAGGTTTGTCCCTGTGAAATGTAGCAAGTTCTGTTCTGGCTGTAATTAAATAAGCAGGATTGACAGATAGTAAAGAGATGATGAAGGAGGAAAAAAAGCCCCAGTATTGTTCTCAGGTAAAACTAAGATTCAGTTTGTACCTGTATTTGTTACAGAAAGCAAGGCAAATAGAGATCCAGTTTGGTGAAAATGGAATTATGTATGCACAGAGTAGGAGTTGTGAAGAAAAATCTTTTTTATTACTGGCAATGTTTTTTTTTTTTATGCTTCTCTTGAGGTGATTAAGAGAATCATTTTGGTAGTCCAGTTGGAAGATAAATTTTGACACTTTCCAATCATTCCTTAATTACAGTTGTTGATGACTTGAGAGAAGGTGGCTATGGGATGTGAGTAATGATGATATCCCCTGTGATGTACTCAGAAGGCAGCAGGACTGTAAGGTTTCCTGCAATTTTTTGTCTACACGAATTGTACAAAAGCCACTCTGGGATATAATATTTCTCAAGCAGTCAAATACTGTTCTTCAAAGGTTCTTAAAATTGCTCTAGTAAATACATTTTCTATGTAGATAAAACCAAAATAACTTAGAATGATTTGCACCACTGTATTTCTCCGCCATATTTTGCTGCTGTGTTATATATTCCCACTTGCATCGGAACACACTAGTACTTCAGTGAAGTAAGAATTATACTTGATTTTCCTTCATTTTAGGCATTTGCTTTTTTACAAGATGACCATTTGAAGGTGGAAGGCTATGGTGCACACTTTCCAAATTGCTATACAGAATTGAAAGGACTCAATTCAGGATGGACATTGGGGAATGAAGGAGACAAATATTCTGATAATTCAGCAGTAATTACAAATCATGCATTTATTTGCAGTGAGTGTATTGAAGTCCTACTTTATCAAATTACTCCCTAGCCCAACAGGTGAAGCTTGTCTTTGCAGAAGACAAAGCTTTCTTGGGAGTTGGTCTGAGGGAAGGCTGAGAACCACCTGCAGCCTCTGTGTATTTTATTAAAACACCAGAGGGAGACGGTGCACAAGTGCCTTCTTGAAAAGTATTTTTAAGGATCTCTGTGATCAGACTGTGTCGTTCCTTTAATTCAAATAAATCGATGCAGAACTCAGCATCAGAAACACCGGTAACTCACAGTGCTGATGGAGTGACCATTTTTCTGAGGCAAAGAATGATTTATGCTGACTTGTAGTCAGCATGATTTGACATGATGTGACTTTCCATTCCTTTTTACCAAGTACTTCAAGTACGGTCCATTCAGAATTTGTAATATAATAGTGAATGCTGTGATTTTGCTTTTTCTTTAGAGTGGTGAGACTGCTAGTGTAATTACTAGATCTAAAAATAGATATATTGGCTAACTTTCAAATCAGAAATAGAGGGGGGAAATGGAGTGCTAAGTGTTAACTTTTCACACTGAATCAAGTATCTCTTGTTAATATGAAAGTCATGGAAAACTGGTGTGCTCTAGAAGGTAAACCAGCTCCAAGTCCTGAATTCTTACACCTCTGAATACCAAGACACTTATCACAAATTGTTTTACTTCAACAGATGGTCACAGCAAACCTGTTTCTGCAGCCTCCCCTTACATAAGAAAGGGTTACTTTTTTCACTAAAACACCTCATATGTTAAAGTGAAGAAGGACTGTATAGAGGCTTACCTCCAACAGTATATTTTGGGGCGGGGGTTGTGTTTTGGTTTTGTGGGGTTTGTTTGGTTTTTTTGAAAGGTAAAAATGGAGGATCTGGACTTTATAGCTTTAGCCACAATTTTTACACTGGCAAATGTGATTGAACCAGATTTTATAGCAGGGGATTTTATTTCTAAGAATAAAGATTCATATGGGTTAGACTGAGCTTGAGCAGATTTAATGGTATTTATATTTGGCTCTGTCATTTCTAGAGGGATCTATGAAGTTGAATGGGTAGAGGTTACACTCACTTTATGGAAAATCTGCTTTTGAGACTTCTTTTGACAGCACAGATGATGTTTATTTTTTTTTCACCATACTGCTTGTTTCCTTATTCAGTGGCTACTATTTTGATCTGCATTATGCCCATTACAACAGCAGTTTTGCATTAAATGGTCAAAATACC
The DNA here is from genome assembly GCA_013400195.1 of Aramus guarauna. Lineage (NCBI taxonomy): Eukaryota > Metazoa > Chordata > Aves > Gruiformes > Aramidae > Aramus > Aramus guarauna. The sequence continues at coordinate 553,799 of VXBL01005888.1, forward strand.
AGCATGGAAAATGAGAAAAAACTCACACAGCATGAAACCTGTGTGCTTTTTTGGAGAAGTGTAAGTAGAGATATTCTAAAGTTCTTACAGCAGAGGACAATTTAATGTTAAGTCATATTTTAATTCCATCATCTTAGTCCTACAATGCACATAAGTATTATCTCCATTATGTTGATGGGTATTATAAAGCACAGAGGGGTGAGGTAAACAGTCCCCCAAGTCTTATAATGAATTGCTGAGAAAATCTCAAAAGCAGCGTGAGAACCTGAGTCTGTAATGCCCGGTTTTGCTGCCTGCCCATCAGAGCCACCTCCTTGTTGGGATCCAACAGTCATTTCCTTGTGAATCTTGTTTGAATTGTTGATGGCGACAGTTTGTCATAACATACTGGTCTCTGACCAGAGCAGGCATTTTTGCTGTTCCTTTTCTAGAGCGTAACCTTCAGCAGAGAGGTTGCAGGCATGCATCTCAAAATACAGCAGAGCTGGCATAGCTTTAGGGTCTTGCATTGAGGGGGAAGGCTTTGTGAGAATGTAATTTTATTACGAATCTTCTTTTTGAGAAGCGGCTGTGTGCCTTTTGCAGCCATGATCTACGTTTGTGTAGTGCAATGTGCTTTGGGAAACAGTTACTGTACCTCATTAGCTTGCATTATGTTATAGCATTTACAGCAAATTGTTTTGTTGCCATCATTTTATTGCAAAAAGTACTCTTCAGTGAATGAAACTTTTGAAGGTTCATGTTTAATAAAGTGAGTATTGACTAATAAAGTTTGCAGCTGATAATTTTGCCTAAAAATACAATAACTGGATTTGGGAATAGATACAAAAAATGCAGTGCATTCCTAAGTTCTGAAGGCAAGTGTAGACAGAATTCTGACAGAAAACCAAACCATTTTTCATTACATGAGAATTTAGAGTGTCATGGCATCAGCCATTCCTGTTGCATTACATAATGGGAACTACAGACCATCAAATGCTTTTCGGGGGGGCCCAGATCTGACAGAGACACAGGGCAGCGCAGAAATCACTTTAACTGCAACTTTTGTTGGAGATGCTTATATGAATGTTTAAATTGCCTATAACCAACACTGCTCATTTTCCTTCTTCCCTGATAGTTCGTCAACTTGCAGTTTCACTGATCAGAGAGAAGTCAAAAGATGTACCTGGGGTTGGAGGAACAAAATACAAAAATTCCTAGCCTAAGTAGGGTAAATCTTGGACACTAATGACAATGCAGACTAGAAATACATATTGTAGCATGATCTGTATCCCATGAATGTTTCCATAGTCTTGCAGATATGTAAAGACTTTCTCCATACTCATTCTACTGGTGAAAAACAGATAACATCTGGTTAATCGGTGGTTATATGAACATTGTGAGCAGGCTGCAAAACTTAGCTGGTTTTTGTCTTTCTAAGTAATGTCTCCACATGAGGCAGAAACTTTAAAGTGGGATTAAGGAATTACTTTACTGTAGAATTGATTTTAGTTGAAAAACCAAATCTGCATAACATGGCCCCAGTTCACTGAAAAGTCTTTCATCTATAGTGGATGTAGATTCCATACTCCATAAGAAACTTTGTGGCCTAAATCTGAATTAAAAAATTCTCCCAAAACCCAAAGACTAAACATATCACTAACTAAATTTGAATGTGGATAAGAAACGTGTCAATAATTGTTTTCTATTAGAAAATATTGACATCGTGCTGCAGCTGCCCTGCCTGGTTGGATTTCTGTAAAAACTAGAGCTGGTGACCTGTGCCCTGTTCAGCAGAGGCACCTGAGGGCCCTCTGATGCCATGAAGAGCATGAGATGGGGAGCAGATGAGCAGGACTTACCTGAGGTTTGATGGGTTGTGTATATTGTTGTTGAGAGTTTGCAGGGTTTTACCATTCCCCAGAATTGATAGGGGCCACTGCGAAATGTAGCTTCAACTTCTCATTTCGTCCTGTTTCAACTGGCTGTTAGCAATCTGGCATTTCTTTGTCAGAGCTTGTTCTCCAGGTGAACAGTTCAGCTTCTCAATTACTGTCAGTTAGCACGGTGCCACAACAGGTTCTTTGGGCATGAACCTGCATTGTTCTCTTTTACTCTCTTCCTCCCTGGCTGCAGCAATTATAAAAGCCTGAATCACATCTGACCTTTCATTAATACCCACTGCCACAATTGTTTGCAAAGTCACATTCATAGCTCCAGGATACTGAAAACTCTTTCTGGTGATAAGCCTTGAAAAAGATGCTCATAATAGGAGATTCAGCAGACTTTGGGCTTCTCTGTAGGCATAGATTTAACATCTCTGAAAATTGTGGAAAACATGAAAGCCAATGATACGATTGGGAATTTCTGGTGCTTAGCAGTTTGCAAATCACACCACTAGTATATCAGCAGTAGCACAATGAATGAAATTAATGGTCTTGCTTTCTGTATATGATGGTGGAAATGAGAGCAGCCTGTAGCTCATTTGAATTCATTTGCCATAAATATTTCATATGTCATTAAAAATTGCCAAATTCTCATTTAAAGGTTAAAAACAAAAAAAGAATTGAGTTCAAGAAACACTAAGCAGCTCTGCGCATTTAGTGTGACCGGTCTGTTTTTTGCAGCTGTATTTATTTATTTATATCATGGTTGCACCTACAGGCAAAGGTATGATTGAGCTCGGCACTGCCCAGATGTGAAACAGAGGGACAGTCTTGCCCTGGGCAACGTGTAATCAGGCTGACAGAGAAATGAATGTACTGAAGTCTTCTGAAAACTTAGCGAGGACTATAGGCATGCTGATGGTGTTTCAGATGGTGGGAACCTATTGCTGCTTTGTTTAGGAATCCTAATGTCAGTATTGTTTCTGCATCCCCAGTCACCACCTTGATTTATGCAGCTAGAACTGACAGAAGTTTCGGTTATTGCCTTCTGAAACATTTTGACTTAGGATCCTTTGGTTGTGTATAAACATGCAATATTGTTTAGTAATCAAAGAAAAAATATTTTGCAGACCACGGAGGTCTGTTTGCAGGCAATTTGGGAAGATTAGCCATCTGCCTGGGCAATTTTTCTTCTTGAATGAGGCTTGTTTTTTCATCATGTTTTGAGTTTTTTGGGTGTTTGGTGTGGGTTTTTTTGTAAATGTAGTATCTTTGATGTCTTTTAAGTCCCGCAGACCCTTTTGCTTTCAGTAGCAAGAAATGAGTTGTAGCTATTCCTCCAAAAACTTTTTCTTGTCTGCTTATTAATTCTCTCAAAGAAATGCCTAGGAGCAAGCTGATGAAGTGAGGTAGATTTGACTGCGAGAGACTGTCAGGCAAGAGTGTATAACCCTCTCTCTTTTTTTTTTTC
>VXBL01005888.1:557505-679306 GCA_013400195.1 Aramus guarauna
TTTAATGTCTCATCCTATATGGCTAACACCACTCTGCCTCCACCTAGTTAGTTGTGTTGTATTACAATGAATTTGATGGTACTTACAAGTTTTTAGGATCATTATCTCAAATACAATTGGTATAAAAGACTATAAATCTTCTTACGTTTATTATCAGTAGTTAGCTGTGGTTCAGGGCTGCAATGGATTAAAACATGAGAATTGAAGGACAAGGTGTCCTGGAAAGTTATACTGGAAAGGATTTTATAAACGTAAGAAAGTACACTATGTTGTTTGCAAGGCTAATACCAACAGAAAAAAGAACAAACAAACAAGCAAACAAAAAAACCCCAACAAATTTTGAAACAAATCTGAGGACCAGAAAAGGTCATTTGAATGTATTCTAGAATAGAGATGAGCAATTAAACATTCCTAATTATAAATGATGCCAGAAAATCAAGGGTGGAATCTCATGCTTCTAATTCTGGAATCTGAGATGCTGACTCTTCAAATTGTTAGAGGTATGGACTACTCAGGGCAATAGAGCCCACTTTACCTAGGCATTTGGCTGTCTCCAACAAGGTAAATAGAAACCTTTGAAAAATCCAGAGGGCAATCTAGTCTTCCCAGCTGCAGTGCTTGCCCTTCACTATGGGTTGTACAGGGAGCAACTTTTGTGGGGGACAATGAGGTGGCCATTGTTGAGACAACAGCAATTGTTATGTTCCTTCATCAACACACATTTTCAGGATGGTGCTTTCAAAGTCACATTCACTGTGCAGGCTGGAGAAATGAGCTGGTAGGAAACATGTAAAGTTCAAAAAATGCAAATACAAAAAAATCCTCCATCTGGGATGGACTAGCTCCAGCAACTGTATGAATGGGGCTGACTGGCTAGAAGACAGCTTTGTAGCAAAGATCTGGGGTTCCTTATTGAACTCCCAAGGGCAGAACAGTGTGCCTTTACAACAAAGCAAGCCAACCACATACTCTTTCCAGAGTGTAGCCAGAAGGTCCAGGGAAGTGATCCTTCCCCTCTATTTTGTGACTGCATCTGGAGTAGGTCCTCCAGTTGTGGGCTGCCCAGGACAAGAAAGGCATTAACATACCAGGAACAGCTAGATCCAGAGCTGGGCACAAGAGACACAAGGAGAGGCTGAGGCAGCTGGGCTTGTTCAGCCTTAACAAGGCTCAGGGGAGATCTTATTGCTGTCTAAAACCAGCTGTGCATGAAGCTGAAGTCAGACTCTTCTCAGTGGTGTGGACTGGAGGTAGAGCCAACAACATCAGCTGGAACACAGGAAACCCCAATGGCTTACAAGGAAACATTTTTATGATGAGGGTGGTTGAACACTGAAACAGGCCATCCAGATTGTGGGATCTACATCCTTAGAGATAGTCAAGACTGGAGGTGACGTGGTCCTGAACTGTGTGCTCTACTTGGCCTTGCCTGCAGGAGGACGTTGGACTAAATGACCTCCAGAAGTCCCTCCCTACCTATATGTTTGTATCATTCTCTTCTGTTTGGCATTCTAGGAGTTACACTGGACAAATAACTCCCAGTAGCCACATAGCCAGTCCCTTAGCACAACAGGTGATCTGAGGAGCATAGGCAAAGAACAGGAAAAAACAGTGAGATGAGCTGAAGTTCTTTCCTAGGAATAAGAACATGTATGTTTGAAAGGAAAGAAAGAAAGGAGAAGATGGTAGAAACATGCAATAAATTGCATCCCTACAGTAAAGGGATGAGATTTATTATTCAGTCATTGGAAGTGGATGGTACTTTTAAATTGAAAGTTTGAAGTTACATTTCAATATGTAACTTTGTTCATAAATAAAAACAACTCCTATTATCAATATATATTGATATTATCTATATATACTGCTTCCAGTAGCCCCATATATACTTCCAATATTCTTGAGACAGTCCAGTGACTTGTATGGTAACTGGTGCTTTCTGCTAATGAAATAAAAATATGAACAATATGCAGATTTTGAGGAGAATGGTGGAGAGGTTTTTTCCTCCTTTTTTGTTGAAATGCAATTATTTTTGCCAATATATCGCCTTCAACATGTTTTGCACATTCCTGAATTTCTCTGGTTTTGTAGTTTCTCCATTCCCTTTTAACACCACCTGTAAGCACACATATATTTTTATTCCTGTGCTGTTGGTATTGATGTGAAATGTAGAGAAACTGTGATATATGTAAAGTCTCAGAAGACATTTGTGTTACACCCTCAAGAACTACTACAAAATCTTTTGTTTAATGCCAACATGGTGGTAGACCAATGTTTTGTTTGGGTTCTGCTTTAGATGGGGTCAGTCCCAGGATCTGCAAAATGGTCACTTAGCAAAGTTCCTGCTGACCGAGAAGAGAATTGGAACCCCAAGACTAACCTTGGTATGATGATTTTAGAGCTCTGTGTAGTTTTCTGTCTTAAAAGACAACGCAATGGTATCACCTGGATTTTCGTTTTCAGTGTCAGCCCTAATTCATAGCTGAATCTCTAGCCTCATTCTTGCCAAGAGAGAAAGCTCCTGAAATCTTCCTGGCTGCCTTCTGTGTCTGTTTCCAGCTTCTCATTTTCAGTAAAATATTATGTTAAAAAACAATATAAATCCCCTGGATTAATTACAAACTTTTCATGAGGATTAAATGTTAGTAAAAGTGAGAGAAAGGAGATTAGTAGAAGTGTTTGTGCCTTCATTTAATTTGCTTTCCTATTCACTTTTCAATTTTTCATTAAAATGTACTGAAAAAGGGCCAAAATAACACGCTTGGGAACAAACATAGAAACAATAACCCTTGCCCCTAAATTTTACAAATCTAGCAAATGAGCAAAAGAGCATTGTTTCTGTCTTGGTTTTGCTGATGTACAGCCTTTTCTCTCTCATATATATGAGAATGTCTACAGAATTGCCTAAGGTTTAGTAATCACAGCGTTCAGCTAGGAAGATACCGTGACTTCTTCCTGCAATGACATACACAAGTGCTCTAACAACTGATCAGCAAAGTCAGTGTCTCTGTCCTAACAAATATTTTCTATGTATCTGCATAAGTTGGAACAGCCTCAGAAGGAATATCTTCACCCCCAAATTCCCTCATAGGCCTTAGGAATCATGCTGGCAAATCTTCTGATGGAAGTTTCTGGCAATACATTTCGGTTATGGAAAAATTATGCTTTTCAACAGAAAAAAGAAAAGTTTCACGCATCAACTTTCAAAAGCTCAAATCAACCCCCATCCGAAGTACACCTGGAAAAAAACTAGTACAATGAGTGCCAGGTATGTGCATTTACTAAAACCCTACCTCAATATAAAATGGGTACTTTTTACAACTGCAAAATCTAAGCCCTGATGGAGAAAGGTTTATTATCTACAGTGCTGCTAGAATCAGGCACAGCAGTAGTGTATACTTCTGAATATAAAAGCTCTATTCTTCTGTGACGTCCTTTTTCTGTTAATGAGATTCACCCTAATGGGGCCAAAAATTACTTTAAAAGACATTTCCTTCTGCTTTTCAAGGGCTTTTTTCCAGTCCATTTGGACTGGATATCAAAGATAAGGGGAAATATTTCAATAGCAAGAGCTTTTATAATTAAGCTTTGTAGCCTACATAATGGAGATATGGCCAAATTCAAGTGAAAAATAATTACTGTTTTTCCAGCGCTTGCTGCTTCTGCTCTGCCTCCCTTTCTTCCCCCCCCTTCCATTTTCCCCTTCAAAACCACATAATCAGTTGTGCCTTACTATGAAAGAGTCGCCTGATGCAGCTCTTTCCCCCAGGTTTGTATTTTCCCCTGTGGTCTAGGAGAGAAGAGCTGTTCAATCTTTAACTATACCCAGACCTCCATTAAGAGCACCAACAGTTCTCAAAAGGAAGCAGGTGCTTCCTGACGGGTAAGGACTTTAATAACTCACTTTGTAGTGCCAGCTACCCCTTTAGATATGGGAACAGATGAATTCAAAATACAGCGTGAGATTCATCTGAAAGACTTTATAGATGATGCTAAGATGGCCGTGATGGATGTTGTTTTCCAGTCTTCAGGAACCTCCCCCAATTGCTGGAGCCTTTCAAAGCTCTCAGTGATTTCAGCCAGCTGCTTCAGCAACTTTGGATGTAGCCCATCTGGTTGCATGAACCCGTGTGTATTTGCAGATGCATACACACACATACGCACACAGATGCATATACACACACACATCTCCCAGTTTGGAAGATGCTACTTATTCTTTATGATTTGTAACAGAGTTGTTAAGTACATTGATCTCCATAAGAAGTGCTCTATAGAATTTGAAGAGAGAGGAATAGAGGGGCTTGAAGTTGATGCCTCAACCGGCATTAGGGATATCTTGGGAACATTATGGGATGGCCTTTGGCTGTGAGAACACTAAGAACCTGTTGAGTATTTGGGATTAGAGGGGATAATTTGTGCAAAGTGAGATTCCCCAGAGTAATGTTTTGAGGGCTTCCTTTTCCAGTCTCCCCAGAAAACTCTCATGTAGCCATATAATAGAACTGAGTTTCGTAATAAAAGACCAAAAGGGTACCTTTGTAATATTTTTAAGGCAGATGAGTGTTTTACCTATTACACAAGAAGATGAGGTCTTGATCAATCCCATATGACTGTTTTTAACTGCCACAACTGCCTGCCTTTCCTTCACGTTTTCTCCCCATCCACTAATTACCATCCATGTAATGTGTCTTTGAGCTTAGTGCAGTTTTTGCTGCTGACAGATTAATGGCTGGCGACTAGGAACTGTTTGACCTATTTCTTCATTAAATTAGATCAAAACACATATGCAGTTATTTTTTGTGCATACATTATCCTGTTTGGGAAGCATTGTTTTACATTTTTACTCTGTAATGTCTTCCGGCAAAAAATATTTGCAGGTTTATTGGAGGTCTGCAAAATAACTTCTTCAATTAGATTAGTCTGTGAATACCTGAGCTAAAAAGATCAGTATGTGCCTGTTCAGTCTGGGAAATATTAACCTTTGTGGAGATGTTGGTGAGAAAGAGTGCAATCCAACTCCCTTTTTTTCCTCCGAGTCATGCAAAATGTCCTTGTTTTATGGGCAATATAAAACCTGGTTAGGGAACATTCCCCTGCTGTGACAAGAGCACATAGATATCGATATAGTGATCGTCCTGCAAAACATCTCAACATTAACTTTTGCTGCTTTTAGATGTAGGAACTGTACATGGGTACATTAAATGATCACTTTTGCTGAAGAATTAGCAATAGCCAGGCTAACATTGGACCTTGCAGGAAGACCAAAGGACTCCTCTGGTTTTGCTTTAAACAGAGGCAAAAAAGTAGTATCCATAACAAATAGCATTAGGTTGCTTTATGTCAACCTTAAGTACCTAATAAAGCTTCTGTTCTACGCAGTGTAAGTTCAGTCTGTGCCAAGAGATCCACTGGGTGTATTAAATATACTCCTTAGTAATTAACTACTTGCTTATAATAGCACCAATGTATTTTGCAGAAGATTAACAATTTATGTGTATCTTAGCTCTGCAAGACGGTGCAAATAACACTAGAAAAAATAGCTATTAAAGAAAGGACTGTCCATGAAGATGTTGAGTACTGTTTCTCCTCTTCCTCTGCTGTGACTTTTGGCATATTCACACTTCTCTCAGCATATTGCAGGAATACCAAATTTGCTTAACATATGCAAGGTTTTTGGAATTTTTGGGCTGGCGGCATGAGTTACTGCTCTGATCGTTTTTGAACAGAGCTTTCCTCATGAAAATTTGGCCTGCCATGCTAGTCAAGTGGCAACAATTTTTTGGTTCCAGCAGGTTATAGATAGATGAGATTTGTTCCCGTGGAGGAAGAGGTAGTGATCAACTTGCTTATCCTAGCTGACACTTCCCTAAATAAGAAGACTGAAGAATTGAGCTGTAATTGGTATCCCCATAGTCAGCATCTTTGAGGTGTTCAGCGATAGAGATCTGGCAGATTTAGATATATGCAGATTGCAAATAAGTGCAACAGGGCAGGCTTTTTAGGCTGGTTATCAACATCTGTCAGAACTTTTGTAGCTGTTTCTCTGTGAGCATTCATTATCATGATATGTAACTACCCTTAAACTTGCTTCCACTGTAGTAAATGCCCTAGACAAAAGCCAACTATTTCAAAACTATTTCTTTTTATGATCAAATTATATCATTTCAGGCCTGGCTAGTTGCCATATGATCCAGTTGTTCTCCATCCAGTTGCTCTGAACACATTTTTCCATTAAGTTGCTAACTCTGATGTTCATTCCCTCTTCAGCATGTCCCATGTGTTACCAGGTGCTCCACTTGGTTACCAACCCATTTTAAGATCCCAACCTCTTAATATTCACTCCCCATCCTAAAGTGCCTAATATATTACTGATACTACATAAATAATATTACAGCTTCAGATGTGATATTCCAAATGATTAATGAGCTGACCACAACACAGGGGAGATGAAACTATAATACATGCTTTCCATTACCCTCACCATTGAAGCATTTCCATTGCTTCATATGGCCTTTGATTGTGTCCTGAGATTATGTGATCAGTGTAGCAGATATTTCTCAGGAGCCATCCTTACCGTTCCCACCTTCCCTTCCCTTATGGCGGTTCTCATAGGGACTGTTGGTGTTCTGAAATGCATCTGTGTGACAGCTTGAAAGGGGTTCTTCAACAGAAAGTAAATACAAATTCTAGAGGGAGCCATGAATGCTTACCATGAAAAGTAATATACTGTTCTAGGATGTATGTACATTCATGTATGTATGTATTCCATGAACATCCATTTATATAATTCAATTGCACACAGAAGCTGATTTTCCAGCTCTTGTTAGTTTTCAGTGATTAATGATTAGATTCACTAATAACTGACATTTGCGAGGAGTCATTTTTGGGGGCAACTTCCAGGGAAAATCTACACAATTAAACTGCTATCTGGAAGGCATTTTATTTTACTCTCTGCTTGGAATTACCCTGAGTTGATTCTTTAGATATTGTTTTTACTGCTATGAGAGTAAAGGGACTATATTTCACTCTGCAGCTGTGCCACTCGAGTTATCAGGTCTTTCATACCATCCAAGATAAAAATCATAACCCTTGGCAGTCCACTTCGTGTGTTTTATGAATGCCATCTGAGAAGCAACATCTCATTTACAATTGGGACCAAGAGCTGGAGTAATTTCTGTATTAGCCAAGCATATCTAATAACACATAAATTATGTAAATTTTAAAAACAAGAAAAGTAGATTAGTTAGTTACTTAATCTGAAGAATGTTGAGGATGTGACTGCAGTGCTGTGAAGGTCTGTGAATACTGCCCTGAGATTGGCAGTATTGCCACAAAGAATATTTATCTTCAGAACTCATGTAGACTTGCAGGATTATGCAATGGTGTCACTAAGGGTTTGGTCCTGCCCTGTGCCCAGCACCCTTGTCTCCAGTTTAGCTAAGAATCTTCATCTGAGTGTAATGTTACATGTTCTTAATGGAAATTAATTTACCCTAGTGGGGATGGCTCATAAGTTTAAAATTAGTTGTGTCATGAAGATTTTTGTTGGAATGAGTCCAGCACTCCTTGGGATTGAATCCTCATAGCCAAATCCTCTGTGTCCAGTGGGAGTTCCATCTATTGGAGGGCACTGAAGAGATGCGAGTGCTTCCTGGGCACACTTGGCCTCTCAATGCATGGCTGCTATCTGCTTAAATTAAGAGTTTCTGTATTTTGATTTTTTTTTTACTCAGCCCGAAGGATGTTTCTTCTTTCAAGGTCAGTTTAGAATGCTGAGGAATATACGGTGTCTTGATTTCTGACCGTATGCAGGATTATAGAATTAAAAAATGGTGTGTCTCATCTGTCTCACCACTTAATGCAGAAATCTCCTCTGGCAAGTTGGATGCTGTGAGTCTAGAAATTTCTTCGTGATGGACATTTTGACTTTTTATTTTTTCCTTTTTTAATACAGGAGAAATGGAAAGGAAAATAAAAGCTAGAATTAAAATTAAGATCAGTTGCTGAAGCTGAAAGAGACAGCACGATTGCAATATGTTAGAAGATTGCCTTGTTTTAGAGAAAGTGCTGATTAAGATCAAATTTATCTTGAGTTTACATTTTGATTGGACCTAAACTGGAGGGAGGGGGGTTGTATTTCAGACATAGTGCAAATGATGCATGTTAATATCCTGTGTTTATTGCCACTTGAAATTACAGCATAGCTTTGAATTGCTGCCAAATCTACAGTTAAGACTCCCTAGTAATCATGATTATTCCAAGTCTTCATGGTAATAGTGGAAGAAGCAGTATGATACACAAGCTACTGTAGCCTAAGCTGTCAGAGTATTTTTATCCTTTGGGGCTTGGATTGTGATTCCAGCCAGTAGAGGGAATGGTTAGACATGCACATTGGTCAATCAGTCCTGAGAGATTAAATAAATTGATTTAATTATGTTATTTTCAGATTTATTTGGCTTTTATATTACCTTCTGTCTCACTAACTCTTCCTGAAATGAGGAAAAGCATAGCTTTTCTTTATTTCTGGAATGCTTTAATTCATATGTTGGCATGGTGTAGTATTTTTTGGTTTTATTAGAAATATTTTTTGCTTTCCTCCTTGTTGATTTAAAACATATTCTATTTTTACTCATTTTCTTTACAATCCATGGGGTAGTTTATCTCCTTGAAATGTTCTTTTACCTCTGCTTAACTAATGGAAGTTGTATATTTACATCTGATCTGAATGTATACACATGTGTTACGGTGGTTTATTTACTGATGGGAGATTAAGAAGTGAGGGCAGGGATAAACAGCATAATATAAAGTTACAGTTTACTAAAAAATATTAGGAGACTCTCCCAGGAGGGACAAATGCTCTGTAAAAAGTTGTTTAAAAGAAGCTTAAGTGAAATTTAGATGTGATTAAAATCTGTTCTGGTTTTTGGATACACAATTATTCAAGCAAGTAGTTGTTTATTTTGAGTTAAAACCCTCAGCAATCGCTGTTAGTCAGCTCTCCAGTTAGTATGTCCCAGTTGGATCTCTTCATCAGTTGCTAGCAGGAAGGTTTTGCTATTTGTTCCACTTACAAAGTAAATAAAACTTGTTAGGGAAAGGGTTGCATGTGCGTACAATATTTACTCTGGAATATTTTCCTCAATAAGTAGTGTTAGCCAGCAGGCAAATCTGAGCACCCAGTGTGTTGGCTGTGGGAAGCAATTCTGTATGCCTGGCACATAATGATCAGTTTAAACTATTGAAATATAAACCAGAACACTGATTTAAATTCAAAAATATTTCATTAAATTAAGTATAATGCATGTGTGAATAAAAGTATAGTTAGGGACTCTGCCATATATGCTTAATGTCTACAATCTTTAGGCTTTTTTTTTTTCTGATAGATTTAACTCTGAAAGATACATCATATTTTTGAAGGACAGCATTAGCAAATAGCACAGTGTGTTTGCATTTCATTGTAACTAGCATTTTTCTTATGACTTCAGTTTCTAAAATGATGTTCTCTGCAAGCCGCTCTTGGGTCCTCATTGTGAAACTTATACTCAAGGCTCACTAACAGTGAAAACCACTCCCAAATTTGTAACCCTCATTCCTTTGTTATTTTGAAGCCAATATTTTGGTATTTTTGGAAGTGTAAGATTTATTGGACCAGAAAAGGAAGCAAGACTAGCGCTGTAGTCCAGAGATTACAGTTCTCTACATGGACAGTTCATGCCTTTTCTGAACTATGTGCCATACTGATTTGTTGTCTTAGTTGTATACATTTTTAAAAACATTAACAGGAGAGAATGGAATTAATGATAGCTACAGAAAGTGTAATTTGGACTGGAAGGCCATATCCAATGATATTAAGCTTTCTATATGGAATTACTACTGTACTGCTTCTAGTGATAGAGCATGGAAGGACTCGTACACACTGAAAGCTTAGCACGGGTCTCAGGACCAGCCTAGTGCACACGTTAAAATGCAAGGCCATGCCTGGACACAAGCTTCAGCAGGAATTGTGGAGCTTGCATTGCAGCTTTGCTTGCAGAGTTTATTTCAGTGTGGGACCTGGTCCTTCTTTCTGTGATTGGGTCAGGAACCAACAGGATTGAGTGCTATGTAGCTCTCTCAGCATGCAGATAAGGAGAAGTAATCTATTTCCAAGAAAAACTAGATGTTTTGAGCCTGAGTTGCAGATGGTAGTGTGGTAAAGAAAGTTGCTGGGCATAAATGCTTCTTCGCTCCACCTTGCGATGCAAGTGAAGGGACAAGGCAGCACATGACAGCACATTGACCATTAGGTTGGCGGTGTGCCTTCTGCAGAAAACCTGCAAATGAGCATGTTACAAGAGTCTTTGAACACTGTATCTAGGCCACCAGCAGCATACTTGGAGTGTGTATAGTAATAAATGGATGCTGTTTGAAGAGTTTACCAAGAGACAGGAAGCCATTGAATACCGTAGGCATGAGAGGTGGTATTTACAAAGGGATCATTTATAGAGGCTTCCCAATAAATATGACACAGATTCCTACTCTTGAGTAAAATATATCATTAAAAACATACAAGATCATAGAAAGTTATGGGCTATTATCTTGCTCTTCTTCCTGACCTAGTCACACAGCCACTAAAAGTAGATTTGGTTTAATATATGCTTTAGCATGGGGTTTCAGTGGTGAACCATAGACCCTGAAGTATGTGCAATTCTTTCTTTTGTTCAACAATGTAGTTCAATGTGTGCCCCATTTTAAGTATATGAAAGCTATTCAGAAATTAGCACAACTGTGTATGTGCTTCAAGTACAAATGCACATGCTTAAGTAACCTGTCAAATTAGAGCATCTACAAATGTTGCATTTATAGTTTTTCCCTAAATACCAAATGCAGTAAAAGCTCAGTCCAGCTGTCATATGTGTAATTCATTAGAAATTTCAAATTTTTAACTTCAGCTTTAGTCTAAAAACGTGACTAAGTCAAATTGTACTGTTTTGTCTAACATAAATCCTTCTCCATATTCACAATATTGTAATTCTGTTTGCATACTTGTTGCCATTTATCTCTGTAAGAAATTTACAGTCACTGCATCACAGTGATCAGGATTCTGTGGTGTCTTCTACATCATTTGCTGAATATTCTAAATACATTTTGAATTCAGGATTATTTTTTTTAATTGTTTTTGAAGTGTCAGCCAAATAGAGCCCAGCTGGCCTTTGAAAATCCATATTTTGTTCATCGTCTATCAGTTGATAAAGGCACCTTTTTTAATGCAAACTGGGCCTGATCTGGAAGGTCAATAAAAATGTATCCTCACATTGGCATTTTTAGAACCACACTATAACATGCTGGCCAACTGCAAAAGGTGAAGAAGTTGAAGAGAGTGAAATTCTGATTAAATTATGTGGGGAGAATTTCTTTGTTTCTGAAAGCCCGTCTTGAAGTTCACACAAGGAAACAGATCAAACTATTACTATGTGTGAGTCAAGGTATTACATAGACCTGAGAATGAAAGGCAAATAATTCATTGGCATATTTTTCCGCATCAAAGTGAATTAACATCTTATCCAAAATACATCAGTAGGAGAATGATGAAACAATGGAGAGATGTTATAAACTAGTACTTTCTCATGGGTCATTCTTCTGATAGAATAGTGATTATTTTTAAATTTAGGAGTTATAAAGGCAAGCTCACTAGATAAAGTGATGTATTTAAATGGACATGTTAAAATGAGTCATTACTAGAATTAATTCTTTTTTGGTTATTCTGAAGATTTTCACATGTTGCCTGATGAACCACAAGGACTAAAATCCAAGGCAGTCATTTTGAGTAGCGATCAGAAGTGTGATCAATTTGGTGTGATTTGCAAAAGTGATAGAATTTAACATTCACAGATTTGGTCAGGGAAGATTAATAGGATCTTGCAGTCCTTATCTCTTAGGTGCTTTTGAGTTTCTTGTTCACAAACTTTTTGTAGGTAAGGTAGGTAAAAAATCTGACCTTTACACAAGAAATGTAAGGCTATATTGTCTGTTATAGAGAAAACAATCTTCTGAATATATGTTGTTGGTTTTGTCTTTTAGATAATTCTTGTAAGTTCTTCCCATAATGACCGTGACCAAAGCCTTTTCATAAGCACCGATGAAGGAGCCACTTTCCAGAAACAACCCATTACTTTCTTTGTGGAAACTCTCCTTTTTCACCCGAAAGAAGAAGACAAAGTACTTGCTTACACCAAGGAAGGCAAGGTAAAACTTGAAGATACTGCATTTGTTTGAAATTTAGGAATTATTTTGTTAAGGAGATATAAAGCAGTTCTGATATACTGATTACTGTTGAGTTTTATGAAATATCAGTTGTCCAGAAGGGAACCATATTAGGTTTTTTTGAGAGGCTTATTTAAATATTTACTGTATTCATGTCCAAATCTTTGGTTTTTACAATAATTTCAATCCTGGCATTTTCAGTTGATACAGATATTGGTAATATTTATTCTCCTGTATCGTATAGTTAAATATTACCTCTGAAACGTGCTCCTCCCTATAAAGTGACCATAAGCAGTTGTGCTGTGATTTATAGTGTAGTAGAAAGTTAATGAAGCTGAAATAGTGCCTCCAAAGGCCGTTTGTGGGATGTAAAATAAAGTAATATAAAATAACCAGCACAGTTGTACAGCAGAAGACGATTTTGGGAATTGCTGAATCTGTAGAAATGTAGAATAATTTTCTCTCTTATGATGTATTTATACCACTTTCAGATTCAGGAGTTGTATCATGTGGTTTGTGAATTTTGACCATCTTTCAGCTTTCTCCTGATTAATTTATAAAGTCATTTTTCTGAATGGGTTAGGCTAAACATTGACAAGTGAGTCTCAGTCTGTAAGTGTGCAGTTCATCACTTTCATGGTGACAAAATTGCAGCTGTAAAGTCACTGTGATTCTGGTCCTAGTAGTGGTCTTGACTCACCTTCATCATTACTCGTGTTATAAACTGAAATTAGATAAACTCTAGTCCGTTTTAATCCTTGTCAGACTTCACAGAAGGTTTAAATGTAGGTGGTGAGAGTAGTCAGAGCAAGTTTTTCATGCTGCAACTAAATACTGCACTGATTTCAATGATGTTATATAAAGTCATCCTTTGGGATATTTTCTGGGATACATAAATTAATAGCTGATCCCAAAACAATTCATATTTACAGGCAATTGCAAATAAGGAAAGAACTAGAATAAAAAATATAGCAAAGCAAACTCAGTGACAAATTACATGACAAATTTTACTTAGCAGCTTCAATTTGAAATCCTAACACAATTACACATATTGTGTAAGCAAAGTACTTCAGGGAAGCTTGTAGTTATGAAAAGCTCTTTTTTCACTTTGACTTTTGTTTCTGATGATAGATATAATTCCTGAATTTTGTATAGTTAGGAGATCAAATGTCTTGAAAAACCAAATGGCAGAAACTTTAGTTGTAGAGTCCAAAGAAGTGTATTGAAGAAGTTGACCAGCCACAAAAAGTGGGTATAAATATTTGCCGGAAAAGAGAAAGGGACAGGAGCACCAAGTGAAGCATTTGCTTTGTGTCTTGATGAGTTATGCATGATACGAAGCTTTTCAGGCAATTTATACTTGAATCATCTTCCAAACCGAGAGATACTGTTATTTTGCCACATTTAAAATGTGCCTGGAAAAAACAAACTACAAAATACTCAGTAAAGAATAACTTTGCCTTAGCAGCAGGGAGGATTAGGCCATCTGACAGACTTTTCTCAGTGTCAGTATGACACCATAAAGTCTTACTAGACAAGTCCTCCATCTTTACCTAAGATACAAGAACAAAGGATGCTTTTGATTATAACTGAGTAACTTGCTTAAATTTTGTGTGAGATCTGATATATTTGGCCTGATGGGGAGAGGAAGATGAAGTGATGTTGGTAAAGGAGGAACTGAAAATCAAAACTGCAGCTTGCAATAGAAAGAGGTCACTGCACTAAAATCAGTGGTCTTGAAAGGTAGTGTTGATCTGAATTTGGCCTAGGGAGATGGTGTATTCTGATTTTTTGAGTTAAGTAACTTTACCTTCACTGGAAGAAAGTAGTATCAATCTAAAACTCAGTAGAAGCCATTACCTCCTGTTACTCAAACGATTTCTTACAAGTGCACTTTTGAGAACACAAGAAATACAGGATCATGTCCTTCATAAATAGCAATCTGGCTTCTCTGTCTACTGGAGCATCACAGCCTTTCTCACAACTTATGATTTGATTTAGGGCTTATTTTATATTGCAAAATATGCGTTGTTCTTTCATTCAGACCCCTAGATTTTGTTTAAATAAAGCTCTAGCCTCTAGCTGACACTATAAATAAATGCAAATCCAGCCAATGTGATTGGATTAATCAATTTACTGCCTTGAATCTATACTATCTTTTTCTGGCTACCTCAGTTAAAATGAGTAACAATCAGCTATTCACTGAGTCTATATAAATGCTTCTAGATCTTTTTAAACCTCAACAGGGATGCAGTACATTTTAATTGTTCCTTTGGAAGCTGAAAGGATGAAAAAAAGGCAAAACTGAGAAAATCATTTTCCATTTTTTTTAAAAGTGATTCCACACATTTGTTACATGGGTGGTAGTAAACAGAATTATAAGATCTATTAGATGTGTCTACTGAAGCCAGAGATTTTAGTTGTCCACTAATGACTGTTTTTTCCTCATATCTAACCACATTTAGTAGTTTGACCAAAAGTACCTGTTAAAAACCAAAACATGTATGGGTCATTTTTTTAATTAAAGGAAGTTGAATGAGTGCATAAATTAGTTACACATTATTGTTTATTTATTTCAAATACTGCATCAGTTAAAAATTCCTCTCAGTTTGAATCCGCCTTATTAGTCCTACTTCACTCTCCCTTACATTAAGATTGTGAGGGCTTCCCCCTCCACTAACCCAAACTGTTCATAATCTTGCAGACTTCAGTCTTAAATGTGTGTGAGAGGAGGTCATTTGGGTTTCGGGGGTGGGTTTGGGTTTGGTTTGGTATTTTTTGGCCCCTACTGCACAGGCATCACTGTTCTAATAGTGGGAATCTTCTCACATTTTCTTCTGAAATTCATCCATGACAAAACTATATCCCTTTGTCCATGTGCCAGTGTTGTCCCTTATCCTAAATAGCTCCTTTCCCTCTGGCCAGGAACCTCTGAATTTCCTGGCTTTCTTTGCAGCTTGGACACCAGGGTTAGGGCAGCGCATTAAACGATCATCTCTTCCAGACTGATAGCAGGCTGCTGAGGCAGGTAACTAGCTGAGCAGGGTCCACCCTTTTAGAAAGATGGTCAAACCGGTGGCTATCTTTTCTGTAATGCCTGTGGGTGACAAGTGTTTGAAGAAGTGAGAAGCTTAGGCTCTCTGTTCTGCACAGTCTAGCCCATTCAAAGCCACATCCCTCCCTCCTCAGAGGTTGCTCTAAGCTACATGCTGTAAAATACACTGGTTGCAGCAAACCCTAACCCACATCATAAAGCTAAGATCAGAAAGTTAGCAGGCAATCAGGAGCCTGGCTCTGCAGCCCTGTCTGTAATGCATTTAGATCTGAGGATGAAGACTTTTTGATCCCTGGTCATTTCTGTCTCTACAGTGACTAGGTGAATGCTCAAGTAAGCAATCTGAGTGCTGATTGTAGTTTCTTACCCAAACTGTGGTCTACACTTTAATTGAGTGTACAGTGGAACAAAGCACGGTCATTGTGAAGTGCAGAGAAACTGGGAAATACTGTTTTATCTCTAATTCAAATTTTAGTAAATTTACCCATACAGTTTATGCTGAGATAAATTACCTCAACCTTTATCCTTACATATTAAAATTGCTGGTTTTCTGTAGTAAAACATAATATATAATCATGGGAGGTTTTTTCTTCATTTGTCATTGAACCTGTCATTTTAAACCAAAAACATTTCTTACTAGTCCTAATAAGACACTCTCCCCAGAACAATCAGCGACTGAACTGGTAACTTATTCCCACATCAGAGAACAACAATTTTACTTGCCTTTTTTCCCCTATTAGAGATATTAAGAGAAAACCCATCATACGTAAATTGGATCAAATAAGAAATGCATGCAAACAGCAGGGGGCTTTAAATCTGTCTTTTTAGAAGTCTGATAGATATTTCCTATTTTAACTAGAGGAAATGCACTATGAAGGCAAATGCTGAAGGAGGGAGATTTTTTAATAGCTATTTTATATCCCACTTTATTCTGGGGAAAACAGCTTTCATCAGCACTCTTGATATCCATCCATATCATCTGCTTTTTTTACCGGGGTGAACTGTTCAGAGGGAAGGTGGAGCTGGAGTCTTCCCCCTCCAGGCCACCTTCTGCCTCTCTGCCGAGTGACCGTTTCTCATGGGTCACAAATAGGTATCCATGAAGCAGGCTCTTAAGTGCATCTTTCCTCATCAAATCTCTTAAGCATTTCTCTAATATCTTTTAGTCCTATTTTAGCAAAGTTTTAAATCCATTGTCTTCCTGGCGTAAGTATTTTTGATGAAATTAAGGCTTGAAGCATAAAGGGAACACTTGTGCTTGTTTGGCCAATGAATGGGAAGAAGGAGAAGCAAAGTGTCCTGTTACCATGCCTCTTGTGTAACCATGCTGAGGTAAAAAAGAATCTGACCCAAAATGAGCTGTGAATTATTTTCATGGTAAACAAGAAGACGTTGTCACTGAGTTTTGTTCATTATGGATTATGTTTAAAAGCTTTTCTCTACAAAAGGTGAAAGTCATTATAGAGAGTTTCTGGTAATGTGTTTTGTTTTGGTGATTTTTTTTTTTTTTTAATTGGTATGCAATCTGTCATTTTAATAGTGGCATAGGACCTGTCTTTGAAGATGAACAAAATTGACAGTTTCCTATCATCTAATTTTACTTTTTTTTTTTCTTTTGTAGGTTTATGTATCCATTGACTTGGGGAAAAAATGGATCCTTCTGCAGGAACGAGTTTCAAAAGATCATATTTTTTGGTAAGAAGTCTGTCATTTTCCAAAGAAAAAATGGAGAACAAAAGTATTTCATTCTAATCGAGAAAGATGTTTCCAGAGGTACTGATGAGGACAGTACAAGCTTGGGTGTCTTTAGCAGATTGAGTATGTCAGCCTTGCTGCATCCATTATTGCAAATTCACACTCATGCCAGTGATCATACTGAATGTCAGCACCTGAATGTCAGGGTTATAGGTCTGGATCTATGGAGCCCAAGATTTAAAGAGCGCTGTAATGTCCAATGAAATTGCTCTTCGTTTTACTGGGCAAATTGATCCTAAGAAAGGAGAGCAGTCTTTTTGCAGAGAAAAATCTATAATGTTTTTTTAAGAGAGGTTGAATCAGATCTATTAACTGGAGTCATATATAAACTTAGCTATTAAGGAAACTGGTGAAAAATATGACTATCGAGTACACATATATCAAATGATTTCATTTTCATCTCAGATATTTTGCAGTCTCTCAAAATGTTTAAGAAGTGGTTCAAGCAGGTTGACAAAACGTTAAAGAATGAGTCAATGCCTTTTTTTTATACACATGAAATTAATTTGAAAATTATATAACATCTTTTACACCAAAATTAACCTTTTGTTAGTGTTTTAAATAATTTTATATTTTAAAATGGTCAACTTGCACACTCAACATTTATCTGATTTCTATTGAAAAAGCTGGAGACTTCCCTCTTTCACATTTTACTTCAGCGTGTAAGTATGGACTGTGCATAACTGTGTGATTACCATTAATTGGTATTTTTATTACAGGATTAGTCATAACATGCTAGACACTACTGTTCCCTAAATGATTTTTTTATTTTACTTCTAGAAGGACTCTGATCTGTGTCAGTTGCATACAGTATAATTATCCATGTGTCTATGGAGCCATAGCTGGCTTTCAGCACTGTTTTGTGGTTTGCTAGTGGTGTTGCCAGTTTTGAAATGGAATTACCTGACCTTGGCTGCAAGATTTGTGATGTGTTTGGCATTCATGTTATGGTCCGCCCTTGTTCTTCAGGTATTTGCTTTTCTCTTGAGTTGAAATAGATACTCATCCTGGCAATACTTAGGGAAAACCAAACCAAAACAAAACCCCAACCTGCTTAAACTGCTGGTGTAGAGGTTACAAAGCATGCAGACCTGTTGCGGTACCTACAGATACATTGGCCCCCCAAAACCCCTTGGTGAGTCCAAAGGTGTGCTGGCACGTGTGCTGCCGCTGAAGCTGGGCCGGGGGGGGGGTTGTGGCCCTGGGCAGGGACACGTAGACAGGTTAAACCATGTTTGAAAGAGCTGGGAGCAGGACACCAAACCTGCCCTGCTGCCCTGTTGGTGTAATTATCCCTGGACATGTCAAGGGAGCATTTTCTCAATTCCAAGTGCCTCTTTTTCGATCTGCAACCTACCTACTGTCCATACTTTTAGAGAACCAGCCTATGGTCGGTTGGTCGATGCCCCCATCTGTTTTATTCCACTTTGTCTCAACCTTTTCTGCTGAAATACTTGAGTCTGCCTGATGCCTTCTGCTTACTTGCTCCTGAAAATATAGCCTATAGTGTTTTTCTTATCTGAGTCTAGGTATATTTAGCACACTTAAATTATGAAAGATGAAGCATAGCACAAGACACATAAAAATATGTGTCAGTTTTGCTCCGACACAATCTGTCAATGATTTTTGTATGTAAGAATTAAAGCCAACAAGTGCATGTTTAATATTAAGTCTGTATTTTGCTATGTTTCAGAATCCTTATGTTTCCTTACATCATTCAGTCACAAGCAGGGAGGTTTCCTGAAGATTCAATAGGAATAACTCTCATGTAGTACTTCAAAGTCACGGTTGTTCATAAACATCACATTGCTCTCAGATAAGAATAATAAATTCTAAGAGTCTGTACATTTATAATTTCTAGGTTTTTGTTTTCCCCATTTCTGTATATAGACCATTCTGATTTCTCTCAAGAACTTTATCGGCTAGCAACAGCAGCAAGGATTTGGGAGGAGAAGTTTAGTGCCTCATCAGTACCAAATGATCCTTCTCTTAAACTTCTATAGAAATAAAGACATATAAATATATTTTACTTCTATTATCATATGGGACATTGCAACATAGAAGGAAACTGCTGTGAATGGACAGTTGGACATGATGTTCTGCTACTTCATTGGCTTCATCGCCTGAGTTATCTGAGTGCTGGATAGAAACAAGTATTTGTGGAGTTTTCAACAGATGTAAAAACATGGGCTTTCTCATGCCTTGACTATTAGGACATTAAGGCCAGTATTGTCTTCTTGGCAATATATGATATCGAATGTGTTGAAGATAGATGACATTAGTTCAAATCAATTTCACATCTCTCTATAAATGAGGACATGTGTCTTGCTGATACTGGCTGGTTGTGCCAAGAACATTTCACTGGGCAGATGCTTCTTCTTTGATATCAGTTGAGCTTTGCCACTGAAATTGAAAATATAGCCTAAGATTTTTATTTTAGCCTGGTAACTACAAATATTATCCATCATAATATTTTCCTGTGCTTTATAAAACCAAAATTTTTTCTGTGCCTCCAGCAGCAGTGCGATCTCCATGCATTTCCTGAAGAAGTATTTTTTTTACTCAATGAAAATCTAAATGCAATTAATATAATGGAATGCCTTATGTGTTTATATTAAGGGAAGGTCAATAGGGACCGATTATTTTAAACTATTTATGTTCAGATCTTTTATTGTAGGTTTATAAGCAATATATTAAAATAATCTTCTAGGCTTTATTTGCTTTTTAAGTGTTCTGGACTATCCCTTAAGTATCTTTCCTGTATGGAATTTGGCCTTTCATGATAGTGGCACTAATGGAAAGGTTATTGGTATCAGTATACTACCATCTCTATTTTAGGAGCATAGACTATTTTCTTCCTGTCTGTGGTACAGCATGGCATTTTCTTACCCCCTCTGTACAATTTCTCAATTTGTTTAATTTATCCTTTTGGAAAGGAAAGATGACTAATCCTGCATAGCAGTTTGTCTTCTCTTAGCATCTCAGGAGGCAAAACAGGCTTCCTAGAGAGGTGGTCGATGCCCCAAGCCTGTCCGTGTTTGAGGCATTTGGACAATGTCCTTAACAACATGCTCCAGCCTTTGCTCAGCCCTGAAGTGGTCCGGTAGTTGGACTAGATGGTCATTGTAGGTTCCTTCCAACTGAAAATATTCTAGTCTAGTCTTCTATAACAAAAGAGTGGTAAGGCTGCAGATAGATGTAAAGATGGTTGCAAAACAGATGTATTCTACAAATTTCTTTATTCTTCTCATTCCAGTTGAAATGAAAAATAAAAATAGAGAAGAAAAATCCTGTTCATAAAATATGGAGATACTGAAAATAAATGCTCTGACATTGTTCATTAAAGAGCTTTTTTTATTTTTTCAAAGCAAAATCATGAAATGTGGATTTGAAATTAAGCTAATAAAATTAAATACTAAGTCACACTAATTCAAAACAAAAAAATTCATTTTGTATCAACATCTAGAAAATAAAACTCTTATTTCTGAATAAATACTAGCTAGGAAGATTCAAGTACTTTTTTTTTAATGTGAAAAGTTTCAATTTTGAGGAAATTCTTTTGCTTTAAAGTTAAGAAACTTCAATTACTGTGACCAATTTTACCGCTGCATATAGACTGCAAATGGCCATGCAGTATTGCCCCGATGTGATGATTTCTGTTTAAGGGATGTTGTAGCACCCAATCTTTACAAGTAATTTTTCCAGTTCTTGGTGTATTTGTAGGAGGAAATGCAAAGAGTTTACTTTCAAAATGGAATCATATGATCTATCCCAGCCAAACATTAAACACTCACACATCACATGGTATGTAATTGGTTTTATATATCAAGCCCATTTTAAAAAAATAATGGTGTATTACGTTGTAATCCTTGAGAAGAAGAAAGTAGTGCAGTTTGGATTCCTCTGGCTCTGCTGCTATGCTTCTCAGTCCCCAAGGCTTATGCACCAGTTAAGTTCCTTTTTGATTTCTCAAAATAGACCTTAGTAATACGGGAGCAAAGAATTGATTGTGAATCAGCTGTCTAGACCAGCACAAACATACCCTGGACAGTATGTCATGAATCTGTAATTACCAGAGAATTAGACCCAGCACATTTCCTTTATGACTCTGTCTAGAGCCTTAGAAATGCTTTATCCTCAACTCACTAGGACATGTGAATCCTGTGCCATGGGTATCTTACTCTTATTTTTAGCTATAGGTTCTCCATTGTCATGAGAGGTGAGAACATAAAAATAAAAAATGACAAGCTTATTTGGGTAGAGCAGTTGTTCTCAGGGGACCAAAGTTCTGTTCTCATCATGAAATACCATACGAGTAATCAATCACAGCCATGCCCATTAATGTCAAGTGTAGCGCATTCCTGGTTATTCAAGTGTCAGGTGAAAGAGGGGGTTTCAGCGATGTTATGCCCTGAAGGAGAGAGAAATGCAGAGAGAATTTCAGTGAACCTTTAACATTGAATTTTGTGTGAGAAGGCTCTAGTGTGGAAAGCCAAGAATGCGTGTGGGCAGTCATTCTTACGTTTGACTTAATCACTTGGGATGGGATTTGTTTCTATTTCTATCTGTGTGGTGGTGTGTATGACTGTATTGGGTTTATGTGGCAAGGTATGGTAGCAGGGGAGTTCAGGACTTCTGTGAGAAGAGACCAGGAACTGCCCCATGTTGGACAGAACCAGTTCAAGCTGGCTCCAAGAGAGACCCACCACTGGCCAAAGCTGAGCCCATGAGTGACATTGGTGGCACCTCTGTGATAACATGTTTAAGAATGGGTAAAAAAGCTGTGCAGAGATGAGTGAGAAGATGTGAGAGTAACAACTCTGCAGACATCTAGGTCAGTGAAGAAGGAGGGAGAGGAGGTGCTCCAGGCACCAGAGCAGAGATTCCCCTGCAGCCTGGTGAGGCAGGCTGTCCCCCTGTGGCCCATGGAGGATGGTGGTGGAGCAGATATCCACCTGCAGCCCATGGAGTACCCCATACCGGAGCAGGTGGATGCCCTGAAGGAGGCTGTGACCCCATGGGAAGCCCGTGCTGGAGCAAGCTCCTGGCAGGACCTGTGGCCCTGTGAGGAGAGGAGCCCAGGCTGGAGCAGGTTTGCTGGCAGGACTTATGACCTTGTGGGGAACCCACGCTGGAGTAGTCTGCTCCTGAAGGTCTGCACCCCATGGAAGGGACCCGTGCTGGAGCAGCTTGTGAAGAACTGTGACCCCCCTGGGAAGGACTCACATTGGAGAAGTTGTTGGAGGACTGTCTCCCATGGGAGGGATCCCATGCTGGAGCACAGGAAGAGCGTGAGGAGTCCTCCCCCTGAGGAGGAAGGTGCAACAGAGACAACGTGTGATGAATTAACCACAACCCCCATTCCCTCTCCTCCTGTGCTGCTGGGGAGAGAAATTGGGAGTAAAGTTGAGCCTGGAAAGGAGAGAGGAGTGGGGGAGGTGGTTTGTTTAGTTTGGTCTTTGTTTCTCACTAATTGGCAATAAATTAACCTTCCCCAAGTCAGGCCTGAATGGAAACAAAGGTGCCCTGATTTCTGTCTGCTTCTCATCGTGTTTTATTAGGTGCAGCTTTATGACATAAATGAAGTTAGACATGCACAAAGGCTGCACCGGGGCTGAGGCAATTTCACCTCCGGACCACCAAAAGGGACTATCTTGCTGCTTCTCTTCCACAGGATTGGTGCTCAACTGCAGGCGTGATCCAGTGATTTAAAAACCAGAAAACTAATCCCTCTAAAAAGTTCTAAAATTTCATTGTGTGGGACTAGTTTTCCCAAGAGGCTCAACATGGTGTCAGACAAGCAAAAGGGAGATAATGGGAACTTGTGTTCACAGGAAAGGGAAGAAGCATATTGAGGCTGCCTGTATTTATACCACCCTACAATCAAGTTGGGCTATTTTAATTCTGAAGTGTTGTAACCACGCTGTTATGTGATCTGAAGTGCTGGCATGTGGTACTTTCTTTATCCAGCATGGTATATCTTTTCCTAGAGGAAGACTTATCTGATCTAAAATTAAAGTTAGTCTGAATTTCATTAGAAATTGTAACGTTTGAATGTATAAATCTAAAGCAACCCAAATCAGAAAACCCTAAATTCAGCGGCAAGCCCTCCTTTACCCAAGTAAAACAAACAAAGAAATGGTCTGAAATTGCTGAGATATGAACAGTTTCATTGCAAACTACTGTGAGAAGAAAAGTGGGGGAATTCTAACCAAACCGAAAACCCTGCTGAAATTGAGGAAAATAGATAGTTCTTGAGAAAGTGCTCGTTCTATTTGGGGGAAAGTAAAAATAAAAATTGATGCTGAAATGTCAACTAAAAAGGAAGATGCTGTTGGATTATCAGGGCCCATTGCCTCTGTGCTTTATAAGACAGAATAGGTCCTACCCTAAAGCCAGCTGAGGGACAGTAAGCTGTGCTTGTGAATGGATATGAGGACACAGTCCTCACACTGGTACAATGCATTTATGTTGTAGTAGTAGTAAGTTTGTAAGTTAATATGTAAAAAAAAAAAAAATAAAAAAAATATTGTGTTATATTTCTCCCTCAATATGAAAAAACATATAATTGAGTCTTCTCTTCAAGTGGATCATTTACTGTATGTGTTCCTGTATGTATGTTGTTTGCCCATCATTTTAAGAAAGCTTTATCACAGCAGCAGAGGTACCTAGACTTGTTTAGTCTGCATAGTGTCATACAGTTTTTCTTTTGGTTCGTGATTTAAGCACAAGTGAAATAACAGTATTGCTTTTTGAAGTACTGTGTGCAGAGGAGTCCACTGAAATGAGTAGATTAGGTTATTCTTCAGGGATATAGCTTCAAGTTCTCTGCATTAGTTATACTCTATTCTGAAGATTTTCTTAGCAGCCATAATAGATGGGGTCTTTTTTTCAGTAAAAAAAGAAAGGACTATTCCTAAGTGTTTTTAAAGCTGCGTAAAGAGACTTTGGAGTTTGGAAACTCTGCTCTATAGCTGACATTCAAAAGTAGACTTTGGGAATGTAACGTCTTCTGTGAGTAAAGAGTCCCTGCTGTTATAGCTCATCTGTACAATTAGAGTAATAAAAACCACAAAACATATTTTTGAAATATTCTGCTTACTTGATTTCTGCCTTTCAGAATGGATAAATTCAGCAATTTAGGTGCATCTTGACTATTAGACTTGTCTAAAGTTAGAGATCTATAGGTATAGTTTAATGATTATTTCTTTTGGCAGCCTTGTGGCTTATATCTTTGTAGGGTCACCTTTAAATTAGACAATTCCCAATGCTGGGACCTGGCTTGTTCAATGGGATGGCTGAGGCAGTGAAGGAGGGGCAAGATTTGAGACACAGAATGGGGTAGCTTAATCTAGTAAAGCAGTGAGAAGAAATGCTTGTCAAACTACAGCATGGCGCTGTCAGCCTAAATCTTCTTTATACTCCATGGAGGCTGTGGGAGGTGATCCAGCTGGTTTAGGAATAGAGGACTTGCCTTTTGGAAGTAACTGTTCTCCTGGGTAGTAAAGGGTAGTTTTAAAAGGAGGGCTAGGAGAAATGTCTGAACTTCAGGGAGAAAAGAGGTATTACCTTTTCCTGGCTGGGTTAAAAAAACCCAAACCTTCCTTGTGATTTATTCATAACTACTCAAATAAAAGTCTAAAGGAGGAAAGTAGTCTGGGTTGGAAACTTCCATTTTCTGAGTCCATGCAGTGTTCATTAGAACAGATCAGTTACAACCTCTTCCACTAAAAGATTACCTTGGAAATGAGATCAGAGGCTACTTGTGTCAGCTGCCACCGTTAGGAGGAACACGGTAGACATGAGATCATTGTCACTTCTGAGCTGTTAAAAGAAATATGAGAAGGTAAAGGTAATGACAAATATCTCAAACTGTGCTTATGAAATTGTGTGTGATAAATTATAGATACCAGAGGTTGTTTCCTAAGTACCCAAAACCTTTCTTTGCAATATTGATGTTGATCAGCATGTCAGGCTGAGCCTCAGAAAATTTCAGCCCTAAACTTTCTGTTAGTTTGTGATTCAGCTGCCTGAGGTCCAGCACAAAAAGTAAAATATTCAGCAGACATAATTTTCTTCCTTCAGAAAGCTGACTGCAGAGTTGATAACAGGTTTGATTTGGTGTTGTGAATATCTAGAAAAATAGATGCAGCACACACAGCAAAGTAGTTCACAGATCCCTTCCCTCTGCTCATGTATGTTCCAGTCAGACCTCAGTGAATATAACATCTTCTCTGACTTAGAATCATAGAATCATTTTGATTGTAAAAGACCTTTAAGATCATCGATTGCAACTGTCAACCTAGCACTGCCAAGCCCACCACTAAACCATGTCCCTCAGCTCCACATCTACATGTCTTTTAAATACCTCCAGGGATGGTGACTCAACCACTTCCCTGGGCAGCCTGTTCCAATGCTTGGTAACTGTTTTGGTGAAAAAAATTTTCCTAATATCCAATCTAAACCTCCCCTGGCGCAACTTGAGACCATTTCCTCTTGTCCTATCACTTGTTACTTGGGAGAAGAAACCAACNTGACCAGATCCCTCTGTAGAGCCTTATTACCCTCCAGCAGATCAGCTTGGTGTCACCTGCAAACTTACTGAGGGTCCACTCCATTCCCCCGTCCAGGTCATTGATAAAGATACTAAAGAGAATTGACCCCGGTACTGGGGAACACCACTTGTGACCGTCCATCAGCTGGTTGTAACTCCTTTCACTAGAACTCTTTGGGCTTGGCCATCCAGCCAGCCAGTTTTACCCAGTGAAGACCATGCCCATCCAAGCTGTGAGCAGCCAGTTTGTTCAGGAGAAAGTCTTAATGTTTTGCCTGCAAGATGCTAGAATAGTTTGTCTTTCAGAGACCAGTTTCTTAGTAAAAGCAAGATTTTTCCATGCATTTACTATAAAATTTCCACTAGAAGTTTCCTTCACATCTCATGGCTTGGTGGGGGCTCATCCCTCCTCCTTCCCTTCCTTCTTTGGACTGATCATTTATCTTATTAGGGAAAAACAGCTTATATGATTATTTCTGGTTGTTATGCAGCAGTGGAAATCATCCACTCTCTTCCCCCTGGCCTGCATTCCCAAGGAGCCACCAATTACTGAGTCTGAGTTTTAACCGCTCCTCATAAATCAATGTTATTAAAATCATTAAACACTGATGTAATTTCAATCCAAAGTATAGCTTTATTGCATTTGATTATTAATAATTGTATCAAAATGATAATTTTCTCTTAAGTATTTTAATGGGTTTTTTTAATATCTGCATCCAGCTGCACTTTATCACTCGATGTATCTCCTTTGCGTGTCTTCAACTCACATCTGCTGACTCGATGGACTCTTACTGTGCCAGTAGAGCCTTGTGAAGGTGGATGTAGCTATGGGAGTGGGGCTGGGTTCTGCTTCATTTGGTGATGGCACAACTGTCAGCCCAAAGCTTTCTCTGTGGAACTTGTCTGACTCATGGTGATGGAAGGGCCAGAAAAACGTGCAACCGGGGCTGATGTTCCCAGGTTGGGATGGAAGTCCTGAGGGTAGAAACCTCATCTTTTGCCTGAGCATATTTAACATGGGAGATATTGAGAGAAAATCAGCCTGTATTCCCATTGTACTTTTTTGAAGTTAAACTACACCTTGATCAATTCTGACTGAATTCCTTTCTCAGGATATTCTCAAAATTATTCTTTGCTTTCTTTCTTTGTCAAAGTAGAATCTGCTCTTCTCTCGAATATACTAACCAAAGATATATCAATTCATTATGGAAGCTATGTGTCAAGTTTATGATATTTCTAATAAGAATGGAATCTAAGTCTATTTTAGCACTAAATCTGCCTTGTAGTCTCAAATGTCAAATGTAATTGTAAAAAGACACTCTAGCGCTTTCCAGTGTGTGTGAGTGCATGCATATCTGTGTGTATTTATGTATCAACTTATGATTATGAAGTTTTGTTTCCAATTTCATACCTATTTCTGTTCTTTTCTCCAGTTGATCCTATTTACATATTTGAGTAAAAGAGATTCTAAAGAAATTAAAAAACCCTATAATGTCAAGTACAGAAAAAATAGTTTCCGTTTATATATTAGTAATAGGACATTATAAATGGGTTTTATTTTAATTTCCCAGCTAGATTGTTAAAGTATGAAATCCTCTCTTTTCTTCCATCCACATAATTATTATTCTGTAGCTGGCTCTGCACAACTTGATTATATTATGTTCTCAGGGCTGTTGCTGGAGTTGACGGAGACCCTGATTTAGTTCATATGGAAATCCAGGACCCCAGTGGAGGTATGCAAATGAAAATGTTATCAATTGATTCCCTAGTGTATAGACATTTCTCTTTGTTTTAGAGTGTACTTTCTGGATTGTTTTAAAAAACTAGTCAGAAGAGAAATTGTGCAAGTCAAATTCTTTCTCTGTTTATCTGTAGTCAGCAAAGCTGTCCTGTTATATAAAAATATAGTATAATTTAAAATTTACTTGTTTTCCACTTTAAGACGAATTGACGTCAAGATGCTACGCTCCGTTGAAAATGTCCATTAATAGTGCAATTTATTCTGGCAGTTAAACATTGAACATTTTTTCTTGATTTGCAAATAAAACTGGCAATGCAGCATTAGTTCTGGGTAAGTGTCTGTTACAGTGAATCTTTGCATATGTCAGTCCTACTGCACTAACGGCCATCTCCCAGAATTTCCTCATGTTTTGAGACTTGGAAAGGAAAATAAACAAAAAAGCAGATTAGCAATCAGGATGTGCTGTATGAAGAGTCACCATGATTCCAAAAGTGCATATAGTTTCTCATTATCAATTTTACTCTTGGAAGATAATTTAATTTCTTGAATCAGGTCATCTAAATTCCTGTGCAGTCTTAAAAAATGAGTTCTGAAGAATGCACAGTTTGACTTTCCCTGATCCCGTAGCTTTTCTTCATTTCAGCTGTATTAAAAAAAACAAAGTTGCCACATTAAAATCTAGATGACAAAGTTTCTAAATCTTTTAGCAGTGAGATATCTGAGACTTGGTGACTCCTACACAGCCCCATCAACTGCTCTGTTTAGAGACAGTGTAAGAAGATTCTTCAGGAGCTGGATAGAAGGAATTTTTTATTTAACAGAAACAGCAGAAAAAGAAACTCTCGTGAAATATCTCCTGGCTGGGTTCTCAACAAACTGACTTTGTGCACTTATGGTCAGTACGAGCATCAGCATTGATTTTAGTGGAAACAGCATCTTTCTACTATCTATATGATAAAGACCTATAATGCTTGTCATGTGAATTATGAATAGCTGCAAGACTTTTCTATGGGCCATTGCTGTGCTTGCTCAAATATCCTTGTGGTGATGATTTGGACATAACGAGGAGAACTTGGATTGAATCTAGCTGCCTCTTAAACAGATCCAGATTTTAAAACAAATATTTCTATCTAGTATACTGGGTTTGCCTTTTCTAATTAAAAGTGACAAAGTGTGGAATGCATTTCCTATTTCACTGCAAAAGTAATGAAGGACATACATGAGGGTGCATTATTTGCTCTTTCATACTGTATCTGGAGCATGGAGAGAATTAGTGATCTGGACACAGGATTGTGTATATAACATTTTTCTCACTGAGCTTGGGAAAGTCATTTTGTGCTCAAAAGCTTGTGAGGAAGGGTGAGCTGTGCAAAGACTTGAATCCAGAAGAAGGTCTTTGGGCCACAGCTGGCATACGATATGATTATTGGCTCTGGTCTCTCTGATAAGAGCAGATTGCATCACAGATGCAGTGGTGCTGTTCTAACAGCCCAGGCAGAGAGGATATTCCTTGCCTATTGCTAACGGGAGAGTAAGAAGGAGACCACAGCCTCCACTGATATAAACCAGTCCAGGCTTTTTCAGCAAGGTATTAACTCTGAATATAGAAGTCCTGCCCCAACAGAGCAGTTCCAATAGCGTGTTAATAGCGTGTCTTAACTTTCCTACAGAGCTTTGAAAATAACCTTTAAAATTCCGCACACTGTCTATTAAATGGAGTCTGATTCTCTTCTCACTCATCACAATTTTATACTGGGGCTGATCTATTGATTTCAGTTATGTTGTGTCAGGCTGCCATTTCTCCAAGTGAATAATTCGGCTCTGTGCATAGCTTAAGTGAGAAAAGAGGCTCCTTCTATTTTCCCCACCCATGAATGTCTCATTCATCTAACCCCTAATCTCTCTGGACCAGCAAAATTTAGATAATAACAGGCTGCCTCCCGGGAATGATCTGAACTGTAAGCAGTTAATATATTCTCACTACACCAGAGATTGAAAAACTCTTGTATGGAGGTTTAATATAATAATTTTACAACTAACTCGACTGGCAAAGGCAGCGCTTTCCCAACATGAACAACATTTTATACTGCTTGCTTCTTTTTCCCTTGATAGCCCTGTCATATGTTTCTGTCTCTCTTCCCTCAGGTTATCGCTACATCACTTGCCAGATTCAAAATTGCTCTGATCAGACAATGACAGTCCAGTTTGCTGGTGGCACTGATCGGGATTCCCTGACTGTGCAGGATGACTACATATTTCTTCAGGTACTGCCACTTTCTAGAGAGACAGTCCATTTTCAGATTCAAAAACAAAATTTTAAACAGTGCAGCAACACTGTAATTTAGGACCATGGAGAAACCTGTGCCAGAGTATGAATGGTGATTTATGAATTTTTACATGGAACAAAGCTTTTCTTTTATCAGTCAAAAAAAAAAAAAAACCCGCAAACAAAAAACCATGCACCTTTAATTTGTGCAACCAGTTGCCTGGTTTTTCGGTTGATTTTAGTTTATCATTGACCTAGCTTTAACAGGATGGAAACTTTCAAATAGATTGCGTGGTTCAAAATTACTTTTTATAAATACTCTTGTATGTTAGGCAAAATGCAACCCTTTTGGTTTTATGCTTACAACCTCTTCAGATTCCTTTCCAGTGCTTCCATAGTACAAAAAGGTTCCCTAAGAAGAGTATCCAAGGAAAGTAACTGACATATAGTGATTCAGCTTCTTCACATGGATTCCCTTCCATGGGAAAGAATTTATACAACTGTGCTTAGGACGTGCATAGTTGGAAACAGCCATAGGTGGGAGGCTTGAAGCAACTTCTGATGGTCCAAATTACACTGGGATTATTTCATTCCCAGACTACAAGACCTGCATGCAGAAACCTGGGCTGGGGCTCCCTCAGCCTTATGGCACCACGTACCGCTCAGGCACACCTGAAATTCATGTCATTTTATGTGCCTGGGACTGGTTGCGATTTGAATGTCTCAGAGCTACAACCTTCTGAAAGAAAGGTTATGTCTTACCTGTTTTTTTCAGATTTTCCTAGGGAAGTTGCTTGTACTTTCCTCAGTGGTTGGCTATCATTTTTTCTTTCCTTTGATATGATTTGCTTGTTGCAAAGGCTTGTTTATTGACTCTTGCAGGAAAGTAATGTGGTGATGGATAGCTCTCCTCACTGCTGCCTCAGTGTATATCAGACTGGCTTCTTTGCAGCTTCCCCCATTGTGGCTGTTTCTTCCAAAAGGATCCGTAAATTGGTAAAGAAACAAAAGATCTGTCCTCCTCTTTTTTGCCATAACATTTTCAAAGGCCTGCATGGTTTAGAACATTTAGCACCACAAAGAAACAGCAAAATGGATTTGGAAAAGCATTTTTGAGTTAAAGTAGGTGTTTTTCATCTCAGGTCTAGCACTTATGGCACCTGTTTTCCTCAAAGTTGGTATTATCAGTGGTTCCCCCCAGGCACACTCTAAAAGCCATTTCACAGTGTGCAGACGGTGAGAAGTGCTTCTCACCATGTGAACTTCCAGACTGCCGTGCTCAGCAAAACACAGGCTGCTTCCTCTTCAAGCTTTTTTTTTTTTTTCCTGGACATCTTGTATAATTGCATCTTGAGCTGTTTTTTTCTGTCTCATGCCAGGCATGGGCAGACACGAAATGGAAGTGCAACTGGAAATGTACATATAACATAATGGACAGTTTCTACTAGCAAAATGATGTCGCTAATAACGTAGTCTCTGCAGATTTGAGACATGTCAGTGCCGGTAGATGAGATGTGCATGCATTCCACATAAAGGGGAAACGTCTCTAGTCTTTTCCTTTCAGACTTATCTGCAGTAATTCACAGTATGTAATATACATCTCTTATTGCTAAACTGGTTTGCAGTTAGCCATGAATACATTACTGGAGGATAGAAGATAACTCTGGGATCCTGTGGTCACATCTGAAGTGCAGCCACCCCTGAGGTGTGATGCAGGACACTACTTAGCGGTTCCAGTGAAACCACACAGCAGCTGTGCATCGGAGAAACAGAATACTTTTGAAACCAGGTGGAAATTTGAGACTAAAATATTGCTATATAAGTTAGAGTCAGACCAAGGACTCCTCTGAATATCACAGCAATATCTGTCCGAAAGAAGATGGGACGGAATCATCTGTGCAAAAAGAGAGGACAGTTTGAGACTGTCTTATTGCCCCCGGCATCGCTCACATCCCTGCAGCTGTGCAGCAGAGAATTGCAGGTCTCCACTGCTAATCCTGGCCCAAACCTCAGACTTCTGCTATCTTAGAGGAAGATCTCAACCCCATTTCTTTAGTACATCTGTCTACACCCAGGATGATCAGGAACTTTTTAATAGTTGTTTCTTTTCCAGTTTGCACTGACAGTCAGACAGTTTCAGAGGTGATTTTAGTAGGAGGATTAAAGTCTCAACACTGTTTTTAAGCACAGACCAGCCATCAATGTCAGTGGGGCTTTGACATGGCTAGCTGCTTCAACTCCAGTTCTCTGCTGCCTTGCATCATCTTCAGTCATTTAAAATGAGTGACGTAAAATAAATGCATAATGAAAAGAAGGCTATGGTAAGATGGATGAGACTGCTTTTTAACACTAATTAAATAAATGGTGGGGGTTTTGGTTTAATCCATCATTTAACAAATCACTTTCTTAAAGGGCATCAAATTCTTTCTACCACAAAAAAGGAAACTGATTTAAAGAAAGAGTAAAAATGATTATAATGTTAAATACTTTGATATCTTTAAAATATTCAGGCAGGGGGACCTGCTGTCATGCATCAGCTCCATTTTTACCAAGCCAAGTCAAGTTTGCATGCTTCAGGATAGGCTGTTTTCCAAATCAGGTTCCCTTTTAAACACAAAAGTTGAGGAGAAAAACAATGGGGTAGGATTTTAAATTGATTTCCTAAGTCAAAGAAAGAAGACAAGTCTGTTTATGCTTTTGTTCCACAGTATGAATTGTCCACCAAAGAAAAATTTTGCACATTTCATTTCACTTCTTCCATTTTCTGTTTTTGACCAGTTCGTTCCTGCAAAGCAGCCACCTTTTATAAACTTAGTGACAATGACTGAATAGCCATTGCCTAGCTGATCTCCTGGAGGGAATAAACGTAAAAAAAAAAAAAAGAGAAATATTATTTGCCGAAGTCTAAAACCTTTGCTAATCTAATCTGATGGTGCTCAAGAGGCTTACTTGGAAATGTGCCAGTTTCTATACCTGCACAGATTTTGGTGTTATATTTCTAACTAGAAAAACCTAGAGAGACTGTTAGCTGAATATTTTCATCGATGTTTATTTAGAATCTTCCTTTTGCTACTTTGGAACAATATTTGGATTTTTTTGTGAATAACGTAAAGTCTGAAAATAACCAGTGTATCTGTTATTTCAAAGAGGAGAAAGGGCTAATGGGTAATAGTCATACAGTGGTGTTCCTTTCAATGCACATTTCTGATGGCTTTCTTTGGTGAAAATCTTCATAAGCCCCCAGGTATTTATACATACCACCTAATTGTCTTCAGTTCCATATATACAAGCAGATCAAATATGTGTTTTACCTCTCTATTTAAGCATATAATTGTGTCTTCAGATTTTCAAATTGACTGGCTAGTGGATTCAGAATCCTCCATGGGGCTTGTTCACATCTTGCACTGGGAAATGTTTTATTCTGTATAGAAAATATTAGTCAAAACAGTGAATGCTTTATGTAATATTAGCGTGATTTATTCAGCCTTTTGTGCTTTGCTTTGAATAGTGCCATTGGAGTACTGCTTGCCCTTGATGTACCAGCTGTTCATGGCCAGTGTACCTTCTCCCCACCTCTTACCTGGAGGGTGCTGCTGCCTGGGTTTCTGTGAAAGGGTGGAAACGTGGGAGGCCAATGGGTACAGAGATATCAATAAGGACTCGGGACAGTGAGATGCTGAAGTCTCAGATATCACTCAAGATAGCTGAAATAGTGAAAGAAGAAAGTAAATCACTTTTTTTCTTCCTAAAGAGAGGGAGGGCAAAAGAGTTTGAGTCTATTCTCACAATTTTTTATTTTTCTTTTAAGAGTACACTGTGCAAATTAATTACATGCAATAGAAGTAATAGATATGTATTTCATTTGCCGGTTAAAAAAAAGTCTTCCATTGCAAAATCTTTAGATTGAACATAAGCTATCACAGATTCTGTTTTTCATTTGTATAGACAACATCAGCAAATCGGACCAAGTACTATGTGTCTTACCGTCGCAATGGCTTTGTACAGATGAAGCTGCCAAAGTATGCATTGCCAAAAGTAAGTAACACATTTTTCTTTCTATTTATATATTTTTCTTCTTCTCTTTCTACCTAAACGAGTTTTATTCTTCTCTTTTTAAAACCACTTTATTCTAAGATCACAATTTCTCCTTGTAAGGATTTCTGAATCCCATTTGTGGTATATGCTTACCCTACTGTTTTTATTTTTATTCTACGAATTTTTATTCTAGCTCATAAACCATAGACAGCAAGAACATAGGATAGCTTATTTGTCATCAGTTACCACAACAGTTTTTGAGCATTGCTTCCATGAAGCAGTGCTACACACCCAATAGCAATGCGATGATATAGAGTGAGTGTTCTTTCAAGAATCTATTAGAGTTTAATTCCACATGGTGCTTTCTGGTATAAGCATGAATAGTAATATAAGAGAATGTTACCAGTTGATGGTGCTCTATTTCATTAAGGAATCCCAATACGGGCTTTAATTACTTACCAGAATGGCAAGGCCTATTGAGAGGTTCCTTCAGTCTAGCATATTTTTGTAGTGGCAGGGTTTCTATACTTGCATAGTAAATTAGCAATAAAGCACAGACATTTACATATGGTATAACTGATGCAATTGAATTTCTGTGCTGCACAATGTGTTTTATAACTTTATGTATAATTAGAAGGATTCTACAATTCTGAAGAAAAATTACTTGGAGGTTTTAAAGACCCAGCTGGATAAAGCCCCAGGTAACCTGGTCTGGCCTCACACTTCACCCTGCTCCCAGCAGGAGGTTGGTCTAGAGACCTCCTGAGGTTCCTGACTTTTTCATGTGATTCTATCTGATTCTGTCACTTATGTAGCAGAGAGCTAAGACATGTTTTGCACGTCTTGAAATGCACAGGTTTAATTCATTGCTCATCTAATGAAGGACCATGGAGTACAACGTATTTCCTTCTTTTGCTCTAATTGTTCTAAAACAAAGAATGTGTTTATGTTGCTTTTTCATCTTTGATTTTTTTTTTTTTTTTTAATAATTTGAGCAGTGGTCTGTAGTCTTCTGATTTTAAATATACAACATATTAACATATACCTCAAATCAAATACTCGGATATTATTTGGGATATGCTCCCAGTAGCACTATGGAAATAGCAGTTTATTTATCTATTTTTACAAGAAATCTATGGCCAAGGACAGGTAAATATATCAACCCTGCCACATAACCATTTCTGTGTCTTTAAGGCCTTCAATGTAGCCTTTATGCTTCCCTAGGGAAATATTTAAGTAGGAAAACAACAGGAGACTGTCCAGTTCAAAATTCTAAAACATGCCAGATGTGCAAACCCTGAGGGACTGCAGCCCTTGGGCAACTCCCACGGGGCAGGGACACCCCAAGGGACTGCAGCCCATGGATGACCTATGTTAGGGCAGAAGAAAACAAGTAAGGAGCACTGGAGGAAAGCCAAGAACAAGCAAGGAGTGGCAGAAAGAAACCTTTCTGCAGATGATCCCAATCTCCTGCACAGCCTGTTGCCTCACTGAGATAGTTGGGAGGAACCAAATTAACACAAGATGGAAACAAGGGACTTGAGAGTAGGAAGTGGGGAGAAGAGGTGTTTGATTGAGGTGATTCTGGAGAAGGGGGAGGAAGGATGTTTCCCTAAATGTTTAATTATTTATGGTATTTTTTTTCAAATACCCAAATCAGTGATTAGAAGTGTGCATGAGCTGGCAATAAATCATGCAAAGATTGCCAAGTTGTGAATGTTTTACCCACACCAAATTTCCTGAAGGGTTGTCGGCATGTTAGTGCAAGTGGTGAGTAGGCTAACTTGTGTGGGAAAATATTGTCTGTTGGGAAATGGAAGGGCAGAAATCTTGTAAGAGAAACCTGGGCATTTCTTCCTTCTGCTTTTGGATGACTTGTACAGGAATCTGTATCTTTCCATTGCAGTTTCCTTCTCTCTCCCAGTAATCTGCTGCGTTTGGCCAATGCAGCACTGCCTTCTTGATACTGCCATCAAGTAGAAGATGGACATACTAACTCAAATTTTTAAAAGTTGCACTGTTGTGTTTATAGACATTAGTTCTTGTTCCATGTGTGGATGACTACTCCAAGTAGTCAGGAAAGTGATTTTTTTTTTTTTTTAATTTTTAAAGTTGGATGCGTACTGTACCTGCTTAATGACACACACCTCTGATTTAAATATCAATATTGCAGTAGACTATATTAACGAAAGGCATGTTATTTGGGTTGAGATCTAGCTATCTGACACATCTCAATAAATGGGCAGAGGTTGTCAGAACTCAAAGAACTATACGAGACTATTGTCCAGTTCTTGTAGGCATCCATGTTTGTAATAAGGGAGCTTTCATTGGTTGTGAAAAACATCAGCAAATCAAATGTTATGGCAGAGCTGGAGATACAGCATACAGCGGAGGACCTAGATCTCTGTCTTGTGAAGCTTTCCTTGGCAGCAAAAACAGTTTAAGAAGTCCTCCCCAGTCATTCCTTTCTACTACTCTTCTGCAGTCAACTGTGACCCATGTTGTGTTTGCGGGACTGCACTATAAAAAAGATCAGTGCATTGATCTCAGTGAAAAAATAACCCTGAAAAAGGATAATTTGTTTTTCAAAAAGGCAAATCAAGAGGCAACTTGAGTGTCATGAAGAAGCCTCCTTACAGGGAGAAAACATGGAGCCTTAAAAGCACATTAGTAGACCCACCATAGCTGGGACCTGAATCCAGATCCATTCAAATTAGAAACTGAGCTCAACTTCTTAATGGTGTTGGTGATTATGTTTGAAAATGTGCCAAGGAAAGTGACAGATATTCTAGGTTTTGAAGTTTTAAAACCATAACTGAGTGCCTTTCTGGGAGATTTGTTCTAGCCATATAGAAGTTATTTGCTCCTCCTGTATCATATAAAATATGCAGAAATAATTGTTGAAAATCCTCTGCTTGGAAAGATAGCAGAGAGTGAACTAAGAGATCTAATCATCACTTCTAGCTTTAAAATCCATTAATCTGCAAAGGGTGCATAGTTTATTGGGCATATGCTCTTGCTAAGTGCATTTCTAACATACTTGAAAAATGTCAGTCATAACTCACTGGTATTTCTGTCATGAGTAGTCTGGATTGTTTGGAATAGTGCTGCATGCTGAATTCTTTGTCTTGGAAAATATTGGGTTTGTTTATTTGTCTTTTTTTTTTTTTTTTTTCCCCCCTTGCTAAGCAGATTAAATCCAGGCTTGACTGAATAAATAAATTAGAAGTTAATGGTTTCGTTTTGGATAGAGTCAACAGTAAGCTAGGAAAAGGATGACTGCGTCATTTGGAAAGGGATGTTTTTGTGTTCTTCCCAGTTCAGGCAGTACCCGATGAGTGGAACGAAATAAACTGTATCTCTTTAGCATTTTGATGATGCCTCCAAGAGGAGTTTCTTGGGCATCTGCACACAACAGAGCTGAAGATTTTACTAAGAGGGTTTGGAAGGCAGACATCCATTAGAACAGGGGTTAATATGAGAGATTTTAACCTCTTCTGTAAAAGATACATTTTTTAGAAGTGATTTGGTACCATTACATTGCAGCAGAAATTTTTAGATATTGAAGTAAATAAGAACACAGCTCTGAAATGTTTGATCACACCATATTTCAGTGAGAATCATCAGAGAGCAGTAGAAATATATCTTTCAATACAATTTGAACAGACAGGAAAAGATTCATAGGAACAAATTACTGATGAAATTTTGCAAAGAAGCAGGATATCAGCAAAGATGCTGGCACATTAAGAATACATCCAGAACATGTGACTCTGGAGTTGCTCCTTTTATGGTGGTAGGAGATAAACAGAATGAAAGAATTTACAAAGAACTTGGTTTTTAAGTTTGATTAAGACCAATAGCTTTTGAAAGAACTGAGTTTCAGGGCTCTTAAAGCATTAGGATTCTGCCTAACCAGGAGGTAAAGCAGGTCTGCAATAGGCTATATTTCATTTTTCTCAAAAAAATCGAATGAGGCTTCAAAAAATCTCTTTCCAAGTGGTCTCTGTCAAGCGTTTCATGTCACTGGCCAGAGTTTTGAGCAGTGCTTGTGTACAGGGGAGGGAAAACGGTAGCCAAGTCAGAAGATACTACAGGCTGGTTAAGTATGTGGCTAACAACATTAGGAGAGCTGTGCTGGAACACCAGGCTCTAGCCTGGGGCAATAGTGCTGGGCTCTTCAGATACTGTTCTTTCGCAGTACAGATGCTTTTCACGGTGATTTTATATATGGAGATGGAGTGAACATTTTCAGACTGAGTAATTAAAAAAAAAATGTTATTGACAGATGCCTCATGTTTTCCTTTCGATATGAAGAGGTTGAAAATCTGCAAAAAAATGATTCCATTGTTTTATATTGTTTGTATTTGGATTTGTGTTTGTATTTGTCCAAATGTACCCTCAAAGAGAAACCTAGAAGAGGATAAATATTTTTCTTTGGACATATCTCAAGGCCTTCTTACTTGTGAAACAAAGGCTGCTAAGCAGCTTCCAGCCAAAGTTTGCATGTGCTAAGTTTCTAGGCTCCAGCTTCACCGTGTTGCCTGGATTGCATCATAGCTCCATATATGTACAGAGAGCAGGCCTATTGGGGGCCATCTAATGAACAGAATTCAGATTTTTTTTTTCT
Source organism: Aramus guarauna (assembly GCA_013400195.1). Lineage (NCBI taxonomy): Eukaryota > Metazoa > Chordata > Aves > Gruiformes > Aramidae > Aramus > Aramus guarauna. The sequence goes on from VXBL01005888.1 coordinate 595,779, forward strand.
TCTTCTTTTTTTCTTTTTTGCCTGGTTTTGGGAGATTTTTTTTTAGTAGCGTGTTTCATACTGACACTACATTGAATCACACAGCTGCCTCCTGCATTTGACAGGAGTCAAGTGCCAACTGCTGCCAGGCAGAGTGGTAGCAAAGGTTGGTAAGACCGTATTAAAGGCTGCCTGTATGCTTCCCAAAACAGAAGAGGAAATTTAGAGCAATTCTTTTAAAACTGAATTGGCTTTTATACTGTATTCCATTTTACCATATTGCTTGTTCTCTTCTGCTAAAGCTAGATCAGGAGTGAATAACTAGTAGGAAATGAATACCCAAATTCAAGACCTCCTCCAAGAGGAGCAGGGTTGCATTTGTGTTGTGCGATGGCTGGCTAGGCATGCAGGTGTGTTCTGGGGAGATCCAGGGAGATCCAGTGTTCCCCTCTTGGGCTGTTTTCAGCCTGCAGCAGGGGTCCAGCCACCACTGCTGGGAGAGCAGCTCTGCCGAGGGCGCAGGCTGCAGCCCCATCCGGAGAGTCGTGACACTTGTGTTGCACAAAAGGTCCTGCAGCTCTGATTGCCCTCGCCTGGAGAAGTCTGGTGTGGAGGAGGAGTGTGTTGGGTTCTGGTCCTTGTTTGGCATTTTGAGTTATGCTTTAGTGCGACTAACAAAAAAAACCTGAGAACTAGCTCATTTTGAGAGTTTAAGCAAAAAAATTTTTAACAAAATTGCTGACCAAATCAAGGAATCTGCTACAAATCATGGTAGTTTTACTGTTGCAATTTGGAAGAATTTAATTATTGTGAGTCCCCTTCCCACCTCTGGTAAACAAATCTCCTTTTATGAACTCATACTAGGCATTCATTGATTCTGCATTTGTTCCTACCAGCTACAAAATCTTAATAATGCAAGAGCTCTATTGCCTGTTATATTCAACTGCAATTCAGGAAGTTTAGTTCTGAAAAGATATGGTGTGGAAAAAGCTGTTTTCATCTATTTTGATCTCTGTATGTCTTTTCAATCTTCAATTGTGAAATAGGCAATAGCTGTAAAATTTTTCAGGTAACCAAGATAAAAGAGAGTACAGGGGAAAAATAAACAAAAATAAAAGAAGAAAAAAGCCCTATTGCCTTAGAAATAAGATAAAGTCTTTAATGCATTCATGGTAATATGAATCTCATATACATGCCTTTTATCAACTCTATATATTCTTTTTGATTATCCCTTCGTGCCCTTCTGAGAGGCTCGAAACAGGCCCACTTCTTCCTTGCCTCAGTCTGAGATATACATCACTATTTTAACCACAAGTTTCCTTCCAAACTTGTCAGTACAAACCAATAATAGATAAAACACTATCAAGAGTAAAATATTTTGAGCAGTTTTACTCTTTCTCCCTAAATAACCATCAGTCTTTTGAAGCATGTCTTCCCTTCTCTATCAAGCTGCCTCTTACCATAACTTTTTCAAGGATTCCCTAAATGAGTCCATTCAGTAGCAGCAGAAATGGCAGGAGAGATTCATGCAGCCCTTTTGTCAGCAAAGTTCTCTTGAGGCTCTGGCTGCGTGATGGTTGGATTACGGAGTACTGAGACTACGAGGGCTCATTTAGCAAGGCTTGGAGTCTCCCAAGAATTGTTTCTCGGCTTGGGTAGCCCCTTCACCATCTCTGCCATCTGCTGCCCTGGCTGGGTTTGTTCCTCTGCGCCGGGCAGAAGAGCAGTTTGCAGCTGCAGCAGGCCTTCTATTCCGTCCTTTTGAAAGTCCATTGAAGTGGCTATTGAACAAGGAATAAAGGGAATGAAAATAGAAATAGCGGTAGCAGCGTCCTTTGGAGTGGTAGTGTTCCTTTCCCAGGAGGTGTCCCAGCACTAGCCAGTGGACCGGGGCTGTAGCAGCTGTCTGGCTCCCCAGGCGTACAAATCCATCCGAGGCGGATTCGAGGAACGGTTCTTTTCTTCACAGTGTAACTTGTTATTGATTTCTCTCCTTGCACCATTTTACTCAGCCAGGCAAGGAAGATTAGGGAGATTATCTTTGGTGTATGTGCCATCCAGTTTCCTTGATTGTGCTTAAGAGATTACAGGGGTATAAATGTGGTGCATCTGGAGGTCAAGGCTGAGACTACACATCCTTGAGGGCTTACATCTGTTGTGCTTCTGATACATTTACTTCTCCTGATTCTCTGTTTAATTTATCGCTTGCTTCAGGTTAACGTATTGCCCAACTGCAGCATTAAAAGATTGTAGAGGGGCAAAATTCTGACACTGAACTGAAAATTGTAAGATTTGAAAACCAGGAATTCTGAGTGGTTTTTTTAGTTGCCTTAGTGACTAAAGCACCCACAGTCCTGCGTGTGTAGCATTTTATTGGCTATGCTGAACCTTGCCTACAATGTTTTCACTTAATGATATTTCCTGTATCATCAGCACTTTTTAATACACAAAGGAGCGCTAGCTTGCTGTGTGATCCTTGTATCTTTTATATCCTTCTGTCTTCAAGGTGTAATTGTATTTATTTGTGTCATAGGGTTTCTTATCACAGTTAGTAATATAGTAAACCATATAGGGCATTTCTTGAATATAAAATTCTATGAAGAATTAGCAGACTTATAGGCTGGTGAGTTACTAAAGGTAGAAGGTATGGGGCTGTATACAGTAAAAAAATTTCCCTTGCTCCTCTAAACCTCTTTCCTTCCTCCCTCATACCCTTAGCTCCCCAAAAACCATGAGTCTTAACTCTTTAATGCTTTTGGGCTTCTTGACTGATTTTTTGATTTGATGTTCATTCAGCCTTCTGTGAAAACAGACTCAACTGCATTAAAAGCAGATAATTTTGGAAAAACGTTCAACTCATCTGTGTTAAAAGTAAAGAAATAATTCTCAAGCAGCATGGATGTTTTTAAGAAGAAATATTTGATTATTACTCTGTGCCTGCTGGAAGAGTTCTTGGGTGCTCGCTCTCCATTGCATGGCTGAAAATTCACAATACTTTGTGTCATGTGCACACCTTCACACTCATTTATTTTGTTTAATAGACCAGGTCTGTCCATGGGATATGACGTTTCTTTGAAGTGGTGCTCATCTTTTGCACAATTTGGCCTTCTATACATGTCCAATTATTTCTAGTTATCACTTTGAAACTGTCTTTGTGTTTATTTGAACAATTGTACTCTCTGCTAAAACCATAGCAGCTTACAAGTCCCTGGGAGAGTCGGAGTGGTATGACCTGTCACTGGATGCCTTGTTTAATCACACCAGTTTTTAATATACAGTCTTTGATCACTTTCAGGATTCATTTGGCATTTTTGTAGAACAGTAATTCTCATTCAACAGATTTCCAGCTGCCCTTAATTCTAATTCCATTATCAAGCTGAAATTCTTATTTTTGTGGAAATTGTTTGCTTCCTTCAGCATAGTTAAGAAATTATAGCTCTTGAATTAAAAAAAACAAACAACCCCCCAAATAAAACAGAACCAAAAACCAAACCCAGAACAAAACCCAAAAAACCAAATCTTATGTTTTTAATGACATTTCTATTTGTATCTGTAAGATTTCAAGTGATCTCAATAAGTCATGTTTTTACTTTCCCCTGTTTTCGCAGGATCATAGACAATAGACATGGAAAGGATCTTGAGAGGTCCTTTTCCAAAGCACAGTCATCTGCCTAAACACATCCTGACAGACATTAGTCTAATCTACTCTTAACAACTCCTGAGGATGAAGATTACTTTACCTCCCTAAGCATTGTATCCTCATTGTGTATGACCAGGCCCTACTATAGAAGGATATTCTGATGTCTAACCTAAATCTCCTTAGCTGCGCTTTCTACCCAGTGTTTAACTGCAAGTAGACTTAGAAGGTACTTTATTCTTTTTTCCTTGGAGTGGCTGTTTACATTATTTGAAGGCTGTTTTCAGTCTACTATCATCCACCTATAGGGAAATGACCCTGTGGACTTGATTGCATAGTGGATTTTAAAGCACTTTGCAGGCTTCTTTGGTTGCACCTCTAGTTAGACCTATCCCTGGCCCTGGGTTGGTCCACTGTCTTGTACCTATGAGTAATTCCACAGATTTTTAGTGATGAACATACAGACATCTGTGCTTAGTGTGGTATAACATTATTCAGTGAAGAGAGGAGGATGGAAGAAACATTGTGACAAAGGAATTCACAGAATATAATGCACAAGAAGCACCTTAGCAAACAGAACAAAGAAATCTCAAGGGGATTTAGATGGAAAAAGAAAAAAAAAGACTTTGGACAATACAGCTAGTGGCATTGGAAGTATTCTCAGAGCTGTACAAAAGCTTACAACCTAAAAAGATGAGATAAAGCTAATGAAGAAAATTGGCTGGCAGACCTTAGGATGTTGTATTTGGGAATGACAGTCTATTTCTGATACAAAATGCTGTTGGTGAGCTTTGCAAAAACAAAAGAGAGAGAGAGAAGTGAGAGTGATGAGAACAGGGACGCTTGGGTCAGCAAGACATGGGACAAAGCAAACTGGCACACTGCACAGAGCTGCAGAGAGCAAAGTAAAGTAGTAGAGATGAGAGAAAGGATGTCCATGGAGGAATGGGCACGCCATGGACGAAACGACATGGTTGTTGTGGCAAACCTGGAGAGAGATTCTGCCTTGGGACACGCAAAAGTACATAGACTCCCTCATTTGAGCACAGAAATGAAAGGGAAGCACAAGAACTCAAATACTGAATGTATATTAAAAAGCAGCCTGAAGATAAACAAATATAACAAATTTGAGTAGTAACAATAATAAATGTTCCAAATTCTGAAGATCTCTAACATCAGTAAAGAATATCTTTATCATTTAATTTGAATAAATCATGTGTGAATAGCATCATTACAGAAAAATTAGATGATCAGTGGGACATCAAGTAGCCTGCAGAATATGGAGAGAGAAAGCAGGAGGTCCAGCAAGAAGGCAATTGCAGTAGTTCAAGCATGAAATCATCAAGGAATGAATGCTTTCCTTAACAGGATCTGCTAAAATTACAGCCTGAGGTAGTATCTGTGGCCATGAATTAGGTAAAGCGATAAAAACGCAGATTCCTTGAATCAAGATATTTCTTCTCTCTCAGGTATCCTTACTATTTAACTCTTTACTGGCAGTAAGTTCTATCTAGCAATATTTGCTGACATCCCATCTTCTTGTGTTTGTCATTTGTTCAGCAGAGGGTATCGTATCAGTAAGAGTGGCATGACAATTTAGCTTTGTTTCGGCTAGATTTTCAACAGTCGGTGTCATTCAGGAATTTCAAAGACATTTAAATATCGTGCATGAAATTTGCACTTTTCCTTACTTTGTCAGTTAATTTCCCCAGCAGATTATATCATGACTGTTGGCAGAAAGTGTTGCAGGATTATTGCAAGGCAGTACAACTGAAGGACTGTTTTGCTTCTTGAGGGAAAAAAATCCCTGCAAAAAGAAAGAGCGGTAAGGCTGAACTAGAAATCTGAAAGTGTAAATTCTGAATGGAAGGAACAAAGTTTAAGGAAGTGGAAATGCAATTTGACTTGCTAAAATGAGGATCCATTAAGTTCTTGCCTCAGAAAAAAATTGGAATCAAACACTCTAAGTGTACAAACCTGTGTTTTGGTAACAGTCACTACCAAGAGAAAAGTAAGCCCTCACGTGTTGCGGTAAACTTCTCCAGTCCAACCCTTCCTTCTTTCACCTGATCCTTCCACTCTGCCCAAAATTAGTCTTCCTGTGCTTCTGCACCACACATTCTTGCTCTTTGTGCACTGCATCTGCTGACTCAGCGTCTCCCTCCCCACCCTGAGACAGGAGAACCACAACTGTGCCCATCCTCCCAGCTCTCACCTCTGCCACCACGGGCCACCCATGCAACCACTGCCACCCCACCAGCGCTTGGGGCAAGGAAAGCACCTTATCTACCTTCACTGGAATTTTACATTTTTATATCACTGTATAAATGTTTTATTATAATAATGTAGATAATTTTGCTGAAAGCTCCTGGCATCACAGGAGGGTCAGGGGTTTGTAGAGATTTTCACGTGAAGACAACTGTTTCTTTACTCCTTGATTCACTCCCTGCTTCGCTTCCATCCTTACTTAACAAATAATCACGGGAGCTTTTCTAGCACTGCGAAAGCAAAGGTGAATTCAGTAGTAGACGTGGTATAATGTGGGCTGCCCAGCCACATATTTAAGGCAGGAGGTGAAGTGTTCTGCACGCATAACAGGCTTTTTAAAGAACCTCTTGGGATCAGTTGCTGTGCTTTGCTGGCATTTCTGTGTCAGAATAGTTACTATTTCGTACTTGGAGGGAAAGAATTGAAGTTCTGCCAGACTCTGCTTCTGAGTAATTTTTGAGTACAAGAGAAAAGAGATTAACAGGATGCTAAACAAAAATCTACTTTAATACACAGTTCAACAAGAAAGTCTTTGAAAACAGCATTGAGCTGTCATTGATAAGAAACTTCACTTAGGTTCTTTTGTGTTGAGATGTGTCAGATATGTAAAAATACTTTAAATTTAACTAATGATTAGTTATTTAATAAACACAATAATCATCTTTTGTTCATATTAAAATCTTTCCATTGTATTATTTTATTGCTATTCATGTGGGGTTTTTTTTTTAATCTAAGTGCCTCAATTGAATCATGCATATTGCCTAAAGCATGACTGCCATGCTTTGCCAAGTATTCACTGTTTCTCAGTGTTACTCACATTTTCTTCAGTCTTATCTGGTTTCTTACACAATTTGTTTTATTTCTTTTTTAGTGTTCTACAAAGATATTTTCTTGATACATATATTTTTGAAGCCAGTTTTCCCCAACTTATATTCTCTTGACATTTTGGTAGCTTTATTTCATATTCACTCCATCACCTTAGTTATTTTTCCCGTAATAAGGTGACCAGAATTGTATACACTTTCTCAGTTAAGTACCAAGGTCATAAAAAATTTACAAGCTTTCAATCTCCATGACTAGATATCTTTTCATATGTAGCCCCATATCTGCCTTTATGCCCTCATATCCTATTGCAAACTTATGTTTTTTTTCTGTGTGTGTGTTTGCTAACCTTAGTTCAGTGTTGCTAGTTCCTGATTTATTTCTTCTGTTTAATATTAGTGTTAAATTATTTTCCCCAGCTGTGCATTTTTTGTCTGAGGTTTGGAGTGAAGAAGCTGGGAAAATTGAAAGAAAGCTATTGCAATATCCACACCTGAAATTCTTCAGAAATGAATGCCGAATGTTGACTCTTATGTTATTACTGTTGAATATTTAAGTGGATCTGTTTACATAGATAGATAAATTAGCATTATGTACTACAATATGCATGAGCTGTGTGCATGACGTACTACTTCCTATGTGTAACTGCTGTAAATTATATCTGATCCTCTTTGTCCAACGTTGTACTTTGCCCTTGATAAAATAGTTCTTAATTCTCTAGGTACATGAGGATTAATTTTTAGATAAGCTTTGTTTATGTTGTTTTGGTCTTTCATTGACTCTTATCTGGATCTTGAAAAATCATTTACTTCTGTTTCTTTTCCTTTTTTTCCTTCTTTTCCACAAGTCATTTCCCATAGAAGTCAAAGCAGATCACAGCTTTTGCAGTCATGATTTTTGGTGTGCACTAACCTGGTTTGCACTCTGATGACCTGTAGCCAGAAGGGAGTCACTGACCCCCTGGAAGTGGTGGGATGCAGCATGTTGATCAGTATTGTTGAGATATTACCATCACTCAACTTTCAGCTGCATTCCCCCCGCCACTGCCCATCACCTTGTGTTCAACTCTCCTGGCCAACTTATTGTTTGTAAGATAGAAATGGTGAAAAAATGAGTAATTTTGTGTCTTATTTTTCTACAGGATTTACAGATAATCAGTACAGATGAAAACCAGGTGTTTGTGGCTGTTCAGGAGTGGTACCAGACAGACACGTACAACCTGTACCAGTCTGACCCACAAGGTGTTTACTACTCTATTCTTCTGGAGAACGTCCGGAGCACAAAGCAGCCAGAAGAGAATGTCCTGATAGATATTCTGGAGGTCGGTTTTTATCTCTTCCAATGTGTGTAGTCTGTGTGGAATTTTAATATATTTTTTTTAATTTTGATTGAGTATAATTAATTCCACGTTAATATATTTTCACAGTTACCTCTAACGTAAAAAGACTAGGATTTCTTTCTGATTGATAGTGCATTGTTACTACTCAAATGTTTCCATCTTGCCCTGCTAATGTGCTGGGCAGTCTAAGAACTAGATTCACGGTATGGGGTTCCATGGATGCATAAACCCAGAACTGGCTGAGTTTGTTTTAAGATACTGAAAAGTGAAGCTGGCAGCACAATTTATTATTGAAGGAAGAAGTTATGCAGCTAGCTCCGTACAGCTTTATTCTACTAGGGGACTGAGTGATACACTTCCTGACTTAGAGCAGGACATCTTATAGCCAGTAGGGTCTTAAACAGTAATTCTGCAAGCCCTGTGCTAGGTTCTGTCAGCTCTGACAAGCGAAGAACCAACAAAATTAGATATTAGACAGCAAATCCCCTTGCTTTCAGTAGGAGTCTTGCATCAACAGCATTTGCTATGACACAAACTCTCCTGTAAACAAATCTATCTTGGATTTTAACATGGGCAAAAGTAAAGACTGAAGAATATAGCATTTTGGAAGAGTAGCACAAGCTGTTATCAATTCCATTCCTGTTGATGATGACATTTAAATGTAATAAGGTGTACATTTGCTCCGTTTCTGTTCTTTCTTGTAGCACGTAGGAGTGGCCGTTATCAGGATATTGAACTAATGGACCTTTGGTCTGACACAGTTTGGCCACTGTTACTCTCTAATCTGCCTGATGCTACTTAAAAAAAATAATAAAAAAATAAAATTGCACCAGACTTCTCTGGGAAAGGTTTGTAATAATTCAGAGTAAAAATCATACACTTACAGAGCTGTTAAATGGCTGTAATTAGACTCTTCTTGGTGGGGGGAAATTGATAGCAGTTTTTTCCTGTTTATGTCCTCCATCTTTGTTTAGCTTTTTCTTTCCAAATGGCTGTAGTAAAACAAAAAGATGTATCTTTAGCAATTATTATTTTCTAGACTCCACCTTTCTAGAAATGAGGCTGCTTAATGAGTGTAGCCACATTCCCACAGTGTGATTTACTGAGAACATTAGTTCGGAGCTCTTTGCTCCCGGTCACTCCTACAGGATGCAAAACTAAAAGGGAGTCAGGTGCAGTCTCTACTCTCTGCGTCACCTGTAGCAGGTAATTTCAGATAAGTTTTACCAAGATGCCACCCCTGGCTGTCCTTTTGTCTACCACAGTTATTTCCTTAATTCAGTTTCACTGATGATTTCAGAATTTCACAATGTTACTGAGGACATATTTGATAATGCACAAAAGGCAGAGATCCTAGATTATTGTGTGTGCTGGATTAATTTGTAGGGTTGCACATGATAAAGAGTAATTGAAAGGCAATAAACATGGATCCATAAAATCAATTTTTTAGAGTTATTTTTGGAATAGAGTTGCATTATAGGAGAAAATTTTTATTTGCTTACCATAAGAAAGCCTACAGCTTCCAGACAGCTTCTACAATAAATAGTTAGTGTTCATCTTCTTTACCAGGATGTGATCAAGTACTCGTATCTACAAATAATGTATGGATTATTTTACACAGTACAAAATAGTTTCTAAATATAACACATGTTGCATTTCTTGAGGATGGCATTTTTTTTGTCTAGTCTGGGTTTTCTCTCCAGGCATTTTAATGCAAGTATCCTATCTTGGGAAGAGGAATCTTCAGTGCAATACCAAGACAGTCCTCAATGATTGACAATTTCCCTTTCCACCAGTGCATAATTCTCCTTAAAATTTGCACTGTTCATCTTTCTTACCTTCTGCTGACCTCACTTCATCTTTTACTTGTACATCTACTATAAAAATCTTCTAGATATTTCTACCTGTCTGCATTAATTTTCTTTCATATACTTTATCTCTTTTTGTACTGTATTTCTTTTCATGTTGTGTGTGTGAAAGGGGAATAATTCCCAAATACTTGTTCAAAGAAAAAGAAAGGTAACGTGTCCTTGAAATTGTATCAAGTGCTGTCAATGTGAGCCAGTCACAAATTTGACACAGACATATTTGCAAAATGGGCATAATAATGTAATACTTCTAGATTGGATCTTATTATGACTCCTCGTATAGATAAGAGCTACACAAGTTGCAGTACACATTCTTCATGCTTTTTTCCTAAACAACAAATTGTATATATTAAATTTTAATCACTCTCTTCTATTATATAGCTGTATTTTTTTTTTTATTTCAGTGACTGCTGCTAATAAACACTGTGGGGCTATCTGAGCTGTGCTTCTTGCTACCAACTGGTACAGAATATCGTTTGGCTGTAAAATCAGTCATGTAACAATGCAGCAATTAATTTGTCACAGAATACATAGTCATAGCAGAAAACCTGTATAGGAAATAGATTTATAAGGTTAAAAGTACTTCTCTAAGAGTATTGGGGAACCACTAACGCCTGAACTGAACTGTTTTGGAAAATAGGTGCTCCAAGAACTAATCCAAAAATCCAAAGAAAATCAAGGAAAGGTACTTTTGAATTTCCTTGTGTTCATCTGTCTTGAGTAGCTACTGGACTGCTCGTGAGAGTAACTGAACACTCCACAACGTTTAAATGTCATGCTCTCCATAGCACCGTATTATTAATGTGAATTTTTCCCCTTTTTGGTAGAAAGACACTAATGTCCCAATTTTAAATTAGGGAACTGAGTCAAGGAGTAGAAAGTAGAGAAGAATTTGGGTGCCTTGGCATCACAGTTGAATCCAGAAGGTAGATTTGACATACAGTATCTACAGAAAAAGTCAGGCCATTTACATAGTTCACAGGACAAATAAAATAGAAAATGCTACAAAGGAGGTGAGGTGTTTTAAAGCTGCCATTTTTACACACCAAATTTTTATATTAGTTGTTATTTTTTAAGCTAATGAACCACTCCAAACATCATACTTTTGAACTTGCTCTGAAGATAGGTGCCTGAAAGTTATTATTTCAAGCAGAGTTTATGCCTTTCATTCAAAATAGAACTGCTGAAGTGCTGGTCAGCTTTTATCTTTTAGAGTAGTAGTGAGAGAAGTTAACTGAGACACTGGAAGAACCTTTCTGTGTCTGGTAGGTTCAAACACTTATGTCCCATATTCTAGGGAGGAGAGGTTACCCTGGCACTTGATTAGAGATGGGAGTGAGAATGGAGAAAAATTTTAGCCTGACTCCCATTGAATGATTATACAGAATGATTAAATATTCATTAAACAAGAATGAGAGAAAAAGAGATAGGAAACAAAAATATTCATGATGTAGCACTGTTTTTGTCATCCGCAAGTGAAGAGGGAAACCTCAGTTGCAGTCCTTGATCTAATTATTGTTTAAATATTGAATAGTGCGTTCACCAGAAGAAAGACATGCACAGAAATTGAACCCCATGTCTACCTTCCCACATAAATGTTTGAACTGTCAGGCTTTTCAGTTGTATTCACGACTGTGCCATGAATATTCTGGAAGGTAGGATAAAAGCCCCAGCAAGATGAAAATGCTTTGAAAGTAAAGAAAGCAGGTTCCTCGTTTCTTCCCTCCCCTGTCTTTTCTGACCTGCACTGCAAAGCAGTTGACTTTTATAGTGTGTTAGACTTGGAGATATTTCTGAGTTTCCAGTGTCCTGGATAAGTAAGCCAACCACACATGGGGTTTAAGGAAGAAGTAGCTCATGAGAGAGCAGGGTATTAAAATGTCTGTACAGAATTTGATTATCTAAACTTAAATTTATTTCTAAGTCCTAGGCTGCTACCATAACCAGCAGAACATTCTTATTCTTTGTAGATTTGGGCCAGTTCCTTAGAAAAAAGTATATATTTAAAAACAATAGGTATCAAATCTGTAGTCTTCTGGAAGGGATGCCTTCTCTTCACCCTAAAGGCAGACTTTTGTTAAATGAATGTCAAAGGGGGTTCATAACTGGTAGATGGAAAAAAAGGAAAGCATATTTCAGATACAAAATAAATAGTAAGTCCACGAATTAATCATGTCAGCAAGAGGCAAATAGCCAGCTCTTTGCATGATCAGGAATATCTCGTGCATTTAGTTGTAATGAATGCTTCACTTTTCTTAAATGTCAGCACATAAGTGGATTAGAGAGCTGTACTATGCTGGAAATGGTATATGAGTTGATGTACATTGTCAAGAATATTTAAAAAATTCAAGAAGCCTCAAATAATCGCAAGGGAAACAAGAGCACTCTTAAGGAAACCTTCAAATTTAATACAAGTTCTTCTCTTATGCCATTGGGTGGAATATTAACATGTAACATAAATGTTGCGGCTAGAACTAAACATATTAAGGGCCAATTACTGTCAGATTCCTTCTAAAAATTTTTCCCTTTAACTTTGACACTCTGAGTTGCAATAATTTTCTAAACCAGATTGTTTTGAAATAAAATAGCTAAGTGTGCCCAAGAGAAGAAGGCCTGTAAACTTTTTTTGTTTCTTTTTTTTGTTCCCCAGAGTGTAAATAGGTGAAAGGGAGGCTAAATGTATGGACATAGGCTGGGTGTGGAAGCATTTCAGATGCTTGAGAGGTTGATTCAGCCCTCACTGTTTCTTCTCACACAAGTCTATGGGGCTGGATGGGATCCACCCAAGAGTGCTGAAGGAGCTGGCAGAGGTGCTTGCCAAGCCACTCTCTATTATTTATCAGCAGTCCTGGATAACAGGGGAGGTCCCAGATGACTGGAGGTTGGCAAATGTGACGCCTATCTTCAAGAAGGGCCGGAAGGAGGATCCGGGGAACTACAGACCTGTCAGCCTGACCTCAGTACCAGGGAAGATTATGGAGTGGTTCATCTTGAGTGTGCTCACCAGGCATATGGAGGACAATCAGGGGATTAGGCCCAGCCAGCATGGGTTCATGAAAGGCAGGTCTTGCCTAACCAACCTGATTTCCTTCTATGACCAGGTGACCCGCCTGGTAGATGAGGGAAAGGCTGTGGATGTTGTCTGCCTGGACTTCAGCAAAGCCTTCGATACAGTCTCCCACAGCATTCTCCTAGAGAAGCTGGCGGTTCATGGCCTTGATGGGTGTACTCTTCGCTGGGTTAAAAACTGGCTGGATAGCCGAGCCCAGAGAGTGGTGGTGAATGGAGCTAAATCCAGTTGGCGGCCAGTCACAAGCGGTGTCCCCCAGGGCTCAGTGCTAGGGCCGGTCTTGTTTAATATCTTTATCAATGACCTGGACGAGGGGCTCGAGTGTGCCCTCAGTAAATTTGCAGACGACACCAAACTGGGTGGGAGTGTTGATCTGCTCGAGGGGAGGAGGGCTCTGCAGAGGGACCTAGACAGGCTGGATCGATGGGCCGAGGCCAACTGTATGAGGTTCAACAAGGCCAAGTGCCGGGTCCTGCACTTTGGTCACAACAACCCCATGCAACGGTACAGGCTTGGGGAAGAGTGGCTGGAAAGCTCCATGGCAGAGAAAGACCTGGGGGTACTGGTTGACAGCCGGCTGAATATGAGCCAGCAGTGTGCCCAGGTGGCCAAGAAGGCCAATGGCATCCTGGCTTGTATCAGGAATAGTGTGGCCAGCAGGAGTAGGGAAGTGATTGTGCCCCTGTACTCGGCGCTGGTGAGGCCGCACCTCGAATACTGTGTTCAGTTTTGGGCCCCTCACTACAGGAAGGATGTTGCGCTGCTGGAACATGTCCAGAGGAGAGCAACAAAGCTGGTGAGGGGTCTGGAGCACAAGTCTTACGAGGAGCATCTGAGGGAACTGGGGTTGTTTAGCCTGGAGAAGAGGAGGCTGAGGGGAGACCTTATCGCCCTCTACAACTACCTGAAAGGAGGTTGTAGTGAGGTGGGGGTCGGCCTCTTCTCCCTGGTAACAAGCGATAGGACCAGGGGGAATGGTCTAAAGTTGCGCCAGGGCAGGTTTAGGTTAGACATTAGGAAAAATTTCTTCACAGAAAGGGTTGTCAGGCACTGGAATGGGCTGCCCAGGGAGGTGGTTGAGTCCCCGTCCCTGGAGGTATTTAAAAGAAGGATAGATGAGGTACTTAAGGACATGGTTTAGTGGTGGGATGGCAAGGTGAGGTTAGTGGTTGGACTTGATGATCTTAAAGGTCTTTTCCAACCTAGATGATTCTATTCTATTCTATTCTGTTCCCCAGATTATTTGTCTGCATTTATTTCCTACAAAAGACAGTTGTGCTTCCTGGTTCACTGTTATTTTAAAGGATATTATATTGTATTTCGTTATCGTAACATCTTTGTGTACTATTTATATGATGTGGCTCACATGACTTCAGTGTAAAAGTCAGGTTGCTGTTACAAATTGCTTACATCATTTGTAGAATAATATTTTAGAGATGTCCATATTTTTAAAAAAATGCAGAGCTGTAATTTTAACAGTAGTGTACAGTAAGGCCTTGCTATTGTAATTTTTGTGTTTTGCTGTATAAACTACATGTAATTTGATTAGCTTGACATTGAGAGAACTGTATGTCCTTTTTAGATACATTTAGAAATATAAATCAGTTAGTAATTATCCTCCCTTTCTCCCTCTCCTAATATCCTTTTGCCTTCCTTATTCTTTTTAAGTATCATTCACTTTCCTAGTGGAGAAACTGCCTGAGGTACACAGTTCAGAGCCACAAAAGAGCAGCTAATCACAGATAATCCTTGTTGAAAAAACTGTGTATATGCTGGTCATTAACCCTTTCTCATGTATGCTTCAGGTCAGAGGTGTAAAAGGAGTCTTTTTGGCCAACCAGAAAATTGATGGGAAAGTTACAACTCTGATAACCTACAACAAAGGCCGTGACTGGGATTTTCTAAACCCTCCAGACATTGATATGAATGGCAAACCGACAAACTGCAAACCTGTACGTGGTTCTTTTTAGCCTATCCTTTCTCTAGAGTGCACAAGAATTATTTGTATGGTAGGATGTGCAGTAGTTCCAGCAGCCCAAGAGCTTTGCGCCAAGTTTGCCGGCCAAACTACTAGCCAAATCTACTTGCATTGCACAGCAGTGGTTTCACAAGCTGTTAGTCCAGCCATCTTGTAGAGTGAGTAGTTGTGACTTGTTGCATGGCATTTCTTATTGTAGAGCTTACTTTGACACAAAGAGGACATTTTTTCTTGTGTGTCAACCGTACAACCCAGTTCAGAGTAATCATGACAACTGTCATTTGTGTCTGGATATAAGGGGCATATCATTAGTCAAGCAGAGCTTGCTCTTTCATATATTTGTTTCATTTTAAACCAAAGTAACCCTTGGTTCCCTGTTAAAGGGAACTTTTTACAGTTGCTTGGAAATAAACACCACAGTTAATTGCATGAAAAAGTCTTTTTGTTAGATGATGTTAGTTTGTTTACATGTCCCGGCTACCCATAACATTTTGTTATTTGCGAGGCTGTACTGAAAACCTTTTTTTCTAACTTGACTCCCTGCTCCTGGGGACTCCAAGCTGGGTGAAATAAATGTTTTTAGTCCTGCTGCTGCCAGAGATTTGATCCCACTCCACGTAACATCAATGCGGGGCTGGAGCCACTGGTTCCCTTCTGCAGAGTTCAAGACCTTGATAGATGGTTCAAGCCTGCAGGGCCTGATCTGGAGCTTTCTGAGATGAGTGGAGGGATCACAGTGGCAGCAGCTCCCCGGCAGTTCTGGCAGCCCGCTCCTGGTAAAGCTCGTGGTCAGGTTGCTGAGAACTTCACTGGGAGCAAAATGACTTTTGAGAGCTGCTGCACAAAGAGCAAGCAGCAGTAAGTTGTCACAAGGAAAGATGATCAGATGTGTCCAAAAGTCATTATGCTGTTTTTCACATGACATTTTTTCCTTAAAAAAAAAAGAAAAAGAAAAAGAAAAGAAATTTCAGTACAAGCAATTGTTTTTAATTATCATTTTACCAATTACCGGGAACCAACAAACATGCAATACTTGTTGCTGTTAGTTAGCATGTTAGCATTTTTAAGCAATTGTTCTGTCAGAAGGGTTCTTCTAACACAATAATTTTATGCTGACTTCTTTGAGCTTGGAAGTCTTTTTGCTGAGACAGTGGCACACTATGGAGACATCACCAGAAATTCATGTTGGAAAGCTAAGGTTGATATTTCCGACTGGACTTTGGCTCCAGAGGAAACAGCCATTCCCTTTCTCTACACACACAGACATTGCTGAAGCTGCTCTCTGACGGGGCTCTCATTATTGTAGGACCATAACTGTTACCATTTATGGTTTTTTTAAAACCTGTTGTCTTCTTAACCCCCAAGCCTGATTGCTACCTTCACCTCCATCTCCGCTGGGCAGACAATCCCTATGTGTCAGGAACAGTCCATACGAAGGACACTGCACCAGGGCTCATCATGGGAGCAGGTAAATACATAAAATTATTTTTTTAAGACCTGAAATGTGGCAGCAGTTCTTTGTAGATCTAGTCTTTTGGTTTAAAATAATACCCTGCTAGAAACTTTGCCAATATAAGCTTTTCCCTGCAGAATAACACTTTATGGGAGCTCTTCATCAAACAGTTTAATAGAGTTAATTGAAGTCCCAGAGCTGTGTCTTCTAGGACAGATGTATAACAGGATACATTATGCTTCTCTGTGCTGTGCAATATCTCCTTCCCCATTAGTGTGGTGCAGAGGAGTGATGGTGGCTAAGGACTTGTCCTGCATTCTTTGTCTCTGGAAGTGGGGTGTAGGGTCTTCAGCATCATCAATAGCCCAGCAAATCCAATACACTGATGTAAACAGGGGAAGAAAGATGGTTCTTTATCCTTAGACACAGCTAATGTGTCTTGTCACTTTTATTAATTCCCTTTTTTTCTAAAGAGAGAGGAACCAAGAGGCAAATGTGTTTCTGTGTTGGGAGCTATGCTGGTTGTGGCTTCACCATTATAACATACATATGGAGCCATGGTACTGTGAAGTGGCATTTAATAAAAAAAATTCCACTGCAGTGTTGACTACTCATCAAGAAAAATATTGACATAACTCTGTTTTAATTTGTATCCTTGTGATTCTTGCATTAATTTCATTTAATTTCCTGTTTCTTTGTTTAAAAAATTATTGAAATGTTAACTGTTCTAAGAGCTTTTTAAAATTACATTATTCTTATGTTACAGAATATTTTTAGGGGAAATATGCACATGTACTACTTCTCTTTTCCTAAAAGTATATCTGGTTTTAATCAATAATGGTTTCTGCCTTAGCTTACACTAGTCTCTTATAAATGGCTCACTAAATTGAAAATTTCCTGAGAATATCAAGGTGAGGATATTTGGTGTTGAAAGAGACTGACGGCTGCCATTACTTCCATACAACTGAAGATTTCAAGTTTTCCCCTAGCGTAAAGGGAGTTTGAAGTATTTTACTGGAGGCGGATGTACCTGGTGAAATGCTGCTAAGTTTTTATTGACACAATTGACACTAAGAATTTATACAGCGCCCTTGTAGATACATTTATTTTAGTTTTTTAATTAACAACTTACATATTCCAATATTTCAAAAAATTACTTCTGTCTCTGGGATCTTCTTTTTACATAAAAGTGCTCCTATTTTAATGTGGGTTCTTACTTTTGGCCGCCTCATATTGTACCCGATTGCCTGCTAGTAGCAAATTAAGCAATGTGGTTTAATCAGCTAGTCTATTACTTCTATTTCATTTGTCTCTGTACTTGCATTATAATCTGATGTGCTGAACTGATATTTGTTGAGATTTTGGGTTGCTTTCATTTGGTTGGGTTTTGTGAGGTTTTTTAGGTGCACTGTTCTCTGACACAATATTATGGATGGCAGGCTGGAGAAGAGTATTTTGCCTTTAATTCCTTACCAGAATGGGTGAGGTCACTGTGACATTGTCTTACCATACCCGCTAGGTAAACTTGTCGGCAGCTTTCCTCAACATGAGGGAGCCTTTTTGATGGCATCCAGGTATCATTAAGAACTGAACTAATGTTAAATCTGACTTGATTGTGGAGCAACCTATAATGTAATGGAAATTGTAGAGGCACCATCACTCCTAGCAGCTGGCTAAAAAGCTGGAAGGGATGGTGTGAAAGTGAGAAAAATTTGCCCAAGAGTACTGCGGTAGGTACTTATTTTGGAGTCTCCTTAAAAAATCTTAGAGCAACTGCATCCACTTGCAAACAGAGACCTGAATCAACTCTGATTTTCTCTTATATTTATATTATTTGCATGCTCAGGTCATCTAGATTCATTGCACGTGTTCAGTCTTATCTGGCAAACCTGATATCGTTGTAAACTTACACTTCTTATCAGAAATACTTTACATACAATGCACTTGAATTTCTTCTGGCCTGATCCTTGAAATTGATAATCCTATGCAAATCAACAGAAGTACTAGGTTCTTAGCACGTACAGAAATCAGATTACTTGGGCCACATCACCCACTTTTGGAATTTTACTGTTAGATATAAGGAGAGCGTTATCTTCTGGAAATGACTGAAGATGATAAAGATCTGTGAGTGTCAGTTGATCACAGTGTGTCTAGGAACCATCAGTGCTTTGTGCTGTGAAAAAGGGAAGTGTATTTTGAGGGTGAAGTAGGTAAATAATTGCCAAGGGAGAGAGGGAAATACTAATACTCTGGCAAAATACAGTACAGTGACTTTAGTAATAAGAATAATAATTCTGATCATCAATTTTCAGGACCAATGAGCAGATTCTAAGAAGGACTTCTTGGCAGTTGATGGAAATAGAGAATATTTACAAGAGGAACCTCATTAGCTGAGAAAAATAAAGGACAACGAAGAATATGATTTTTTTTCCTGAAAGACTAACCCTGGAGTAGAAACAAGTGATGTAAACAAGTGGATAAGAACTAGAAATTAGAAAACAGTTTTTAACCATAAGAACCATGAAGTTCATCCTTTCAAAAGAGCAGTGTGGCTATCAATCAAAAAGCCTNTCCCTTTAACATGGAATTTAGCTACTTTATAGGAAAAATACAACACAGCTGCTTATGGTAATGGAGAACCTAACCTGTGACTTAAGGGTAGTTTTGATACTGTGCTTGAAAATTGGAGCACAGAGACTACTGAATATTGTTTTAATTTAAAAAATAATTAAATGGTGAACAGCATTAATGCCTAGAGCATTTGGGAAAAATGCAATAATAGGATGTTAAAATTTCATCTTTTTAAGCTCATATTTACAAATAAAAATTCCACTGTATTAAAGTTGCATAAATAGTTCTGAGGAATGTATATTTTTAGCGTATGTCTATATAGAAATTGTGCAGACAGAATATTAAATTTTATAGCTGCATATTAAAGTGTTCTTTTAAATAACTGCTTTGCTCCCTTTAAGAAATGTAATAGGATTTTGCATCTACATTTGATTTTTGTGCATTTTAATCTTGGCAACAGCTTCTATTTCTCACAGCTTCAGCTATGAAACGTGTGTCAATTGATGTGTAAATTTTTACTATAAACTTGCAAAGGACTTTTCTATGAAAAATGTTTTGAGAAGTGTAGGTTTTTCAGGTGCTAGTTTACAATAATTGTCTGCTTAGCTTCCAATCCAGATGGCAAATCAAGCAAGCAGTAAATTCTGCACATTCACACAAAGTGAGGAAGTGCTGGAAAGTTTACTTTTTGTCATTTCAGCCCCAAATACATTGCATATGTTGTGATAAATTTATATAAATTTTAACAAAAGTAGAATACCAGCATGCCACTATAAAAAAGATGGGGGAACAGGGAGATGATTAAGCATTTCCCATGCACTTTGGAGTGAAGATCCTGCACTTCCCTTGGATTTTTCTCGTGTCAATGTGTTCCCCCATTCTGATGGCTCGAATCACGCCCTCAGCCGAACACATCTTCAGCTTGCCAGGCAAAAACTGTCTGTCTGGGACATTCAAACACAAATTCGTTGTATGTTTGTTCTACACTGTGACTACAAGTTTAGCCAGGAAATTTTAGCTTATTGTGCTTTGACTGAAGGGATGTTAGGACTGTATTAATTACCAGTAATCTAGGCAAGGTACATCTCTCTTTTTGGAGCAGGTGTCTGCCTGTATGCTAAATTTAAGTGGCTGGAAAAGATTTTCCATTTTAGAAGGATTATCAAAGTGTTGCATATGGGAATTATTTCTTCTCACAGTAAGCATGTCTAAAATTACATATAAAGATGTGGGCAAATGCAGTGATAAGTAGTGCTTAAAACATGTAAATTAATAGTAAATTGTAGATTGATCTCCCATGTTTGTGTGACCCAGCAGGAACCTGCCAAAATGCCTGAGGAAGGACATTACTCTCTTGAGATCTATATGGTTTTTTTCACAACTATACCACCTTTCCTGAGAGCTTGGCTGGCCACCGGTCATCACTAAAATACATTGCTTTTTTTTCACATCCTTATGCTACCAACACCATTTCCTTGACCTATAACATAACCCACATGTTATTTCAGGTAATTTGAACTGCAAAACCAACCAACCAAACTAGAAAAACCTCACAAAATAAATAATCTAGCCATGGAGGCATCACCCGGGGAGAGCCGTGGCCGAGTGCTCTGTGGTGCCAAGGGGGTCGTGTCGTGTCTGCTGGCCTCAGGGCTGCAGAACGGTCTCTGCCCTTCCCTTATTTCATGTGTGCGTGGTGTTTGCAATAATGCCATCCCTTCTTTAGGGCCAAAGTATGAACCTCTAAAAGTGCCTTTAACAACAGTATATTTAGAATCAGATGAGAAATGTCGAAAGCAAAGTTGAAGCAAATATTCACAACAATTTGAAGAGTCTTATTTCCTGTCCCTGTCATTTAGCTACAAAAAGAATACAAAATAAGACAAACCAGAGAATCTTCTATGTTACAGACAAAACTTCTTGAAACTATATGGCAAAACAGTCTGTGTCATGTGTCAGAGGAGCTTTCAGGCCATTTAGATCAAAAAGTGATGTTAAAATTATAACATTTATAGCTCTGGCTAATATATCCTGCAGTTGATTACCCATTCCAGATGCAGTAACTTTGTCAGTATGAACCTGAATTGCCTTCAGTGTATTAAATTACCTTTACTAGTTACCACAGATGGATTTTGAGATCTAACACAGACCCACTAAAATGATAGAAAAGTTTCCATGTTGCAGTGGCACACCTGAAGAGTTACCGCAGACATTTACAGCTATAATAAGCAGCACAGATTTTGGTGTGATTCAGCAGGGAAACAGCACACTGATGCGTGTGGGTGTGTGGTACAGTCTCAACACTTCAGGATGTGGTGGAAATGGTACTTACAAACTGTAAGTATTGGCTTCTAGTCTTGGGGCTGAGCATAATTTGGCTGTTTCTCACCTTCTGTGTCGCTTGATCGCAATGTCAGCTGTGCACATGTGTTATTGGCTGCCACACTTACCACAAATAAGGTTCATAATTCCACTCGGATACAGCATGGAAACTTTCAGCTGAACTTTCCGAGTGCTCCTGTGATTTTTTAGTTGGTTGTTTGCAATGTTGTTAATGCCAGGATTATTTTTTTTTTCATTTCGTTTGATGTGAATTGGAGCTGTTGTGTAGGGTTTTATGGGGAGCTATTACATATGCTTTGTCTAGTTAGCTGGCTTAATCCGGTAACATGACACACTGCAAGGTAGCTAGATCCTTGAAGTAAAGTTGTGCACTTTATTTTAAATCTCAAAAATAACAGAATGTCCCAAATCTTTGAAGTTCTTTTTTATTAGAACATAAAGTTAAACGAATAGAACTCTCTAAATAGTCAAAACTCATAACTCTTGTGTGACACATGTTAAATAGAAAGGTTTGAAAATAAAACTGTGGTGAGTCCGATCAGTTCGTTGAAGGACTTTGTTTTATTCCTATTCTCCATTTGCAGGCTAACGGCTCTCAAAGATATCCTTAGCTTAACAAACTCATCACACGCCCCTGGGTGTTCCTACGGAAACTTCCTCCTGCCTGCCGCCTCTGAGATTTGGCTGTGGGGCTGCTTCCCACTGCCAGTAACCCTCTGCGCTTTGCCGGAGCCTCCCTGTCTCCGCTGGTGATGCAGGTTTCCTACTTGCTGCCTCACCTGCGTTTTCTTTCTGAATCCACAGACACCGTTTTTCAGCAAGAGGTTGTCTGCAGTACCCACGCAGCAAACTGCAACTAAACCAAAAAGTTTTATCCTCCCTTACAGAAAGGGTTTTCTCCCGTGCTCGAAGACTTCACTTTATAAAGTCTGCAAAATTAAGTAATATAATTGTGTCTCCTAAAAAATCTGGAAGTAGTGGAAATTGTAGCCTTTGCTGATGCACAGAACATCATGGCAGCAATCAGAAGTCCCTGCATGCACCCACCACCTTGGGGTTTTCACCCTTGGCCTTTGATTTTCAGAGGTCAAAGACCAGTGAAGACCTCTTTCCCAAAGCAATACACCAGCCTCTGTGCCAAGTTTGTCATCAGCTGTGGTTTTTTGACAGAATGGCATTTCTTTGTAATAATAACTGAGTCCACCGCCTCCTTTTGCTCATTTACCAAGAAAAGGGAATAAAGGTAAAACCAAACCAGGAGAAGTCATGCCTCTTATTACAGAGCTGCAATTACAAAGCTGGTGCTAATATCTTTCAGTCATTACCATATCAGCTGGATGCAAAAGGTTTTCTAATGAAGCACAAGTTGATGCTGTTTAGTTTACAGACTAATTCTCCATTAGCTAAAGCAATTTACTACTTCACTTTTTAAAGTGCAGATCCATAGCGATTCTCAAAATAAAAGCCTACTCATATAAGTAGATTTCAGTAAGTGGTAAAAAGAGGCAGAATAAACAGCATTTATCCAGGAGCAAAACTAACAATGCATTTACTAAAGGTATCTGTGCAAAGAAGGATGTAGACCGACAGCAATACTTTTGATTCTAGCAAGGAAATAAGCATTTCTGTCCCCAGCTATCCCATTTTCAAAATGACACAGCCAACAAAATCAGTGCTGGATTACTTGATAAATGAGAGAATGGGGAGTGGTTTGGCAAGATGAAAATCCAAGAAGGGGCAGTGGCATCTTCTGAAACATTAGATGCAGCTGAAAGACATGAACTAACTCCTACAAATTCTCTGATTCAACATAAAGACTATCCTAATCCAGTCTAGGCTGTATTGAGGGTTAAATAACGTAGGGTTATATATTTACCATTAAACAGTGGAGCACATGCAGTCTTGATGGTCCAAATAGAGCGTGTATTGTGGGCAGTGGATGCTGTCATTCCTCTCAGGAACCTTTCAGCACTAATGAGCACACTCTGCATAAACAGATCTGTTTTGGTGGTAAAAAACAGCTACTTAGGTAACACAAGTGAAATTTCATACTGCTAACCTAATCTCAAGTGTTTTCTTTCCTCATCTCTTCTGCTTAAGAGGATCTGACAACTTTTATCTTATTTTTACTGTAAAAAAACATGCAAACCATATATTTAAGTCAAAATCCCTTGGAGGATATCATTTAAAAGGAATATTGTGCTATGATTGCTTCTCCCCTACAATACTGTAAACTGCCTGGTGGTTTAATAGTTTGCTGTTTGAAATACCACATGTTAAAAGGAGGAGATTTCACTATTTGGGATGGTATCTGCTAAGATCTTCTTCCGCAAGCTTGTTTCCACACTTGTGTTTGCTTTGCAGCAATCTGAATGCGAGCTGCTGCTCCTCAGTTCTTTTTGTAAAATATTCAGGAGCTTCCTGGTCAACATTTAGGTAAATCAAGTAATTCTGCTTTAGATTCTTTTGTATTTACACACATTTTCAAATGCCCTGTCCCCTGTTTTCATATTTCTCCACAGGTTCTAGAGTTTGCTAACACTTCATAAAGTCTTACAGATAAAACATTTTTTATTTTAACAATTCAAGTTCAAGATTAATAATTTTACAGTATGTGATTAAGGTTAAGGTATGGCTTCTGAGTTTATGGGCGTTTCAGACACACATCTTAAATACGTGTTCTTTTCCAATAATTTTTCAGCATGCAGCAACATAACTAAAATCTTGATTTGCCCTCTGTGTTTCAGTATTAGAATTAAGCCTCATTGCTCCCACCTATAGACAGCTAGCAATGTAAAGAAAGAAGTTAAAAGTGTACATAAATGTTTTTAGAGGATTTATCTGGTGCTACCAGAAATGAAATAAGCCTGCAGATCACCTGAGCTGATTTCTTGCTCTGACCTAGAAGCTTCTCCCTCGGACTGGCAGCAGGACTAGAACCCATCTCTGTTGCTCACGTGGATGCAACCCTTGTTTCCTCCTGTTTCGTGACAGGTAACCTGGGGTCCCAGCTGGTGGAGTATAAAGAAGAGATGTACATAACATCGGACTGTGGGAACACGTGGCGTCAGGTAGGAAGCAGAAATCATCAAAGGCACCTGGAAATAATTGTAAAGTACCAAATGTGATTAATTTTATAATGCTTAACTAATCTTTATGTACCCACTCTTTTGAGGGAGGTGGCTATTATTATCACCATTTCGCTTGGAAACTGGGAGAGATTAAGGTGATTTGCCAAGACTCAAATTGGTTGGGCTGTCAGGTTCTGCTGAAACTTGAATATTTTGCTCTGTAAAGATCTTATAAGTATATTGCATAAGAAACATAGAATCTGTTTCGGTTTTTAATAATTTAAGTAATCTTCCTATGCTAATGATGAAGTGGACTTATGCTATATCTTGCAGTACAAATATTCCAAGGTAAAAGACATAGTTTAGGTAACAAGGCAGAAATTCTTCTGCTTCATAGTCTGAAAACTGGTATTTGAGCTTAAAATTTGGTCTTCACTGAAACTGAGAAAGCAAAAAGAGATTTTAAAAAACAAAATACAGCCTTTGAATGTCTTTTACTATGATTTAGTCAATTCTGGGACTACAAACACTGAAGAGTTAAAAGAACAACAGCCATGTAGTAGCTGTAATGCCATTGGAATTCTGGATGTCTTTTGCTTCCAATGCCTAGTGTCAGTTTAAGCATTGCACCTTTATTATGCATTTTTCCTAAATTGCTCTGTCTCAGCAATGGTTAATCACAGGGATATTTTCTTTTTGTGTGTATGTAACAACAACACACAATATGATCTGGGATCTACTTATAATGTATATTCAGGAGAAAAAAAAAAATTCCCCAGGGACCAAAATGCATCAAAAAGTCATTTAATTTCAGGTAAAATAATGGTTTAGTGTTCAGCTGAAATAAAATGAAGTTGTGTTCTTTTCTGAGAACAAGTAAATGTGAAAATGTTCTCACTAGTGTAACTGAGCTTGGGGAGTTTGAGATTAAAAGAGAAAAATACAGACAGTTTCTTATATTGCCATCGTAGGGTGCCATTAATACTCCACAGAAGGACTTTTTGTCCTTTGAAGTTTAAAAGATAAAATTTTATGCCAAATTCCTTCTTGAAATCTAGCATATGATAAATAGGTGCTTAAATGCAGAAGCCTTGCAGGATTTACGGTGGGTACTGTGTTGTCTTCACGGAGGCCTCTCTAATAATTTATTGTCACCATTTGCCACAGTTCTACAGTTTTTCTGGTGTGAAAAATAGGAAGAAAAGAGTGAAGGGAATCAATTTCATATTTTTGCTGCTTTTTTATTTGTGAGACTCTCAGGCAAATTATATGTGATGAAACTTGACCTTAAGATGACTATTCATGCTGTAAAACCAACCACAAACTGATCCCTCGTTATGACAGTCAAAATGAAAATCACCATTGCTAGCTTTATTTTAATTAAAACTGCTTTGAAAGAGCTTACTCAATCTTAATATTTGTTATCAGAATAAAAATGTAGATTATTGTATGTATTTTATGGTCTCACTGTTCATAATCAAACAGTTCTTCCAGAGGACAGTGGTACGTTTCCTTTCTCTGTTGGAGTTCATGCAACAAAAGACAAAGCTTCAGTCAGATGATATGGGAATTATTTAGACAGTAAATTACAGGTTTCCTGAGCTGGCAAAGGTAGAGCGAAGCTCGTGTTTTGGCACAACTCTTCAGGTGGGTTTAAGTCACTGACTTGGAAACTTTGCGGTTGTCATTAGTGAGTGCCTGTCACCCTCCTTACGTGCCACACACGATGTTGCAGAGCTGTCTGCAGACTAGAAGAAGAGCGGTCTGTGCTTGCATGGAGTGACAGAGCAATGCGGAAAAGTAAATATAAAAGACTTAGGAGAAAAGGCAGTTCAAGGAATTAATCAAAAGCTTTCCTGAAATAATAGCAGTATTGGTTCATAGGAATATAGGACTGGGAGGAAGGACAAAGATCATGTAATTCAACCATGTGCTCTGAGACATCATCAAACATACTAGGAACATTTCTAACAGAAGTTTGCCAGACTTATTTGTTAATCCACTGTAGGAGATTCTACAGTCTGTCTACATGGTGTTTCACCATCTTCATAGATTTTTCTGAATATTTAACGTAAACTAGCTGTGCTTTTTGGTGCTGCTTTTGCAGTTACACAAGTTCTGCAAGGTAAGTTGATTTCTTCTTGTCTTTGGAGAGGAGTGGTTTCCTGTCACCTTTGAATAACTTTTCAGATGTTGAAAGGTGATTATCAGCGTATTGGGTTTTTTTCCCTTGGAAAAAACCAAACAAATCCACTGATTTTCCTAATGGATCAAATTTCTAAAGTGCTTTTCCTTTTTGTTGCTCATTGATTGGACTATCTAATATGACATCCTTCTCCTGATGCATTGTAAAACTGAATGCAAAATTACAATTTTTCTCAGTACTAAACAGAATGAAATGATTGCCCTTGATGTCTTGACATTACTGGCACCTCATTTCAGAAGATTTCTCGTCTTTGCACTATCATGACATTGTTGACTCAGATTCAGTTTCTGATTCATAACCGGGACCAGTCCCTGAGTTCCTGAATTTGTAACACAGGCTCAATTTAACAGCGATCTATTGACCATTTTCCTTCCATAATTTCTTAACCAGCTGTATAGACTTAAATGATTTCAACTGAACCCATATTTCCATACCTTGTGTATGGTAAGGTCATATGAAAGTTCAGGAAGACTTACCATGGTAGGATAAACAGCCAGTCTTTATAGGTAGAAATAAAAAAGCCCAAATGAGTGTTTTGTGAAATTAAGTAAACATTGGTGATAAATGGAAAAGTAAACCCAAGGATTCTGATTATAAGTAGCCACAATACTACTTGGGCTGGCTTCAGTTGTTCCTCTGCCTTTCTGTTGCACAATCTCTGAGCTGCTTGTTGGTATCTCTTGAAACCATCGCTCCACTGTGTATCATTTTAAGGCAAACTGAAATTTGTGACTGTGTATTGTACAGTGTTGCACTGTAAATAGCAGTAATTTTGAAGCTGATTGATAAGTAGCTTAGACGTCCATGCAGCAGCAGTGATCTGGCCTGCAGGAGAAGGGAATCTCACCTTGACGTTATCATGAACTACGTGTGCTTAGATCATCTTAAGTGAACCATGACAATGTAGCCTAAGGTGAACTTGTGGGAATAGACACGTCTATTTGGAAGATTTCTCTGTCTATTATACTGGGAAAACAATATCATAAAATGTGTTAATGAACATGATAGAAGTCAGATAGATAAATAAATCTTACATCCTGGGAGTAATGGGCTACAATTTCAGCCCATACAGGTTTTAAACATTTTTCCCCTGTGGGGCCTGTTTTTTCAGTCCTGATTTTTTAAATAGTAGGATACTCTGTCAAATTCTAAGGATGACCTTGTGTATACATATGAGCGCGTTTCATTTATTTCTTTAACAAAACTATTTCTGTTCACAGTTATGGTTGCTGTTGCTATTTCAACAGCATCTGTTACAACACTGTGCTTGAATCAGGGCAAACAGAGTAAGAGGCCTGGCTTTCAAAAGAAATGGCTTAAATAAAAGGAAAAAATCAGCAACAAAAAGCCTTTCATATTTGATCTACTACCAAAGCAGCTAGCGTAGCCACAAATGCTTGATTAAGCTAATAAGGTTACCCAAAAAGTCTGTTGTATGTCCAGGAATGGAATCTAGATCTCTGGAGCTTTAGTCCAGTGCTTTGTTTGTTGGAATATTATTTCTCTATGTCAAATCCTTTTGTATCAAAGCAATTTGGAAATCCTTCGTTTAAGCAAGACTACTCATTTTTCTGCAGACATCTTAAGAGATGAATGGTAACACCTTTAAAGCACAACAGCAAAGGCTGCGACCCCAGCCTCTCGCCTCTGGGGAGGTCCAACTCGCTTATTCTGTGTAGGAAAACTTCTGTTTCCAGATCTGAATTTAGAAATGGGTGTCACTTTGTGAGAGAAGCAAGTGACTTTGGGCATTTTTGGTTACTCTTGAAATTTGTGTATCTCAGAGTAAAATTGTGTGGAGTATATATCTCTAGGATCATTGAAACATGTTTTCATTGATTTCATGGAGCTCTCCTAATTGCTCCCAACAGATATCCTGGCCTGAAATAGCTGCCAAAGTTGTTAGGACAGACATGGGAAAACACTCGGAGAGGAGAAGAGGGGGAAAGCAGGAGGGAAAAGAAGTTGACGTTGCAATTGTAAAGCATATAACGTGCTCCAAAAATTACAGAAGAAGGAAAAAACATAGAAATAGGCTATAAAAATCTACTTATGTAGTTGCTGGCTACAAGTAAGGATCATAATAAATTTATTACCTGAGTTCAGTGGAGAGACATATATCGGACTTTGTGCCTGGCTGTAAACCTACATATCACTTGTTCCTGGGTTTGAGTCTCAGCCCTGACACTAGGACCACTTTTGCCTAAATCCTTTGCAAACAGTTTGTCTTGGTTTTGTTTCTAGAAAGCAGGCATAAATATTTACTTTTGGGCTAAACTCCACAGGCATGAAATCGTTAATTCTTTTCAATATACTGAAGATGAAGAGTTGCTTTCATCAGGAATGGCATACATTTTGGTTATTAAATGTTTGAAACATGTGCAAGAAGAGCCTGATACAAGGATGGCATTAATGGTCTTGTAATGTGCCCGCTGTGCTTTATAGTGTGCCAAGTGGATATAGGGTAAAGCTGGGGTACTGCATGAGGAAGTGCCGTGGTGCTTTTCTGGAAAAACCTAATTTGGATAAAACGATGCAGCTACCAGCTTCATTTATCTTCAGAAGCTCTCAGAGACTTCATGTCCCAGCATATACCGTTCCATTTTGATTTGAGCAAAAGTTCAGACAAAGTTTAGAGGAGGATCAAAACTCTGCTTGCTTATCTGACTCCAGCTGATCTCCTCCTTTTGAAGTGCATCTGAAATTAATGTCTATCCTTTACTGAATTCTCTTCTAAAATCTGCAGCTGTGTGGAACAAGTAGATAGGACTATAAATGCCTCATATCAGGGTTTTGGCTGTAAATTGGCAACACTGAAAAGCTGATCAGACACTTGAAGCCCTAGGATTCCCATAAAATATGCTCTTATTAGATGAGAGCAAGACTGAATTCTGAACCCAAATTAAATGCTTACTATTTTTGAAGTAATTGTGAATGTGCTGTAAGACTCTTCCCCCCCACCCCTAGTTCAGTCTTGCTGATAAACCCTCTAAATGTAGCATTAAGTACTGTCAAAAAAAAAAAAAAAGCATTTAGTATTGTCAGTATTTTTTCATTCACAAGGCAAGGTAAAGCTAACCTTTATGCTTTTCACCTTTGCTTTGTGAAAGCGTGTAGGAGGCTGCATGTTCCTGTATTAACTCCGAAGCGTGTGTAGTAACTCTCACTTTATCCCCTGCTCTTATGTTAAATGTACTTTCACAGGCTAATAACATAAGTAAACCCTGTCTTAAAACAGATTTCAGATGTAAAAAAGGGAAGATATCTACCTGTTAATTTATTTTACTACTGCTGATGACCTCTAGAAAATGAATGAAAAGAATGTAGAAAATGTTGAATCCTTTATACCATTAAATCAATATTACATGTATTTTGGTTCAGAACTGAGAGTGGCCCCTGTGTGAGATCGCATAAAGTTGGAATTTAAATAAATCATTGATGCTGGAAATGCAGAAAACATGTTTGCACCAATTATTTCAAGTTCTGAGAGTCTGGAGAACTTGAAAGTCACGGACAGCAATAGTTTTCCTATTTTTCTTAGAATTAGACTACAAAGCATTTTATTCTGCAAGATACATAGAATATGGCAAATACCAAAGTAAGGTGATAGGTCACTTGGTGATATATAATAGGAAGGAATGCAGAATGCATACTGTGAGAAATATAAGCTTGGGCTAAAATCACTTTAGACAGTTTAATCTGACTGTGATTTGAACCTGAACATTTTCTGATTCACCTGCTTAACTTTCTTTTATTTCACAGCTGGGAGAAATATAAGAGTAAAACTGACTTTTATATCCTTTTCAATGTGAAGTGCGGACATTATAAAACATATAAGTCCTTTAACCCTGGTTTGCTTGTACATTTTATTTTAGCTGTTTTGTACATTTGCTTAGCTGGTCTTTTTTTGTCCGACTTGTAGGTCTTTGAAGAAGAGCATCACATCTTGTACCTGGACCATGGTGGAGTTATTGTGGCCATCAAAGACACCTCTATCCCTCTGAAAATACTCAAGTAATCCTGTAGTCAATTAGTGTAAAGCTATTGTGCATTTGAGACCTCGGGCAAAGTTCAGCATTTAAGATGAGCATTTCAATGTGATCATGTATGAAATGCAGGTTGAGTGAGCTTAATTTAATATTCATTAAGTCAACAAAATGCAGGTGGCTTTTTTCTTATAGAATACTTCATAGTGTTTTTAGGTATCATGGCATCATGCATTAATCATAATAAAATTTTCTTGAAACAGTGTAGATATTTTGTCTTAAAATGCTATCCTGAAACTCCATAGTACAAGCCATGTTTCGCGTGATTGCTGCTACTGGTTTGCGCCAGCAGCATATGGCAATGATGCTCAACCTATGGTGCGTATGGGGCTTAGGTATCCAGTCAGGATAGCTCATTCATACTGCAGTAAAGCTCTGTCCCCTCCAAGGTCCAGAGTGAGTGAAGATGTTGGAGAATAGCCCTGAGTTGCTCTGGCAAGAGCAATATAATGTAGACTTGGGAGCCAATGGGAAAGGGCTTGGTGTGCTTATGTGCTGTGTAACACAGTATGCAAGAACCCAGTTCTTCGGAGTAATTCAAGCACAAATTAACTGTCTTATGCCTTCAATGTTGATCCTGTCATATAGCGATAATGCAGGAAATGGCCTTAGCTTTTTGGCAGGAAACCTTTGTCGCACAGAATTGTGTTATAAAATGCCAAGTGTTAAACTGCATGGTAGTGAAGCAGAGTATGGTGATGTTATGTAATGGCATACAAAACTTATCATCTTTGGCATAAAAAAGAAAAAGGCAAGAGATCTTTATTTATCACTTGTGACTACGCTCACTTTTGCATAATAGTCTTGACACTAATAGGAACTAAGCTGTGTACTCAGCTAGAATGAAAGGCATCATTAACCCAGTATCCAACCTAAAGGAAAGGTACACAAGAAGAGAGACTTTGAATCATAAATTTGGGGTGCACAAAGTATTTGAAATATGTTTTGCTGATTCATCAGCGTCTTTTGAAAATTTTTAAGTGGATGGTGGCAGCTGTGAAGGACCATCATCTTGGGGCCAGCTGTTACCATACCCTACCATGTTTTAGCAGTTGTGCTGGTTTGCCTCTCATGTTTCACTGACCTCAGCTTAACAAGTGTCTAGTTCAGAGACGGCTAGAAAGAATGAAGTGTAAATTAACTTGCTCTTGAACCTACAAGGTAGCAAGATAATTTGTTGACAGACCTTGTTTTTTATCTGCCTGAGAATTTCCATTCTTGTTGCAAGTTTATTATATACCTTCTAATAAAGATGCGAGCCCCTGGATATGTTGCTGAGAAAAAAAATCACATTAAAATTATGTACTGTCTGGGCATACTGCATTTTGGTGATTGTAAATCCTGGGCTTTAGTAGTGAGGGGAGTTTTCTTCAAATGAATGAATGAATTCTGTTTTCTATAATAATAGTTGTAAATGGAAACCGTTTCTGCTTTTTTACAGGTTCAGCATAGATGAAGGCCAGACTTGGAGTACGCATAATTTTACCAGCACTTCAGTCTTCGTAGATGGATTACTTAGTGAACCTGGAGATGAGACACTGGTCATGACGTAAGTTTCTGTTGTTTTCATGTCTTTTTTCAGGGCTCTCTCTGCTGATGCAGTTGAGCATATTTTTAACTGTGGATCTTTGAGGTACTCCTTGAGGTGGTGAGTTTTGCCTCTTGCAGTCACACAGGCTCTTACACTGATGTCCAAACAGCCCTAGTGTGCAGCCTGTCTTTGAAATTATCTGAGCGCAATATTACAGACTGTAAAGATGAAGTGTTATGTTCATATGAAATTTCACAAAGTTACCACCAGGAAGAGTGGAATAATAGGACTGCAAATACAAATCCGAGGAATGTAGGTAAAAAATAACTATATAAATAAAAATATTTCCTATTTTTTCTGTTTTCTACAGATTCTTAGGCAGATTTAAAAAATACTAAATATCTATCTCTTCTCCTTGTGAAAATTGTCTTCACAGTGTAAACAACTATATTGTTGTCCTAGTAACTAGCATTGCAGTACTTTGTGTAACCAAACACTGTGCTAACAAATACATCTTTGAATTCTGTGCAGTGACTGAGGCAGATGCTGTCAATAGAGTTAAAAATAGCAAATTCTGCAACTCAGGCCTTTGTTTATCTGTCTTTTTTCCAAAGGGCCAGGGACATCTGGATCTAAGCTGCAGGTTTTTGCTCTGTCTCTAGCATAAATGCTAATATTTTAGAGAGTAAAAACCACCGGTCCAATTAGGAGGAAAGGCACATGCTGATTGCAGCAGGAAAGGGAAATGCACTCAGAGATGGGCAGGTTGTTACATGTGCGCCTACCGGAACAGCTTGTGCCATCCTTTATATTGGAGCGCCGTGTGTTCATGACAAGCTTTTTCTCCTCGGAGTTGCTGGAACACGTCAAAGACAGCTCTATTTGTAACATTTTCCCCAGAAAAAAAAAAAAGAAAATAGCCCAGTTTGCAGTTGTGTAAAGGAAGACAGAAATCTTACCCAATGTACTTACAACCATTGCACCAAATTCATAACACTGTGCTGTGCAGGAGGGTATTTGGTCTGTTCATTCGTTCTTTCTTTCTCCACTGTCCCATTTATCCTCCATTATACATATATGACCTGAGAACAGTATTACTCCACCATCTTCCCCTTCTCTCAAGCATAGGGGGTTTTTTATGGTATAATATATGCCACATGGAGATACTCTTGCCTTTGAATAGAGGATTTCCATTGATTTCAGTGGAAGTAGAGGGATCAAAAGCTTATCCTAAACTGTACTTACTGGCAGATAAAAAGATGTGTGATGACTATATGCTCTGTCTTTTTTTTTGTTTTGTTTTGTTATTTGTTATTAAAAACAGTGATTTTGTGAAGATGTACTTAAATATCTGGCTGAATAGGCTAAAGAGCTCATGTAAAATGATACCTTTTTAAAATCATCCATCTGAAATGTATAAAACTGTAGCTGGATTTGGTACATGAGCCCAGATTGACAAAAAAGCATCATATGACTTTCATGTTTCTAAGGGCAGAACAAGAGTCTGACTCCAGCATCTCAGTGCCAGGCTTGTAGGATCTTTCTTTGCAGCTAGTTCTGCTGAACAGAGGACATCGAACAGTTGCTGTCATAGACTGGCCCTGAAAAGTCTTGCAGCTTTCCTACCAGACTCTAAAGATAATGGGAAGAATAAACTTACAGTAGGTGTTTCCTTGTTGCTCTTACATCAGCTGCGTTGTCTCTCCTACTGCTTTTGATTGGGTTTTACTTTCAGGGTGACGTTGTCTGCCCAGTGGTGACCTCTCTGACTTTACATCAAGGCTGTTTGTCATTCTGTCTGGCCGAGGTCATTTTCTCTCAAAACTTCACGCTTGTCCTGAGTTGCTGGGAATGACTTAATCTTCAGTGATTTTCTGCTTTTGCAAAATGTCATCCACTGATACACACTCCCTTGGAAAATTACATAAAAAAGTGTTTTTTCTTATAGGTAGTAAGATGAACTTGTGTATGGTAATGGGAATAAATTAACAGTGTCTTTCACCCTAAAGAATCCCAAAATCCATTATTTAGGACCTAGTCTGACGTTTTTTACTTGTACAGGTATTTAGTTTTCCCCCTTTGGTAGGGAGTTTGTTTGAGTAAGGACTTTGAGTAAAGAGCCCAATGTCAAAATCTGCATAAATTAGCAGAGATAACATAATTCTGCAGTGGGAAGGTAATAACTGAAAAAGCGTACAGCAAAATGGTGGAACAGACTGTTTTATTTAAAGCTTCTAGAATAAACTCACAAAAGTGTCAAAGACTATTTTACTTGTAAAGAAAGTAACTGTTACTGTAGGGTAAAATCCTAGTTCCCCTGAAGCCAGCTTAGGGATTTCCTTAAAGGTTTTTAATTTTTATTAAAAAAAAAATCCACAAAAATATTATCTGGGAAAGACATTAAGGGACCTGGTAACACTGTGTGTAAGAGACTTCTCATTCTCCAGCATGGTGACTGGGGCGTTGACTGACTCATAAGGGACTTCCATTTGAATTCCTGTTCCGACCTAACTTATCCAAAATGAGGTGATCTGGAAAGCTTTACTCAAGAAATAGGAGAATATGAACCTGGTCGCCTCAAGTCTTCATTTCAGAAAGTTTTCTGTTTTCTCCAAAACAGAAAAAAACCCAAATGTTGACTTGTCAAAAGTTTTCATAAACTGAGTTGTCATCTGCCAGTCATCATTAATCTAAATCATTCATCCAAATCCCCTGCAGCATTCAAAACATGTGCACTCAAATGCCAAGGAAAATATATTTTATTCCATTGTGCTCTGTGATAGACCTTGGTAAGATTTTTAGGACTTTAAAGCAGTAAAGTATTCAAAAATTTTAGGAAACTCATTCTGTGTAAAAATCAATTTCTAAATAGGCCTAGTTAAGAGTTTTAGGGGAGATAAGCAATAAAGTATTCATAAAGCTTAGGAAACAAAATCAATTTCTAAATTAAGAACTCCAATCCACCATTTATTGCTAAATGAATAAGTAAGGTTTTCTAAGGAATTTCCCCAACTAATTGATACATATTCATCAAAATAGTGCATGGTCTAGTAGGCTTTATTTTGTTCTAAATTCTTCAAGAATGAAAGTTACTGCAACCCAATGCTAACAATATATTATATTTGGGAAAAATTACTTAGTGATGCTGGATTGAGTAATGGCCTAAGTCTGTAGAAAAAGGAAGGTGTTTTGCGTGTCTGAAATATTGATGTTCCTATTCAAAGGAAGTAGTTCATATAATGAAAGTTTCAAACCTGTTAAATTGACTTCAAATCACAATTCAGCTTCTGGTAGTGTTTCTCAAACCAGGTTATTTAGATTGCAATATAAACCCATTAGGCATGATAACCATGGTACCACAGACCATTGGCCCCCTTTAAAAGGCCAATAAGAGGTTATATAAAATAACTGCTTTTCTTTATGTCAGGTAGAATAAAAATTTTCCTTATGGGTAATGGTATTTTTTTCCTGGAGATACTTTTTTTTCCTAAGGTCGCGTAGAGATGCTGCTGGGAACTTTATGGCATCTCTGAACTGCAGAATTCCTGCATGTGCGTCTTACTCTCTTGAAAGTCCATTGTTGCGTTCCTGTTGGGTTCCTAGGTGATAATGGAAGCAAGAAAATAGTTTAATATAAACTTAATAAAAACAAGGTGGATATGATATTATCAGGTGCTAGATATTAGGGAGAACCATCTGGATTTTTGCTTCTGTCAATTCTGCTAGGAATGTCAGCCTCAGCTTTAACAACATCAATAACGATCAACATTACATGCAGTTTGTGGGACTTAATCTTGTGCCACACATGGCAGCACACTACCCTTCCTGTTGTCTTTGAGTA
This sequence comes from Aramus guarauna, assembly GCA_013400195.1. NCBI lineage: Eukaryota > Metazoa > Chordata > Aves > Gruiformes > Aramidae > Aramus > Aramus guarauna. The sequence goes on from VXBL01005888.1 coordinate 631,802, forward strand.
TCTTACTAGATGGAGGTACTTTTCACTACTAACTTTCTTATACTGCAGCCTTTAAAAAAGGTAGATAAACAGTAGATAAAGCCTCATTATGTAAGAGAATAGCTTGTTTCCAAAGGAAAATTCTAGGTTTTATTTGCAACTGGTTAATCTCTTGTTTGAGAAGCATTGCTCAGTTGTTAAATGGCTGTTCTGCTCTCTGCATAATGACAAATGTATCTATCTCTCAATAGATGGAGGAAACATATAGAAAGACAGGAAGAGAATGATGTCCTTGCTAGAAGGGAATTGAAAATGTCATCTGGCTACTCTTATTTCAATCTAATCTAAACGTCAGCTAATCCAGATGTACATGTGCTTGTTTAGTGGCAAGTCTAATGCTTTTGCTGGCATCTTCATTGACACAGATGTTAGAAGAACAAGTCAGTGTGTTGTAGTGGCACTGCCAACCTGTGGCCTTGGACCCAAGTCCGTGGGACTGCTGTGTCTGTCCCTCTGCTCAAAAGAAGTCCGATGTGTAAAGTTTTCTTTATTTTCCATGAAGTTTTCATAGCATATTCAGAAGCATGGGGACGTAATGCTTTCGGTGTCTTGCTAAAGCCCATTAGTACATTTTAAGCGTAGACCATATATTTAAATAAGAGGAACTAAAAGGTCTTATATTACCTTACCTCTATTTAAAGAAGGAGAGACAAAGAGTGACACATGACTTTCTTTATTCAGATAGAATCTTTGTGTCATTTTGAACCCCTGTTGCTTCATGAGTGCCTGCAGATGTGATGCTCTAGCTTCTCGTTCAGGGAGAGAGTTCCATTGTAGTGTCTAGTCCTAATGAATGGTGATGATGAGGTAGACATTGGAAACTTTGGCCAACAATAAAATTGTTCAAATATATTGCTTAAATTTTGGTGGGGCCTTGAACTCCGTTTTGCTGTATTTTGCTCTCAGAATGAAGGAACTACAATTTAGGTAACAATAGGCTTTGCCAGGTGAAGTCTGAATGAGAAATTTCCTACCTGTAACAAAAGAGATCTGATTTTTAACTGAGTAGAAAAAAACCAAATTATTAGCTAAAGAATTAATTATAAAATTTTGTAAGTATCCCAAATTAATTTGATCTTTAAGTAAGATGAAAGCAGAGAGCCAAATGATGCAAAGCTGTCCTTTATGTCATATGTTTTTGCTTAAATTAATCCATTTTGTTCACTGTCCACTTTGTATTTACTTCTGCATAAAGCATCAAGCTAGGCATTAAATCTGCAATTTTTTCCAAACAGCTTACATGTTAAAAGATTGTTCTTGGACAAGAATTTACCGAATAGATGGAAAAAATGTTGGAGGTAATTCTCAAACATTGTGGAGCCACTGAGGTTCTGGATAAAACGGGAACACACTCATCCTGCTCCTCCCCAGCACTTCTCAGAATCCAAGCATTCATTTCCATTCTTTTTCCCCAAAAGAGCTGAAACCAAGATGTTTTGGCATAAAAGAATGATTGGCAGTTATTATTTTTTTGGGACAGGAAACAATGAAAAAACGTATTTTGGTTCAATTTCAACTAAATTGTTTCCTCCCCTCATTTTTCACTTTGGCAGCCAACCTCCCACCCCCTCCACCCCCCAAAGAAAAAAAAGAAAAAAACCTATTCTTCTTTTCAGTGCATTAAGTATATGCATGTGTTTGTAGTTTAAGGCACTTAAATCATAAGTGTCTCAGCATATTTGCACGTGATCTGTTGTGTACACAAGCACTGTTTATCTGCAGTTGCTTTGTGTAGGCAGGTGTCCACTTTTGCACATGGAAGCATTCATCATTTCTGTAGTTGCAATTTAGGAAGGCCACTGAAAATGTGACCTCTGTTACGTTCTTTTGGGGAATTAGAAAAATATGCGGAATTATAATCTTGATGTATAACAGACCACAGCTTGAATCTTACCTTTTACTAGTATGAACCCTTTGACTTATCTAGTTTTTGTTGATTTTACAATGGTATAAAGGAAGCAAAGACAACTGTTAGAAGGAAAGCGTGTCTGTAATGATTAACCTGTCATTTTCTTTTTGAAAATGGTAGGTTTTAAGTAGCACTGTAGAGAGTCATGGCTATTCCACTCTTCCAACCCATATCCCCTTGAAAATCTTTCCTTAGTAGTGTTACTGTTTCTGAGGTACTGTAATAATATGAAGTACAACAGGCAAAACAAAAAGAAGATTGTCGTATTTATTTGCTTTTCAGTTATATTGTCATCATTTGTAGTAAAGGTCTAAGTGAAGCAAAGGACTCGGCTCTTTGAGCTCACCGTACATTGATGAGAAACTTCTAACATGCTGTTCCTTTTAGGCAAAAGACAGCTGAGAAAGTTGCTGCTGTTTTAATGTTCATGGTCTCCGATACCTAGTGAACTGTAAGGTGGATTAAGTATTCAATCTGAAATTGCAATTGCATTATAAAAATAATCAGGGAAGTGTGACAGTTAAAAAAAATATTTTAACAGTACAGTAAGTTCACTGACAATTGTGATTTCTACTAATATGATTTACTACAGGAGAGGAAGCCTTCTATGGGGAAAAAGATCTAAATACCACGTTTTAGTATAGCTCTGTGACTGCTTCCGTTTAAATGAATACTTTCCAACAGACAGACTGAAAGTTGTTAAAATAATTAACAAGCATCTCTGAGAGTCTGGTTTCCTTTCCCACCATGATCACATGCTCAGTGTTGGGTTTTAAGGTTTAGATCCACAAAAATTTCAGGTACCTGGCTTTTTGCACATTCTTGGACATCTTTGCTTAGGTGCTGCCCAGAAGAAATGAGACATGTTATCCAAGATAGAGCTACTGAGATTGCCCACATCGCCTGTATGTGGGGTCCTCAGCTAATCTGATACAAACCCTAGGTAGTTTTATACTTTTGAAGGCTCTTCCAAAACACTTGAGGTCCTGTTCCACCCCCAGCTGGCATGCCAAGCTAGTAGAGTGTGTCAACAGGGTGGTACAGGACTGTGCAGACAAATTCTGCTACCTTGGCAGCATGCTGTTTCAAACATCATGGTTGATGACAAAGTCATGTAGAGGAGAACAAAACCAAACGCAGCACTAGGGAGATTAAAGCAGCACATCTAGCATGAGAGAGGCATCTGATTTCAAAGAAAAGTAGCTATGCATCAGGCAGTTGTCATCACTAGTCTTCAGCAGAACTGCAAAACTTGGACAATTTAAGTTGCTACATTAAACATCTGAATACATTCCACATGTGCTGCCTTCATGACCTTGGTGGGGTAGTACAGTGGGATCACTTCCACCACTCTGAGGTCTTTGAGTGTTCTCAGATATTCAGCAGTGAAGCAAAATTGTTGAAGATTCAGCTATGCTGCTCTGATTATCTGGTGGGTGTATGGGACATCAGGCTGCTCAAAGCCATTTTCTTTGTCCAGAGACAATATGGCTAACAACTCAAAGGTAAATAACCATACTATTACAAAAATTTACTCCAGATGTGTCTTAATTTATATAGCATTAGGTCCATGGTATGGTACACTATAGCTAAAATCTATCTGCTGTGACAAAGAATGTTTTGATCCTGTGAAACCCTATGAACAAAGTCCTGAAGAACACAGCAGAAAAGCTAAAGAGGAATGCAGGTGTCGTGGTTATAAAAAGATGTCTGTGGCATCTGAGATGAGCAGTGTGTTGTCAAAATCAGGCTCATTTCTCCTGAATGAAGCCATGAAAGCTGAGTGTTTACCTGGTAAGTCTTTGGGAGCCTCCAGCATTAGCACCAGCACAGCTTCAGTCAGGTGGTTTGCCAGTGACACAGACAGCAGGCGACTCAGCTATTACTGTTCGTCTGAACTAAGAACATGTATTGAATAGATGCTCTTTTCTATTGAATAGAAACATGAATTTACTGGAAGAGATTATCATTGCATATAATTTCTGTTAAATTAGCTCCCCCCGATTATGAGCCTTATCAGGAACAGAAATAACCAGCAATCCTCCAGCAAATAGTTTAAATGAGCTAGCTTAAAAACTGCATTAAACTGTCTTAGCTATCAAATGATGCAATCAAATTAAAAAATGATGTGCTCATAAATGAACTGGGAACAAATGTACAAAGTTGTTATGGCAACTGAAACACTGAAGTTAAAATTATGGATCCCAAATTCTTGCAAATAAAAGTAAATGAATTTCCAAGGTAATTGGAATTTCTTTCCAAAATTATTTATCACAGCATCATCTTTCATAGTTTCAACAGAATTGATTTGATGGCTTGCTAATGCAATATAATTAATCAAGAGGAAGGTTTTAGTAGCTTATGAATTACTATCATCTTGATATTTAACTTCTAATCATCAGTTACTCTTGCTGTACCATTCTGGTTTCTTCCATTCATATGATTTTATTGGACATATATATTTTGCACCTGAGCAATTACATTGTGATTGCTGTTATGTATTGCTTTATTGTAGTTCATATTTTTGTCTGATCCATTGAATCCTACTTAATACATGCCTTTCTTACTTAGGAAAAACATTTCATTTTTATTCTAGTTGTATTTGGCAATACCTTTAAGCGGGCTTCTCTGATGTGTCTGGAAACCCCTGTCCTCAATGGGGCAACAACTGTTACTGCAACAACAGTGTTAATAATCATGCGGTCATGTTTACAAAAAGTTTGCTAAGCTGATTGCATGTAAGGTGCTGGATTCCTTAGGAAATTTTCCCCAGGAATTCTAAAGCAGGATGGCTGCATTTTTCGTGGGGTTTCTGGCTGTGCTGAGACACTTGTGTGAATCTCAGGAATTTTACTTCAGCCAGTGATAGAATCGGCAGTACAGTTACTGTGCTCTGTCAGAACGTGGGTTTCAGTCTGTAGAATCACAACAGCCATAATGGAGATGAGTTGTTCTGTGTTTTTTTGCAAGAGGCTGGACCAACAGGCAGAAAGGTTATTTCTGTCTTTTGCTAAAAATCCAGAGAGGAGAGGCTTATAATGTGCCCATTGAAGCTTCCATATTCTTCTAGTAGAATTTGCATAATTTCTAGGTTAATTTGTAAGATTTTTATAAAATTACAGGATGTGAGACTGGGCAATATTTCAAAAGTTTATCTTCTCTAGCTGTAATCTTGATGTTTCACTAATTTCTCACTCCAGTGGGGTAGAATAAACCTCAATAGCTTGTACCATTACAGAATCACAGAATGGTTGAGGTTGGAAGGGACCTCTGGAGGTCATCTGGTCCAACCCTTCTGCTGAAGCAGGGCTACTGAGAGCCAGTCACCCAGGACTGTGTTCAGATGGCTTTTGAGTATCTCCGAGGCTGGAGACTCCACAACCTTTCTGGGCAACCTCTGCCAGTGTTCGGTCACCCTCACAGTAAGAAAGTGTTTCCTGATGTTCAGAGGGAACCTCCTGTGTTTCAGTTTGTGCCCACTGCCTCCAGTCCTGTCACTTGGCACTACTGAAATGACCCTGGCCCCGTCTTCTTTGCACCCTCCCTTCAGCTACTTACACAAATTAAAAAAGATCCCCCTGAGCCTTTTCTTCAGGCTGAGCAGTCCCAGCTCCCTCAGCCTTTCTTCACAGGAGAGATGCTCCAGCCCCTTCATCATCTTTGTGGCCCTTTGCTGGACCCCTCCAGTCTGTCCATGTCTCTGCTGTACTGAGGAGTCCAGAACTGGACTGTGCTCTCCACCAGTGCTGAGGAGAAGGAATTAGAGAATTGTGCAGCTGTATCTTTTAAGTTTATTGATACTTATCCTTCCTCTTCTTTGCCCTTCCTCCAGATCTCTTTGAAGACAATTCTTCAATCTATAACAAGACTCTAAATTCATTTTGTTGTACTTCTCAGCTTTATATTTTCCAGAGGAAAAAACAATTCTTTCAATCTTTCTTCACTGTTTACATTTTCTAAGCAGCTTATGAGTCATCCTTGCCTCCCTTAAAAGTATTTTTTTAGTGAGTGTGTAAATATGTGTATAACATCCAAAATTAGACACCATATTCTTCCAGAGGCTCCACCAGTGCCAAGTTTATCAAAATAATTACGTCCATGTTTTCTGTTTTCCAGTTCAGAATACAACCTAGGATTAGTCTTTGTCCTTTTGCAGCAACATTGCATTCTTGTTTTAATTCCCTAGAATTCCCCAAGCATTTTCTTCGATATTTGAAAGTTATTCTCCATTTTGGTTTTGTGCCTTTAGTGTGTATGTTTGGGTTTTTTTTCCCCTAGGAGAACTTTTTGCAATTGGTTTTGGAGTATTTCATCATGTTGATTTCTGACCATTGCTTCCATCAGTCAGTGTCCACCCCCTTCCTTCTATGTTACCTGCAAAATTTTGTGTGTGTTTGTTATTTGACCACATGGGTGTTAACGAAAATACTTACTGTGGACCCATCGTATCTTTGCAATACATATCTCAAAATATTTCCTTGTTTGATAGCTACTTATAAAAAATGAATTCTTCTAATTGGATATGTACTCCCATTCCTCGTTGCAATGAATTTATCTGCAATGATGTTTTCTTTTCTACATTGAGATAATGTCAGCTAGAACTGTGTAACAGTTTAACAAAGGTCAAAATGGGCTACATTTTCTCCTTTCCTTTATCCACTAAGCCAGTTACCCTGTAAAAGAAGGAAATTACTTTAGTTTGACATGATTTGATTTTGACAAATCCGTGGTGGCTGTTTGTTATCATTTTAATTATCTCCAAGGTGCTTATAAGTGGATAGCTTAATAATTTGTTTGGTATCTTTGTGGTTATCAAAATTAATTCTGTAATTCCCTGGGCTCTTGTTTTCTTGCTTTATGTATATGGTTATATATACACACATATATATGTGTGTATATGCGCATATATATATATGCAAAATGTTTCCTTTTCCGTAGTCATTTGGAATCACCCTCCTTCTCCTCTGTGAGGTCTCCAAGACAATTATTAATAGGTCAGAGATTTTGGGTTATACTTTCAGGGGAATTTAATTATTCTGTTCTGCATTGAACTCAACCAACCATCTCCTTTCTTCTCCTTTCCTGTCTAATCTGCCTGAGATAGCTAACATGGAGGAAGAAAATTTCATTTGTTCCGTAGATAATACTTTTCTTGAGGCAGGAGTGAAGCTTTGACAGGACTTGGATCCTTTCACTTGAGTGTATTTGTTGATAAATGAGTTAATAAAAGAAATGTAAGCAATCTGTAAAGTTTTGTGGTGTCTAAAGAAGCATTCAGTGAGGTAGGTAGCCGCATAAGCGTGCGGTGAAGTCTGCCTTATGTTAATACCTTGTATGGAGAAAAAAAAAAAAGTATAGGTATTTAGCATGCAAAAGACACTTCATGCCTGTCAGCAAAGCCAGTCATATTGAAGCAGGCATTGTGGAAAAAGCATGAGACCACCTAAGTAGTCACTTTATTGCATATGTAACTACAAGTGAATAAGATTATATGGTGACAGCAGCTCTCAGGATCCAGCTGAACCAGAAAAAGGAACCAAACCTGTAGGTCTCAATGCAAGAGAGTCTTCCTGCTGAGAGAAGTGGGACCACACACCTATATGCACATACAGCCACTGGAGCAGGCCACATTTTTTAGTTTTTGTGTATTGTTTCTACCTCTGAGCCATGGGTAGATTGAAAAGGAAAGAAAGGTAGATGATCCAAGTCCTTTAATCTCAGAGCCTCACTAAGAAAAGGGTAAGACATACAAATTAAATGCACGTGTTTCTGTTTAATTAGGTGCACTTCTGATGGTGAAGTTCCCTGCATGCATGGATTGTTTCACCATTGTAATGTGGGCAGTAGGGGCAGTAATCTGTAGATACCTACGCCTGTGTGCTATGGCTGGGAAGCAAGGACACCAGAAAGGAAAGGGGGAAATCACTGTACATCTTTAGTCTCTGCAACTGTTTTTCAACCTCTGTAGTAGACTTCAGAGCTCTACATCCATCTACCAGGGAGGAGGCTTAGTGTGATGATGTTGCCTCTGTGCTGCAGAGAATCCACCATTTCCTCCCTTCTGGTCTACCCTAGTTTCACTTTGAACCTGGTATTCAGGACAAGAGAAATGACTGTGCACAGCAGAAAGCGTTTAGCAAAACTGTACCATTCCTGCTGTGTCTGGATTTGGACAAAACTGAGGGCAAAACAAAAGGAATGAATTAGTTTGAAGAATGCTACTAAAGCTTGGAATATGAACTCTGTGCAGTTTGAACTGCACAGAAATTGTTGGCTTCAGAATCAACCTTAAATTCTTTGGCAAGTAAGCCACATAAGCCTGATACAAACCACAAATACATTTGACTTTTACCCAACTAGAGTCTTTATCCTTTCTAATTTGTTGCTAGATGTCATGCTTACCCATTTTGTTTTGGAAATAAATATTCTGACTTTGAAAATGTTGGCTGCTTTGAAAGTGCAGCTTGTTTTTTAAAGGAATGAGATTTCTTTTTTTCTTCTTTTTTTTTTTTTTTTTTTTTCCCCAAAAAAGAAATTTGCACTTTGTGGCTGGTTTTGTGTTATACATTGGATTATCTGAAATGAAGAGGAGACTGAGAGTTCTTCAGCATAATGTGTAGATTCAGTGGATTCCTTAGAAATGAATGCAACTTCATGATACTGCTGTGAGTTTGAACAATAGATAATTGCCATCCGAAATCTGTAGACGTGAGGGGAAAAAAAACACACAAACAACTGAAGAACTTGCAGCATAATCATGAGGAATGAGTGAGCTAGCTGGAAATTGAACCTGGTGATCCTGGTCTCTGCTCCCCGTCAAAAAATGTTCCATGTAACAAGATAATAGACAAAATTTGGGGTTCCAAATTAGAAAAGGTAGTATAGTGCCATTTAAATTCCTGGATAATTTTCTGCAGAAAAAAATTTCTAATCTATGAGTTATATTTTTTTCATTGTAGAGTTCGAGAGACAATTGGTTGTATACGAAGAGGCATAAAAGTGGAAGAAAAATGAACTAGGGACCCTCTGGCAGGGAAGCATGATGGTGGAAAGGAAAAGATAAAACTGAACATTTGAATCTGAAATGTGTAGTATTTCTTCCCTGTAAGATTTTACTTTTGATCTTTTTGTTCAGAGTCTTTGGACATATTAGCTACCGTTCGGACTGGGAACTGGTGAAGGTGGACTTCAGACCATCCTTCCCCAGGGAGTGCACTGATGATGACTACGAATCTTGGGAGCTCACAAATCTACAGGTATTCATGATCTTACGTTAACCGCCACAACTTTTCTGTAGCTTTCAGACTTGTGTAGAACTGCGTGCTAGGAAAGTGTTTTCAAATAGAATTTGGATGCTACCTCCCCATTTTTGTTCTCTTTATGTTGGTATTTGCTGATTTTACAATAGTTTAAAATGGAGGAGGATTTTGTGTTCCCTATAGTTATGTGATCTGCGTCCTGGGAAAGGTGGAAGTATATCTGGTGGTCTGCCATAATAATAGGTGGTCCGGCTGGATTGTGAAGCATATACCATAAACTAAAGTGTGTAATATTGATTGAAGCAATTTCAACATGCAGTCATATATTCTGCCAACTTCCTGACCACATACCCTACTCATATATAAATTGCCATAAGTAAAGCCTATTCCAGAAGTAATTTAGGATCTCCATGGACTGCTCATGTAATGAAGTCCAGTTGTTTTGGGCAATACCATTTCTGCAGTAATGCATTAAGGCTGTACTAATCCTGGTTCTATGGCCAAATCCAATTTTGGGAAGCTACATTCTCTATACAATGTATTGATTAAAGAGACCAATATAAGGTTTTTTTTACATTAAATGAAATGTCATATTTATTCATAATAATTCTGATTATTATGTTTGTGCTTCTTCCAGTACATTGTTCTCTCACTCTCCGCAGGGTTGGGCTTTTTTGCATACTACTCTGTGTAATTCCAGCTATTCAGCTCTCATTTGTTACTTCTCATGCCTAATTTTATACTTCTTGTTTGGGAATGCTGTGTATTTGCTAGGAATGTTATGCAGATCTGAGCCTAAAGAGTAACAGTATCTAGGGATATTGGCATTGAAGTGTCTTTCAGGAATTAGAAACTACTAAAATGACTTTGACAGAGTGCTTGCAGCTGCCCGGTTACCAGTGGCGTGTGTTCAGATAGTCTTAATTCTACCTGTGTCCACATGGCTGGTGCTTCGCATTGACTGCCAACACGAGCCGTAGTGATTCAGACGGAACTTCAGCCATCTGCACCCACACTGAATTTTTAAATGGCCAGCTGTAGGGTTGTGCCTAGGTTGTGCACACATGAAACATGGCTTAAATTCCACTTGAAATTTTGGTGTACATATTTGGATTTGTGCCCTGAAAAATAGTGTATGTTACAACACTGTAATGGCCCATCAATCAACAGCAGTGGCTATGAGAGCTTTGTATGCCTATACATTTGAATATGAAAGAGTTGATAAAGTCTGTAGTCTTGGCAGCAAGACCAGCCTTTCTCATGACAACATAAGGTCACGTCTGTGTGGTGTAGATTATGGCGTGCAATAAATCTGGTGCTTTGATGTTCAGGGTGATCGTTGCATCATGGGCCAGCAGAGGAGCTTTCGGAAGAGGAAGATTTCATCATGGTGCATTAAAGGGAGAAGTTTCACATCAGCTCTCACATCCAAAATTTGTGAATGTGTGAACTCTGATTTCTTATGGTGAGTCTGTCTGTAGACCTTTATTGCTAGTAAATAGTTACTTAGAGTTTGAACTGGGTTTATTTTTTATTTTGGGTTTATTTTCCTCTTGCCCCTCTCCCCACATAGCTGTGTATAAACAAATACGCAACCTGTAATTTTAATAACAGGTTGCTGTTGCATTTGCTGTTGTTTAAAAACATTGCCATGCTTTTAGTGTTTGTTTCACCTGACTGAACAAATCCTCGTGTTTTTCTCTATTGATCAAGACTTGAAAAATGACCATTGAATTGATTTATAAGGCAAGCAAACCCTTTCTATTTGCAAATGAAGCAAAAAGCCAGAAGAAGTGTCTTGGCCTGAGTGGCAAAGGAAACCTTTTAAAAATCTAAGCTTCCAAGAGAGTTAATTTTGCAGAACTGACAAAGTAATTACAACCAGCTTTTCCCCCAGGTGTACACAACTCCCATTGAAATTAGACTTAGAACAGAACTGACTTCTTCAAAGTGTATGTTCAGCTGGTAGAATAGTACTAAAAAAATCTTTTTACCTTTAAAAATGTATTCTCATCCACCCCAGATTAGACTGCTGAAGGAGTAGGGATGGTAACACCCTTGGTGTTGATGTTTTTCAGTGATTATGGGTTTGAGCGCTCTGCACCTCTGAAGTCGGAGTCTAGCAAATGCTTTGCTGACTTTTGGTTTAACCCAGAAGCACCTCCTGAAGACTGTGTGCTGGGGCAGGCGTACACCAGCAGCACTGGGTAAGCTGATGTTGTGTTCAACTGGGTTGCAGAGGCTTCCGGAGTGGGAGAGGAGATTCCAATTAAGGACACAAAAGTGTTTTTAAGGGCAAGAGAAAGAGAAATGTTACTTTCTGTGTTCACAGCAATGCAAAAACTAACCCATTTGAGAAAAGGGGAGCTGTCTTGTTCCCAGTATTTTTATTTTTTTATTTTGCAACTGCATTTTGTAACCTTTCCTACACTTCTGATAGGAATATCCATTCAAAGGCTTTTTTTTTTTTTAGCCCATTGCTTGAATTCAGACCAATTTCCAGTTTGAACCTAAAGAATTACTCTGAGGAGCCAGTAACATCTCACAGAACTTCCCAGTCTCTCACTTCCATAGGGGTAAGGAGTTCTGTGGGGAACAGATTCTTTTCCTGACCATATGGGACACTCAGAATCAAAGAAAAGCTTTAGTAACTGTAAACAATACCACACAGAATATACACTACAATGTAGTCTGACGTCTGTGCTGAGAATAACTTGCAGCTGGCATCTATTCTGGCTTATCATAACATCATCTCTGTCGGTTGTGGAGATGAGAACCAAATGATGAAATGTCAAATCTGGCAATAGAATCACGATCTCTGTGTATATTTGCCTTACCAAGGAAAATTATGTCTTTTGGGTTGCGGCTGACAGCTGTGATATACAGAATAGGAATTCAAAAGAGCAAAATCTGACTCCAATTTTAAGCGATGTTTAAAAATAACATACCTGAGTGAAACTGATCTGTAAATAATTGCTGTACATATCCAAGTATTTCATTATTAGTTCTTTAAAAGTGTGGCTTTCCATTCTTTCATCCTGTTATGTTAAATAAATGCTTAAAGTGTTTTAAGAAATGCATAGATTTGATAGCAGCAGATAAGCAGTTGGTTCTGTGTTAATGCAGAAGCTGCTTGATCTAATTCCTTCCTGATCTTTGGGATTTGAACCAAGACCTGTAGAGCACTGAAGACTATTGAACACTAGGAAGGGGTATGGCAGAGAGGTCAGCAGGCTATCTAGCTCCTGGAGGGCTGATCAAGGGTGCTTCTAAATTTGAAAAGGCAGACTCTTCCAACGGGTACAAGTGAAATCCTCATCGTGCTCCACAGCCTCTTTCTTCAACAGTTTTTACTCAGTAAAAGGCAATGTCTGTCATCAAAGTATTTGCTTCATGAGGTGGTTGTGATCATCTGCAATCTTGTCTGTTTGTGAACCCAAGGAATATTCATTAGCTACCATCACACTCACGTTCAGTGCCTCTGATGACATTGTCCTGCTCACCTCTGATTCATTGTGCTCACTGCTTACTGCTTTTGCAGGTACAGGAAAGTTGTTTCTAATGTGTGTGAAGGTGGCGTGGACCTGCAGCAGAACTTAGCACAGCATATGTGTCCATTGATTGCTCCCAAGGGACTTCAGATCAGCATCAAAGAAGAAAGCCTGGCTGTTAAGCCTGGGGAAGACATCACCTTCATTGTCAGACAAGAGCAGGTAGTAATGAACATTGGCTTTATGAAAGTTTCCTCACTTTTGTTGTGGTTCCTTTCTCTTCTAACTGCTTTGCTGCTGAATGAGATTAAGTTGTGCTTGAGACAAAGACAAATGACTTGAAACTTCTGTTTCAAATTAATCAGACAATCCAGTAAGCTCAGTGAACCACCAAGTTCTGTCCACAGAATGGGATTTGTCTCCTCAGCCGCATGGTCAGTCATGATTCCTTAAAGGCATCGGCTTCTTTGAAAATCAAAGGAACTAAATTACCCAAGTCTCCTTGGATGGAGTATTTCAACTGCTGTATCAGAGAAGAACAGAAATGCAGAGAACATTTAATATTCTGGTTTAAGTGGTTTTGAGAATCTACCTTTCAGAAAGGAATCAGGCAAAGCTTTACAGAAATCAACAAATAGCACAGCATAAGAACATTTATTATATATTAGTTGTATTGCCAAAGATACAGGGGTTTTTTCTGTTTATCGAGAGCGACAATGCCCTAAGGCCCTGATCAATGGCAGCGAGTACCTTTTGGATTAATTGTTTGCCATGGGTGTCTTTCTTAATGCTTGCTTTTTCATATTAGGTTCTCACTGTGTGCTCAGGTTACCAGAGTACTGTACTTCCTGGCTAACCCCACTGATTTGCAAGAACATGAAGAAAGTTCACACATTTTGGCAAACCTGTGCGATAGAAATCAGGCACTTGGGATTTATTTCTGTAATGGAATCAAGAAGGTTACGTGCAGAACGCCAGGTTGCTTAACGCTTCTCAGGCTCTCATCCCAATGCTTGCAGTGCCCCAACAGTTGTGCGGCAAGTTATACTGCCTTCTCTTTTATAATTTGTTTGGAAATGTTTATTGTAAGAATAGAGCATTTGGTAGCAATTTGGACTCTAATGATTTTGATTGGCAGTTTGATTTTTTTTTTCCTACTGTGTAGATTCCGAAGCTTTCATGAATCTTTGTGGCAATACGTAAAACATTTAAAACTATTGAAAAATCTTCAGAAGTCAGGGATCTTGAAAGGAAACCTGTGCTGTGTGTTTTCTGATGAAGTCTTTGCTCCGTAAATCGAACTGGAGGGCGGATTTAGAAGAAATGTAACAGTTTGCTGCCCCCTATGGCTAAGAATAACATTTATACTCAAATGTCTGGAGTGTTGTTTGGGATTTAATCTATACAACAAAGTCTAATGAGAATTCATAACAATTACTGAGTTTAAGAAACAGCTCTACTAGGATAAAGCAAAACATACCACTTTCTCTGCTGAACAAAATTAATTTACTGGTTTATATGAATGCATGTTGCTAGGTGCAGGAATGCCAGACATCAGGGAGTAAAGAAAACAGGGTTTCGGTATGTTTGGGCAGTTTGCAGTTGACTTGGAATTAATAGTAATTTATAATTATGCTTATTTTTTCCCAATATATGTTGGCTGAATGTATGAATAGATAATGTCACGATGACAATCATCTATTTAGCATGGAATCGGACGCCTCAGTTCCTTTTAAATTTAGCTGCCTTTTCCCTTTGTGACTTTTCTGTTATCTGTCCTCTGGTCTCATTTTCCTGGTCAGGGAAACAGAAGTGCCTTAGTGTTTTGAAGACAGCGCTCTCATCTTTACACTAGGGAATCTATTAGAATAAAACATTAAGAGAAGCTTGCATCTACTGGCTTTCAACACTGGTTTCTGTCTCACCTGGAAAAAATATGCGTGTATACTTGTTAGCATAAGAAAGAGTGAACAAGAACTGTTTGCAAGCTAATGTCATCTAAAGAGATTCCACTTTCTGGCACATCGCTGGCAAGAAGACATCTCTTCTGCTTTAAACTTTAATAACATATTATCTTCACTGCTAAATTCTACCCATCTGTTGTCAAAACAAAGATGTTATTTGGGAAAAATTATTCACAGTGAAGAAGCTTTCAGGGTCCTTTATGTGTGTTGAAATATGGTGTTTAGGTATTTGATAACCCTACAGGTTCCTTATTATGGGTATTCTTTTACATTATAAGCAATGCTCTTTCATCTGATAAAACATGGAAGAAAATCAATCAAAGTGCAAAATAATAAAAGGAGGAAATAATAGTATGTTTTCCTTCCCTTTGTAATGCCAGGGTACGTAAGTTCTAGGTTTTGTTGCCTCCTTTGATTTTACATTAGCGCTGCCTTTTGGGATTAGATTTTGATCTAAACCTATTTCAGAGAGTGGCTTATGGGGAAGTGAAGTGATTTTGGAATACCTCGATGGGTGTCAATCCTTCTCTGCTCTGATGGCCATTCAGGTCACCTGCCCAGCATATGGATGTATACCTTCCTTTCCTAGAGGCAATGAAGATTTTTAACCAACACTGTATTTTCATAATACAGAGGATTTTCTACCAAGCCTGGCCCTGCAACCTGTTTTAATTGCATGACTGTGATGGCTGTGTCCTGTGCAAGTGATCAGCAACGTATTGCTGATGACCGAGGAAGCAGGGCAGCTCGCTAAGGCAGTGCTGCCAGTAGTGTTGAGAAAGTGTTGCTGCTCACAGCTAAAATGAATTTCCCTTTGACTCTGTCCACGTTGCCAGTCCACATAGCAACAGGCTTGACTTCTCTCCTCAGCAGCCACACCGTGACAATATGAGCGATGAGTATATGTTTGTCCTCTGACAGTAGTATCAGTCTTGCAGTATTTTAGGGCTGAGTTTAGGAAGACGGTGTCATTTAAAGGAGCGCTTAGAAGAAATGTAATGAATTATGAATTCTGTGAGATGTTTGACAGGACAGAATTATTTGGCTGGACTTCTACACCCTTTCCCAAACTCAGCTCAATAATCTGCTTCATTAAGCATGCATCTAATTTTACAGTAGAGCACATTAGTTGTAGACATACTGGTAGCTCTGTATAATGCAGTGCAACTTGGTGCAAAGATCCCAGCTTGGATCTTGAAGGCCATATGGTTGACGCTCAGAGGGTGTTGTTAGAAGGTGCTGTGAAGAAGGTCTAAACTAATTAATTTTGCTTTGTAATTGCATAGGCTAGAAGTTCACTGAATGAGTGGTAGTTTGCTGCAATAAAAATATTCAGTTGTTAGCAATCATACGAGCATCACTCCAGAACTTAGGGCCTCCCTGCACGATTATGTTACTTAATGTCCAGCTGCATTAAGGCAAGAGTGATGTTTTTTGTGTCATACAACTTGGTTAGTTAGTGGTCTGGGGTGTCTTATTTTAAGGTAGCACCTTACTGTGGAAATCTATACTATCTCTATTAATGCACACAACATCTGCTGCACTAAAATCTTTGCCACGGGTGTAGTGGTTTGACTGCAACTATTGCAATTGAGTAAAAATATCTGGCTGGGGCTGGAAATGCTGTTGTGATTCGGGAAATGGTTATAATCATGTGTCCTGTCTTTTTCAGTTCTGGCCATTTAAAATATTTTTGATATATTTTCCTTTTAGGGTGATATATTGAATACCAAATACCAGGTAGATCTTGGAGATGGCTTTAAGGCGATATATGTGAACCTTACGATGACTGGAGAACCCATCCGTCACCGCTATGAGAATCCTGGGATTTACCGTGTCTCGGTGAAGGCTGAGAATGTGGCTGGGCATGATGAGGCTGTGGTGTTCATCCAAGTCAACTGTAAATCAGCTCTTTGGTTTTTTTACTTTTGCTGCTGTGTGAAAACGGTGAAGTAGTAAAGAAAATTACTAGTCACAATTAGGAAAAATGCATATTTTTTCAATAACCTCACGCAGTCTTGCAGTGCTGTATGTTGTTAATGCAGAGGCTTGTAAACCTAATGTATTAGGAGGTCAGAATTAGTTTTGTTTGGATGTGGGAGAAGGATGGTGTATTAATCTTTTAAATAGCAAGCATGCCTCAGTTCAAATCTCAGGTTTGATCCATCTTCCTGACTCAAGACCCTGTTGGCAGTCTTAGCAGCTCAAATTTAACACTTCAAGCTATATCTTTTTAGGAGCTTCTAGGTGCTGTATGAAACAAGTGAACAGATGTGTTCAGAAACATATGAGCTCTTGTATGATTTTAAAAAATAATCAAAACCTCAGTGTTTCTAAAAGTACTAGAATCTAGATTTTAGGTAGTTAATTCTCACAAAGTTTCAAAGTGGTACGTGGGTATAACTTCATGTTGGCAGGCAGTATTACTTGACTTAGACTTCTCTCCCTCTCCTTAATTAAGACCTAAAAACCACCATCAAATAGATTTAAAGGAAAAGAATAGCACAGCACAGAGAATATCATGCACCATCACAAGCTTAATGTACCTCAGTCATCTCATAATTGAAATGAAGAAAGAAACTCATAACTGGAACTGAATTTTCCTCTTCCTTTGAGATTCAAGGCAGCTATTGCTTTGCCTGTTTTCAGATGTGTAAAAAATTCAGAAACAAGTAACATCAAAAGAAAAGATACTCATCTTGCATTCTTCAGGTGTCCATTTCCCTCTCTTGTGAGTGGTGTGTCTTCCATCCTAATCCCAAAGCAATGGAAATCGCTGGAGCCTCATACAAGGCTGTGCACAGATCCGTGTGCTTTATGTCAGCCTGTCTGGTGACTGCTGATATTTATGTAGTTTGCTAGTCGGAGTCCTTGAGTCCAGGGTTTGCAGTTCTGCTTTGATTAGCCGGTGGAGCCCAACCCATTAATTCTAATTGCGAATCTCCTATTAAAATCACATGGAAAGGATCAGAATCAAATTTTCCGCAATTTCAGTATCTATTTCTTTGTTGTGTTTGTTTTTTAAATTATTGGACAGCTCCAGAGCACTCAGATAAATTACTAAGGGCTTCAGCATTACTTTTTGGGAGTTTCAAGGTGCTGGAAGTAGATGAAGCACAGGAACAGTAGATCTGTACAAGTAATGAACAGCAAAAAACTCTGTGTAATGTCCTTCTCTCTGGGGAGAACAACTTCTTACCGTTCAGAGAATGAAGAGCAGTAGCAAGCCCTAACGCAAAGCGGGACAATCACTTTCTCAAAATGTGTTTCTGATGTGCCCTACATCAGGATAAACAGTAAAAATAAAAGATATCAATTGTGTTTTATGCAGTGGATTTACAAATTGCAGAAGCCGGAGGTGTTTTTCGCAAGTAAAATGACCAGTGCATTAAGAGGATGTTGGTGCTGAAGTGCAGAGGCAGGAGAGCACTGAAGCAGATGTGGTCCGTTCCTGAGCTTCTCCAAGGATGCTGCACATGGTCTAGAAGACTCACAGAAACATGTTTCCCAGTCTGTTTGAATAGATGTTTTCTATGTGATTCGCCCTGTTTAATTTTTTAGGTAAATGACAAGATTTGAGGAAGTTAGCTGGCACTAATTAAACTACAGTTTCTACATTCTAGAGAAACACTAATAGCTGTTCAAGGACATTTTTCACTGTGGAATACCATGAAAGCAGAAATGTCCATGGAGTCCTGCTTTCACTCTATCTCCGGCTGATGTATTCCCAGGCAATTTTTTCAGGGACAAATGGTAAAGGGAGTATTTTTCACTCCTGCCAAGTTCTGTTGCTATGGAATGCCCTGTAATGCAGGACAATTTAAGAACTTCGGCTTGTCATCCAGGTTATGCTTTCTGATCTAGATCACGTGGTCTAAAACTTGTTAATGGACTGTGAGAGAAGTTAGAGCAAGTCTGATAGTATAAACCTGAATAGGTAACCCAGAATAAAAAGAACTGAAAAAGAACTAGGCATACATTTTCTTTTTCATGAAACCGTGATCTCTGTAGTGTGTCAATAATCAGGGAACTTTGAAAACTGTAGCTTCATTAACCAGAAATCATGTAAGTCAACTTCATTCCTAATTGTACGCACTTAAGGGTGCTATGAAGCTTGTTCAAATGCGTTATGGAATTGTGTGACTGAGACAAGCAGAAAGGCTCACAATAATTCTTTTTAGCTCCTTAATATATAGGAATGGCAAACTTGAAATAACAGTCATCATGCAAGTACCAAACAACTTCCTCTCTAAAAATTTTTGGAAAATAAAGTAACCTTCTTTGGGAGCAAAATTGTATCTCAAAATGATCCATTTCCTCTGGGAAAATGTAAACTTACGGCAAAACAGTGATTCAGATTCCTCCAGACTTCTTTAACTTGCCTCATCAGAAGGAAAATCTATTTCTGGAAGGAACAAGTTTAATGGACTTCTGAATTGTCTTCAAGACACCAGCAACAAGAGGAACATTTTAACTCTGTTTCAGTCAAGATTCTGTTGAAGGAACCATTTGTTGAAGCACCCAGCATGTCTTGAATTTATGTAGTTGGTGAAAAAGTCATCGGAGAAAATGCAGAATGAAAGTAAAGCCTTATGTTAGGATGAAGCAGCACACAGATTGGATGAAGTGAGGTGGAAAAAGAGGGTGTGCACAGCTCGGACAGCTTGTTCTCAGAGAAGTTCAATCAGTTTAGTCAAAGTGAATTAGAAGTGAACGGGCAATGATTCAGTTCATGAATGGACCGGTGTTAATTACCTCGAAGTTTGTACTGAGATGAAAGACCTTTGAATGAGTTAAAAGATATTTAGAATTGAACAAACATGGATGGGCTAGTGTTCATTCTGTATATGACTACATGTTGGATCATACAGCGGTTTGGTATCCTGGAGAGCTGGTGCAGCTGAAGTTAGGAAATTCTAGTTACCACATTATACTATTATAAAGCTTTTACCTTCAGATATTCTAAAAGAGATATACTTGGAAACCTCTGAGGGAAGGGTTTTCTTTCACTAAAGTTATGGTACTGTGAAGCAAAATACAAATTAAGAAGCAGATAAAATCATTGTAGTGATGCGTTTCTTCTATACAAATAATAATGTTTACAGCCTTCATAGACAAAAGTTCAGAAAGGAATAAACTTACTCTAAGGCACATTTTGGAGTGCAGAGGTTATCTATTTTAATTTGCAAATAAATGCAACCCTGATGTACGCATCTATTTTAAAACATGCGTTAATGAGAGTTTGTGTGTGGTGTGAGCCTAACAGCTGATATTTTATAATGAAAATGAGTAGTCAGCAACATTCTTTTTCAGTTTTCTGCTTTTCCCTTACCAGTTTGAGATTTGCTAGATTTCTATTCATTTGATCTTTTATTACTTCGGGGGGAAAAAAAAAAAAAAAAAACTGAGATTGACTTTTCCACTTTTTAACTGAGATATTTGCTTATGTTTTCTAGAATTGGACATGGACCAAAAAAAAAAGTGCACTAGAGATGCATTTTCATGATCTGTCATACTGCTCTAGGATTTTGTTTGTGGGGGTTTTTTGGGGAGTGGGGTGAGTTTGAAATGAGGTCCTTTCAATTATGCCTGCAGCTTTCAACACAGATGTAAAAGCAGGAGGGAGGGAAAAATAAATTCAGGACCTTATGGTGTGCAGGCGAGAGGCTTTGGGGCCAAGAGGAATTAATAAATTGTTGGATTCTTGTTCAATGATATTTTGGGAACTTTGTTCAGCTCCACTGCAGGCTTTAAATTTAGAAGTGGTTCCAGTAGTCGGGAGAAACCAGGAGGTGAATCTGACAGCCATCATACTGCCTAAGAACCCTAATTTGACAGTCTTCTACTGGTGGATAGGAAACAATCTTCAGGTACATGAATGGTTTTGACTGAGACTATTTTCAATCTCTTTCCAATAAAGGTTGAGTGACACCTTTTACTTTAATAGAAATACTACCATGTTGCATGACTTCTTTTAGACCATCTTTCATTCCAAATAGACAGTTA
This sequence comes from Aramus guarauna, assembly GCA_013400195.1. NCBI lineage: Eukaryota > Metazoa > Chordata > Aves > Gruiformes > Aramidae > Aramus > Aramus guarauna. The sequence goes on from VXBL01005888.1 coordinate 652,470, forward strand.
TATCTGGTGGCAAGCAGTATCTGCCTTCCCTTGTTTTATCACATATATTTAGGGTGTTAATTTCCCTTTATTGATACTTATATGCAAATACAAATTTCTTGTCTAGAACTGGTTTGAATTTCTAAACCATTTTCTCTTGGGGGGAACAACAATTTATTGTATTCCATTACCTGTGGAAAAAAAGCTTGTGGAAGGGGATGCGTTTGGCATCATAGCATTGGTGAATTATGAAGCTTGGATTTATGCACTTCCATGTTGATAATGTGAGTACTGTAAATTTAAGTGCTGTACAGAAATATATACATATATTCATGGTATAGATAAATATTTTCTGGGAGTATAAAATAAACTGGTGTATCAAAAATAACTGGGATATCTAAAAGGATATGAAAACAGTGAAAGCACACAAATAATCTGGTGATACTCATTTGGGAACAGAAAGTCTAGATAAACATATCCTAGAGCAATAAATATCCAAGTTCCTCTATTGGGAATACTTCTGGTCTAACTGGGTTAATTTCTTTTAAGGTAATTCTTTCAGTTACAGATAAGTAAAATATTTTCTTTACAAAGGAGACTAAGTATGACAGGAATGCTTCAGATAAGTGCGGTGAACTTTCTTCTTGTAAATGTGCTGTCTACCATAATCCCAGCCTGTATCTTTTCATTATTATTGACTTTGCCATTGCTAGAAGAGGCGCTGCAGATCCATGTAGTCTTGTGAAAGGTTTTGTAATTCATACAAATGTGGTCAGGTAACAGTATCTCAGTGCCGCCTTGAAGGTTACAGTGGGCTGGTGCACTTCCATGGGTCATACTCTAATTTGACAAGATTAATTCTTTGGCCTTGACTGTACCCCACATTTTTTGAGGCATATGGCTTGCTATATATGATCTTGTAGAGATTTGTGAGCCTGACTCAAAATCTGTTTATTTCATTGGGATCTGAATGAAAACCTAATACTCTACCAATTCTTCTAAAATAAATGTTTGCCCCATCTGGCAGCTATTCTGCTTATAAACATTCTATTTAGGGAAAGAAGCATCCTATTTTGAAAATTGTAATTGAATAAATTGATAAAATGTTGATTAATTGAATAATTTATGTGAAACAGTTTTTTGCTAATATATTTAGTGACCATCTCTTCAGACACTATTCTTGTGGTTCTTGCTTAAATTCTGTGTTCAACTTCTCTTTGCTTTTTAAAGCCACTCCTTACATTGGACAATTTCCTGGTGACAAAATTTGCTGAGACAGGTGACATCAGAGTTACAGTGCAGGCTTCCTGTGGGAGCTCCATGCTTCAGGATTCAAAAGTTGTCCACGTTTTTGGTGAGACGTTACTCTTGTTAATTTTTTGTTTGTTTCTTTCACATGTACTTATTTCTTATACCTCTTAAACCAGCCCTGACACAACTCAGCCTGTTGTAAAATTATATCTAATGCCACATTTAGTTGTTAACATTAGAGGGATGCACTGTCCCAAGATAACTTCATGAAGTTGAACAGAGTGATTGTGTGGAAGGGTTTAATCTGAAATGTTTTGTTTCCTTTGCTTATTTTAAATTATTTTAAATGTTACTGTGTTTCCCGAATGCTATACATAGCAATAGTGTTGAAGTAGTATTTTGATCTATGACCAGAGAGTTTCTTAGAATTTCTAAACAACGTAATTTAAATACCTCTGGAAAAAAAAAATAAGTAGTCACGTAAGTACTCTCAGCATTAAAAAGAATGTGAAATAATTACCTTTCATCACAATATATCACTGTTCCTTTGCTGTTTATCTGAGAGTTTGGATCAAGTATAGCTCTGCTGTAATTATTGAATAGCTCTTCAGCTCTTGATTCACATTGTGCCTTCGTGTCTTATAATGTGGTGGCAAGGCATAATATACTGTGAAAAATGTGGTGCCAACAAATTATTTACATTTGTATTTGTGCTGTGACATGTGGGAATTGTGATAAGTGAAAAAGCTTATCTTTAATGCAGAGCTAAAAGCCTTCAGGTATCATGAAATACACAACATGATACATGTCTGTTGTCTAAAGAAGTTTCTGTTATTTTTGCTTTTGGTATACGTATTAATATAAAATAATGGTATAAACCACACTCATGCTAAATGCAGCTTTTAGGAACCTTTTTCTTTCCTAAGATAAATGGATTCAACGTTTATTCTACCACTTAGAAGTGCATCCACTTTTTCAGAAATCTTTGGAAGTATAACCCATCTTAGTGGGACTAGGTCAATGACTTTGGCTTTCAAACGCTGCTTCTGCTCTTAGTGTTGGCCAGTCCTGATACCAAGAGCAAGAAAGTACTGGTCATGGGGGAAATAAAGAAGCCTCTGGAAAAGAAAACCACATGAAAATATAATTCTGTCGGAAGCACTGGGGTGGCCAGGTTTGACTCATGCATTCCAGAGGATCTCTTTCACTGCTGTGCATTAAAGGTGTTCATCCAAGAAGCCTATATGGAGAAAGGGAAGATTTTAGAGGCTGTTTACTGAGGAACAGCCCACTTCTGGTATTCAAGATATTTGTGCAATATCCAGAAGAATGTTGTGGGTGTACCTTGTTTTTGTGTTTTTGAAGAGAGCAGTAGTTAGCCTTTGGAATATCATTTCTGTTCTTATTTTCATAGTTAGTTGATGGAATACACAAAGTATTCATTTTTATGAAAAACAGGAACATGTAATGGGCAAAACCCACATGTTTATGATTCAGTGAGAATAAAATCCATTGGCGCCTTCCCATTACAAATAAAAGAAACCAACAATGTCTGTGTGGTATATTGTCCTAAGGAAAAATTATTGGGAAGGTTTTGACCTCAGAGCATGTATGTAAATCTGCTTTGTTTAATTTTTTTCTGCCTGCTTTTTTATCTTTAGGCACAAATTTGATGATGGTGATGAAAATACAGAAAGAATTAGAGTGCCCGACCAGAGTGCACTCTTGCTCTGCGTAAGAGTACACAACACAGAGCAGTGGGGTTCCCAGATACTGCAGCGCTGCACAGCAAATAATGCCAAATATATATTTTCAGCTTGTATTTCTGCAATACTGGTTTTGCAACCTGGTTTGTTACTTTTTCAAAAATGTTTATTTTTTGTTTTTCTAGATCATTTTCATGTTCTTCCTCTGAAGTTTACTAAGCACCTGGACATCTACAACCCTGACATACCAGAGTGGAGGGAAGACATAGGGCGGGTAGTAACACGACTTCTTGCAAAGGTGCTCTTTCAGATTGCTCGTAAAATGTTCCCTCGCCAGTCATAAAGCTTGAAGGTTAAGTTAATGCCTTCTCATTTAGAAAAAACGAGGCAGAGCAAAATAATAAAATGAACCTCATGAGCCACATTTCAAACAAGTTTGAGCCTAGTATCGCTTTTATGTGCAGGCTATAGATGATGATATTGTAACATAAGAAAGTTTAGGTCTGTCACAGCCTAACTGGCAATTAATGCTAAATGTTGCCTTCTGGGATTAGGGATAGACGTATTAGCAAATACTGCTGACACCAAAACAGGAACAGTAGCTTAAATGTGATATATTTAGAAGTTAAGCAAAGGATGCTGCGTAATGTAAAAGACACAGGCTTTGTGTAAAAACAAAGCAGAAAGAAAAAAATTGTTTAACTTTAAAAATTATATATAATATATATGCAAACAGTTCATATAGCTGGTTTTTTAGATCATATTCACAAAAGAAATGTGAATTGGGAGCAGCTGGATCCTGTAGGTTAAATCAAGCACAAAGCCATGCAGCGGTTCCGTGAGAGAAGTAAAAGCACGCCACGAAAGCTGTGAGCTCCAGAGCTGAGCTCTTCAGGTACACGCGCTGCCAGCAGCTGGGTGCGCACACACTGACTTTTTGTGAGGACAATAGCACTGAGCTGCAGGTTGGTAATGCTTTGACAATGCTTGTGTTTGAAATCACTTCACTTTTCCTGGATTTACAGTAGTGCAAATCAGGCTCTGGAATTTTGACTTTATACTTTTTACTGCCTTTTTTTAAGGTTCACATCAAATGTCAAATTGAATTCCCATTTTTCTCAACTTAAACCTATTCTGTAACCAGAGTCAATCAAACAAATGTTTTAATCCCTTATGAAATTGCCCTTTGAAATCCCTTATGAAATTACCAAATCTTTGCAAAAGAATACGAACAATTTAATGGAATTTTGGAATCTATTTGAGAAAGGAAGGCTATGGGAAGTGCCCAGGGTGTTGTCATTAGTATTGTGTGGCTATATTACACAACATGTGAAGGAGTTTGGGACTAAAAGCAAAATTTGCACAAACTATTTTGAAAAGGAATGCAGTTGACTTTCCATGGGGGCTGGAGCCATTCATAACAATTTCAGGAACTGAACCTAGGTGCTCTTAGTCTCACCCTGGAAGACTTCTCTCTGTCCATTAAACACAGATGGCAAAGTAACTTCCCTAAGCTAAAGTTAACTGTAATGAGTATGCCCTTCTAAGTCTACTAAGCATTTGAATGGTCCAGAAAGGAGCCTAAATCACTTAGGGATTTTTTTTGTTACCCTAGAAATGCACAGCCATTGCAAAATTTTGTTAAAACTGCATACCACTTCATTTTGCTTCTTGTCATGATGCCACTAAATCTCTTTAATGGGATAACAATTCTTAGCTCTTCCACTCTTCAAAGAGCAGCTCACATTTCAGTTAATGTATGTTTGGCTTTGTTCATATTTTAGCTTCTGCTGCATTCCCCTCTAAATATTAAGGATCTGAACACCAAAGACTAAAAGACACATGTGGAGTTACTTATGTATTTTCTACAAAATATAAAGCACGGTGTCCTATAATTTGCCATATGCATTTGTCTTCACAGGAAACCAATATACCCAAAGAAACACTCATGACGGTTGTGAAACCTGGTCTGCCCACAACTGCTGACTTGCATGTGCTACTACCAGCAAACCAACCAAAAAGGAAGAGAAGTGTAACTAGTGATAAGGTAACCAGAGCAATGTATATCTAGTTGGGACACTCTTCATCCTGTTTTGTGATCAGTGGCTGTACTCTCATTGTCTTTAGGTGAAATTAAAGGTGCTCCTTAGCTATGTAAGGATCTCACTCCCACCTGACAAGAGACGTGTAAAAGCTAGTAACAGCTATGACTGCTGTGTCTGACACTGTATAGGCCAGCATAATCTAGTGCTTACTGGTATTAGTGTATTTCTCAAGAATAACTAATATTGATCTGTTTTAGCAACAAATAACAGTGATGGCATGCAGTCTGAGAAGATCTGATAGAACAAAGAGTGTATTTAGAACACTGATATGTTTAAGGAGGGATGAGACATCTCTGCACTGTCTTCAGAAGCAAATTAGATTTCAGGTCAAACAGAAACAGAACCTTACTAGTTGGCCTATAAAGAGCATCAAGCAGGTCATTTCTGCCTTTATGAGCAAATGTCCTTTTCAATTGGCAAGTAACAAGTATAGCGAACGCAGGAATGAAAATCAAACATTGGTTTCTCCCTACGTATTTCCAAACCATATTTCATACACAATAAAAGACCTTATGCCAGTTGAAAATCAGAAGACTGGCACGTATAATTTGTGATATTCATCCTTTTGCTGTGCGAGAGAAGGAATGGATCCCAACACTCTGCCTGTTTCTTGCACTTCAAGTCCTGCCAGTTACAAAGAATCCCATTGTAAGGTATTGTTAATTTTGAAGGGCATTTTACAACTTTTTGAGACAAGGTCACAATATCCAAAGATCTGGAGATGTAAGATGACAAAGCTCTTCATACTAACACAAAACTAGTAGATTGTGTTTGGAATTGATGGTGTATACTTTGGAAGGTCCAAAGGAGTATGTTGTTGTTGTCCAAGTACTTGAACAGGTGTCGGTCTTTAAAATGCAGAGAGTACAGTGTGAATTTTCTGCTTTGTGGCAACCTCGAACCTTTACTGGTCTCCCCGTGTAATCACAGTGGGAGTTCCTGGGAGTGTGAAATCCTGATTATGTCGCAGGAACCGGTTAATTTTAACTGGTTGTTTCTTTAGTAGAGGGCCATTCATGAACTAAAGGCTTTCAGCCAGGTGAGAATTACCACTTTAAAATTCTTTGCACCCTTCCACTTCTTGAAGAAGCAAGGTGCAGCTTCTAAAGGAAATTCTTTGTCTTTATTCTGAGCACATAAGGAATGGACTTCTTTAATAATTTAAAGAAACTGGTGATGATAAATTCATAGGTTGTGCAAACTTTTTATTTCAGTGCAAAGTGTTATCCATATTAGGTCCTTTGAAATCTCAACTGTTGTATTAGCACTGTGCTTCAAGGCAGTTTAAAGAATGTCATCAATTATAATCAATGCTGTCTTAAGGTTGGGGTTTTTTTTCGTGTTTGGGTATGAAATATCCTGTGAGTTAGTCCAAAGCATAAAGAAGAACAATCATAAATTGCAAATGATTTGGGAAAAGTTCTGCTCAGTGGGGCAATGGGGTAATTATAGTAGTTTACCAGGGCACAGTTTCTGTAATAAGTAGTCCTCCGGTAAGGACTTGCAAAGATTTTCTGAAACTAGAGGAACACTGAAAGGTGGAAGTAATTGTTTAATATGGAGAATAGATGTACATTTCTGACATTGTTAGGATGGACCAGGTCAGAGCAGCGGTGGGTGGGGATTTCATTTGGGTGGAAATACCAAATATGGTACAACCTACCTTTTGTTGGCGCAGGAACAAAGGGAGACAGGAGCAATTACAGCAACCTGTGCTATCCAATGATAAAAAATCATTGGTTCCATTCTGACAAAAGCCCTTTTTCTTTCAAATTTATGCATGTAGAAATAAAAGCTGAGTTTGACTTAACCTGGTTTTAAGTACACAGCAATTTCAAAATTATTTCATTCTAATCATTGACTCTAGAGGAAAACTCAGTCACTTAATATATGCACATCTATTACATGTCCAATGTCAGGTGGGACGAGTCCAGTTGAAAAAGTCAATTAAAGTGCATTTAAACTATAGCCTGGAAAGCAGTGGCACTGAGGAAGATTTGGGGCTCTATCTAAACTACTACATGACAATCCCTGTGAGTTGCCGTGGCAAAAAGGGCAAGTCAGATCCCCAGAGGTATAAGTGGGTAAGAGTGTGAATAGTGTTGGTATTTTTGCATTCTTATATGACAGTGCAGGAGCCATTATGTTCGCATGTTCAAATATTATCATTGGAAAGGATGTAGAAAAAGAAGATAGAAAATTCAGATGCTAGTATAAGAACCTTAACTTAGAGTCTAGGGAGGACCTCCAAACACTGGATTCATTTTTTAAAAAAAAATAAAAAAATTGTGCTCAATAAATACCTCAGGGCACAAAAAACCCCCATGAGTACTGAAGCAACCATCAATCTAACAGTGAAATAAATAAGCCAGAACCTTTGTCTAGATTCACATGAGATTCAAATTTTTGACCTGTGGAAGTGTAGTTCATATAGCCTTGGGTGTGAACACAGGGGCGGAGAGAGAAATAATGAACAAGTGTTAGTCACTTCAGCGAAAACCAGAGCAAATGTTGGATTCCTCAAACACCTGCCAGGAAAATATGATGTATCCAAAGTTATGGGGCTCAGTAATTTCATTTACTGGCTGAAAGTCAGATTAGCCTTAAGAACTGATCCGTCTTGCATTGTGAACCATGAACATGTGAATGAACCTGGACCGAGACTAAGTAACTGTTTCAGTGGTGCTAGCATCACTTTAAAGGCTGCTAATCATTATAGCTGTCATATCCATGCTCTTTTCAGACTTTAAGAAAAAAATATAAATACTTAGGAGCTATCTGGAGTAATTGTCTTGTAAAATAACTGAGGCCATGCTCACATCACCCTAATGTTGAGTCATTTCCCCACAAAAAATGTAATAAAGTCAGTGAAATGGTTTCAGAAGTTAGGTATTCCTCAATATGAGTGAGGATATTTGAGTTTGAACTTTTGTGTAGTCTCTGTCCATAACATGAGAGACACTACAGGGATTTCTATCTATTACACTGCAAAGGCTTGTCAGAGATGAGCACCATAATTGATAATATCATAAAAGGAGTTACTCGTGAACGTTTCATGGATATAAAGCATATTTCTAATTTGGCGTCCTGTGGGAAGTCATATCCTAAATTATAAAGCATAGAGTATAAAACAGCTTTGATCTTTTAGAAAATTACCCATGTTGAAGACACAAGCAAGTAGAAGGGAAAATTCAGACAATTTGTCATCTGGGGTTAGGATATGATGGTGTATTTAATGGATCGGCTCCATAAAAATATGAGAGACCATATTTTACTGTGCTCTATCCGCTGGAGGAAAATAGGAGGAATCCTGATTTTTTTTCCACATGGATGGATGTATATATTTCTAAAGAGTACTGTTAAAAATTAGGTATAAATGGAATCTATCCCGTTAAAGGTAAGGAGATGAGGTAAATTATGACGTGCAGTTCATTATCAAATAGCAGTTACTTTTCATAGCAAGAAATCTAAAGTGACATCACAGGTTTTCTTCTGATACGTTAGAAGAACGGAGAGTTTTTAATATGGATTATGCATTGTGTGAGTTATGACCACGGTAAACCCAATAGTGCGTGCAAATTACATGCTGTCACATACGGGGTAAACATAAAGGCTTAGGTAAACAGAAAGAAAGATTTGTCTATAAAGATTGGACATTTTCAGCTTTTATGGCTTGTGGAGTTTTGCATTATTTTTAAATATGGAATTTCTTTAAGATTTCAGCTCATGGTTGATAAATGCTTTCTGAGTTTCTCACCATTTAATGAACCACAGGTTTTCCTTTTTCAAGCATTGAGTCTCTCAAAGTGGAACGGAGTGCGAGACATCTGATATTCTCTCTGTTGTATTTTCAGAGAATAGCGGCTATAAAGCAGGCCTTGAATGCACACAACATCAGTTTCTTTCTGAGGGGAGGATACTGGGTCCTAGTGACTTTAGCTGACTCCGATTCAGGTAAATATATAAACAAAGCTCCCAACAGACCAACGTTTGGATGCCTGTTTGAGTTCTGATAAGTTAAGGAGAAAATCTCCATATGTAACATCAATATATGTATGTACATATACACACGGTACTTTACTTGGTACTTTTTACATATTTATGTGTGTGTATATANTGTATATATGGATATATTTTCATTTGGTACTCATCAACAATCATCAACAAATATTTCTTACATATTCCCGTTTCGTCATACCTCATCATTTGTTTCAGAAGCTTCTTGCTTTTTTTCTGTGTAACCATGACGTTAACTAAATATCTATATTATGCAAAACAGCGTCCTGAAGGACAAGCCAACCCGGCTTCAAAACACCCAGCTGGTGAAGCACTTTGGCTGCACCGGCTGCCGGCAAACCAGCGCAGCTTTACTTCAGCCGTTAACCCTGTAGATATAACTCCCGGGGTCTGGACACAGCCTTGCATCTCTGTCTTGTATCTCTGCATCGGACGTGAAGCTTGCTGTAGGGTCTCTACATTGATAATCGTGTCCTGAGAGAAATGATGCGCTTTTTCTCTGTTTAAAACAAGTGGAAATAGGTTTTTTGGATGCATTTCCTGCATCTCTGGATTCACTGTGTACCTGGAAACAGGTACATGTGTGTGTACATGTGTGTGTACATGCGTGTGTATTTTCAACAGCGATACATTAAAATGATGTTTTAACTAGAAAGTTCAGCTTTGACTTTAACCTCATATTAGAATGTCCTGTAATTTTTGTGTATCGTATCCCATAATGATACACACTTCCTTCTTTCTTAGTTCAGTGTGTTCTGAGAGAACAGCTTACCTGACCACAATCAATTTATGTAAATATTGGTGTGATATTTTATCTGTCGGCTCTCTGTGGAAGACAAAGCTCTTTTATCTAGTCTCTAATGTAGGATCGTGCTCCAGTCTCACTGTGGTCCCTCAGCTGGTTGAAAGGGCTAACATTCATTAGCCAGCACAAAAGGCTGGGATTGAAAGAGGCCCGTGTTCTTTCCAGCCTTTACCGATGTACGACCTTGACGAGTTCATTTGTTGTTCAGAGCCTTAGCTTCTCCATCTGTGAAATTAATACAGCCCTGCTTTTGCAACGCCTCTACGTAGGGTATGTGATCATTTCCTATGATAACTTTGGATTCCCAGAAAACAAAAACACTGACTATGCAAATAATTAAATTTTTAGGGGTTGGGGTTTTGTTGTTTTTTTGTTTTTTGTTTTTTTAATGGGTCCTCTGTCTTTCAGTCACAAGTCACCAATTCATTTTGTGGTGTTGTCTTTTTGAAGAGGCTACAGATGGAGCGAAGAGTAGTTACACAAATAGCAACAAATATTTTTGACCTGACAATTAAATAGAAAAGAAAACCCAAGAATGTGACTGATCTGACAGAGGACATGCTAAGCTGTTCTTTTATTTTGTATTTCAGAGTCTCAGAGGATTGGAGGAGGCAGTGGCTACTGGGCTATTGTGGTTCTCTTTGTCATCTGTCTAGTCGCAGTTGGGGCTTTCATACTCTACAAGTTCAAAAGGCAAGTAAACCTCAATCAACAACATACACGTTTTAAGAATTAGACTTATCCACAGATCAGCAAAACAGAGTTTGTTATTTGAAAAGAAGATTTCTTGAAGAATTGCAAAAAGTCCACTGCTTTGAAAACTGGGGTTTTCTGCACTTTTCAGACATCAAGGTACTGCACTGATGCTGGCTTTCACTTGCTGTGCTCCAAGATAAAAAGCAGCAATATGGGAACTATGGAGAGTTAGTTCAGCTTGTCTAAATAATATAATCAAGAAACAGAGCTGAGCTAAAATATTATTCCTGATTAATTCCTACCTCATTACTCCTAGCAATTATGAATAAACTAAAGCTATCGGGACAAGGAGTGCATCTGCAATGCTGATTTGCTTAAAAAAGTAGTTTTATCAAAACAGGCAGCGCTCTGGAGTTTCTCTTTGCACACATTACATTTTAATTGCTGGGGCTATGCCACGTAGAATGACTGATGGAAATAGATTAGCGTTAATTTGACACCAGAGTGTGTTGAGGGGAGAAATAATTCTGGAAGTGGCCCTTATGCGAGACATATTCTCAAAATTGACAAGGGATGCCATGCCAGCCTTTGACAGTCCAATATATCTTTAGTCTGCAATTGATTTTAATCAGAGCTACTAGGATGCTGTGCAATTTAAAGAATTTTGTTCTTGTTCATGAGTCTGTGTTATCATTGGCTATGCTTTTGGTATTTCTTTATCTCTGGGGCATTTAGAAGGTATTGAGTTTAGCATGCTGGAAACAAGCCTTCATCATCATCAGATCCTGATGTCCTTACTCAGTGAGGATTCCTATTGATTTGTCTCATTTTTTAAAGATTGATTTTTATTTGAAATAAAAATAACTTTACAGATATGGGTGCGGCACTGAGTTTGTGATAGCAATAAACATAGATAACATTTAAGCAAGAGTTTGTTTAGATAAAGATTTTTTTAAGTCAATAGAGAAAACCCCTTTTTCCCAAGAATCACTTCATTTTCTCACTGCAGCACCTACATTTGTTGGAGCTCATAGTGGCTGATTGCTCTAAAGGACACAGCATGGAATGCTGTATCAGACTGTCTACAACTGAATAAAAAAATCCATTTTGCTATTTTAGGTGCCTGCAGCAAGGAAAAGCATAAAAATGGTTGATGTGATGTAATTATATTGTTTCAGTAGCAATACAGGAAGGATTTGCTGTTTGTAGTGTGGGATCATAAAACTTGCTTGTGATATCTTTTGAAAGCTGTATGATTTATATATTTTATAAGCTCTTAAATGAGAGCAATTAAATAACAGACACAATTACTGCTTGGCAAAAGAAGTATAAAATATTCAAGAAAGGAAGAAAAAAATATTTTCCTTGAGTTCTTTCTAAAATGCCCAATGAACCATTGCTTTATAAATAGAGCTTTTATTAAGGAGGAAACTATAGTACAATTTGCAAATTGCAAGCTTTAATGTCTCTCACATTTCTGTATATAATTTGTGGAAATCATTTGCATTTAAATTTTGTTAGGGTTTAATTTAAGTGTGAGTGAAGAGAATTGGGAGATACATTCAAATGTTTCTCAGTAGCCTGAAAACTGCTGTTGGCATTGATGAATGACCATGCAATAGTATTCAATTTTAGTCCATATCATATCTGTTTCTGAGATATTTGACAGAATTATTTTTAAATATTCCTGCTAAGCTTTTCCAAGGTGACAATTTTTTTTTTTCGGTTGCATCCCTCATTTGCAATTTGATCTTCAAAGAGTATTGAGCAACCTAATCGGTGCTACGTTTGAAAAATCACTTTTTCCTCTGTGCCCCCTGTGAACTCCTCTCCCACCCATATCTTTAATCCCTTAAAAAAAGGGGGTTTCCTGGGTTTATAAAGATGAATGGTGAATTGCTGGATCCCCAGGGAGTACTTCATTCTGAGTATAGCCCCTTTAAAGTCAATATAGTGAGTATGTAAGTTTACAAACTGGTCCGTAGGGAGTGAGGATATGAAACTGAGAGTCCTTTATAGATAGAAAGGTTGCAGGTTGTAATGCAGAAAGGCAGCTTGTCAATATTATACGCCTGTATATTAAAAATTAATTTGCTGAAAGAATGCCGTAGGTAACAAAAATTGTTCAATTTTAGGAGATAATTTCAGCAGAATAACACACACCGGGCCCCATGGTAACTTAGACAACACCTGCAAATGTAAATATGAATTATTTCCACATAGAAACTGCAGACATGTATGAGGTGTTGAAATGTTAATACTGTCCATAATTTTTAGGTATGATTCACAAAATTAAGAAGGACATGGAAGACTGCCCAAAGGACAGTTCTTTACTTAAGGTTAAGTTTGATACCTGGAAAGATGCAAAATGGAAAGGCTGGCTTGCAGAGAAGCTGGTGACTGGGTTGGCAAGGAGGTTACAGCTTCATCCGTGAGAGCGTTTCATCTGTTTGCACCGAGCAGAGGGACTGTTCAGGACTTGTGATGCACAGTAAAGAGGATAGCAGACTTCTGTGTAGACCATAGCACAGCTTTGATAGAAAATGGAGAAACCTGCCCAAACTGCCTGGTGGTTCCTGAGTGCCGAGGCCCCTTGTCCCAGGCGTGGTCAGCTGCCCTCCCTGCCCAGATTATTTCTGAAGTTCATGTCACAAGAACTTGGGTCTTAATTTACACTAATTTTTGTCAGGCAGAACTGTGAGGTGAAAGGCAGCGTTGGCAAGACATCAAGGACTGATCTAATAACTCTTTTTTATTATTCTTTCAAGGCAATCAGGACAGCCTTGATGAAAGTTGCTGCTCCTGTTTAATTTCTCATTTTTTTGAAAACTGCAATACCCAGTGCTAAAAATTGGTGTCCCTTGCAAGAAGTAAATCTCACCAAATTAGTTTGGGGGAGAGTGGTAATCTAAAAATAACAATCCTGCATGAGATTCTGTGTCAGATGCCTCCTATGTAGAAAACAAAGAGAGTATTTTATCTAATGAAGTAGGGGGATAGGGGAAAACAGAGGCAGATTGATATAGAGGTAGTGGGATTTTGGTTGATTAGTTATATGCATAGTATAAACCAACACAGTCTCATCACTCCTGAAGGTGTGCCCATTAAAAATAAAAGATTAAAATCGTATAATTTCCCACTACTCTAATCAAAACTACAATTGTAGGATCTGCTGGATAATTAGAGCTGTCCTGGCTGTCTAGCTAATGATTAGGTGGCTGTAGGTTACATGGTTTCTGATGTACCCTAATCCCAAATACTTAAACACTGACTAGGAAGGCTGCTGCTCTCTGTTCCTTTGTGCAGTAAAATTGCAGCATTTATCATTTCATCTCACACGCACGCGCACACACTTTATCTAATGGCCTATTTGTGCATCCAGCCACTTCTCGCCAGGAACGTATGCTTGAAAAATTGGTGCTGGAGTCCCTGGAGCTCACGGAGCAACTCCTGGCAATCCTGAGAGTATTTAGTTGCTTTAGATTAAAAAAAAAATGAAAAAACCAAACAAACCCACAAAAAAAAAACCCCCAAAAAAAAAAAAAAAAAGTCTTGAGACACACAGGGTTTTAATCCTTTGTGAATAGTGTAGGTAAGCAATTCAGATTAGGGCTAATTTTACCCAGTAAATGAAAAGTTAATTTGAAATAATAAATGCTGATAGTTTTAAAAACTAATTCTAGTTGTATCCCACTAATGAACAAAGATTGCGTTATAGATAGTTTTGGGGGAAATTTTCAGGATGGTAGAAGGCAGCAAGAGGTAATATCCTGGCTGTTGAATCTGACTGTGGCTGTGGCACCAGAGACCATGCAGACAACGAGCATGGATGGCAGGCAAGCCAAGAATAATTTGCCTTCTCTTTGCTCTTACTTTCTGAGTATGGAAATCACTGATCTGATGCCTCAAGCAAACAATATGTTACAATGCTCACTAGTATGCTTCAGTTGTTTAAGCATCCAGGTAAAATGGACTACAGCTGCTTCTTTCGACCAGAACAATATGAAGCAGCTGGAAAATATTTTTGAGAAATCAGGTCTATTTTTAATGCAGATCCGGAACCTGCATGTATATTTTCTATACCATACCATATTTACTAAATTCAGTTTAGTAAAAACACACTTCTTCCATTCCCTTTGAAACAATGTTTATATTTTTTGTGGGCTTCAAGTTGCCATGCAGAAAAGATTTCTTCATCCTTTCAGAGCAAGCTTCGATGGTATGGGGTCCTGGGCAACAGTATAGAGAAGGCAAATAGCATCGTCTGCACTAGGCAAAGTGGAGGAAAGGAAAATTAGATTTTAGCCACATCAAAGCTGCCATGTAATCATCATGTTACTAGTGGAAGATCAGAAATAATCCTTGTCTTATTTTTTTTACTTCTGTATAACAACAGGATATTACACAGTAGCCAAACCAAATGGTTAGCTTTTCTGCTTAGGTATTTCAACTGATTCTCTAAAAGAGTATGAAATTCTTCATCTTTTAATTTGTATGCAAACTACTGCCAGTGTACTTACAGCTGTGAATCTACTTCAGCCAAATTTATACCATTTTGTGTGTATTCCTTTTTTCCCCCACTACTATCAAGTGCCACTTTTGGTAAATGAACCCCCTCCTGGGTCATTTCCACAATCTGGAGCAGAACTGTGTTATCTTTCTGCCTCATTGACTTACTATCTCATTTTCAGTCTCTGAAGAAAAGCTATCTTTTTTCCCCACCTTGCTTATACTACTTTTATGTTCCATGAGAGCAAGTTTAGTCCCAATCCATGCCATTTAGTTATAAAAAAACAGGCACTAATTTAATGATCCATAATATTTCATAAAAACTTCCTCAGAAATCAAAGTAATAGCATGTAGAAAAGATTTCTGAAATGAAAGAGGCAAGTAAATCAGGAGTGCCTTAAAGCACAAAAGTCAGTCATCTGAACATTAATCCAAACACAATAAAGCCAACACCACAATAAAATACTCTATTTAATGTATTATTATTGTTGTTTGTTTTATTTAAGTTCCAAGAGAATGCTACATTATTCCATGTCCTTGGCCATGTGAATATGTTCCTGTTTTTTTATACTAAACAGAATCTTAATCATGCCTCTGGAAAATGAATGAAGTTGCATAAAGGCCAGTGAATATTGGCTCCACAAGGAAGAAATTGAAAGCCAAATAAACTCGAGAGTTTAAATGACTGGGAATCAATATCTCATCCCCCTCCTGCTGTTCCTTTCTGCTGAACATTTTTAAGTGGAAAGAGTTTTGGGCATGAACCGATTAGAATTTGTGAATGTAGAGAGGAAAAAAATGCCTTCTGGAATATCTTCTATAAGGTGTGGGACCTGGAGAGCTTGGTGAAAGCCATGTGCTGTGCTGTTCCTTAGTAGTTCTGTGCAGAATTGTGTCTCCAGTTTATATTTACATGGTCCTCAAAGCAGGCATGAATATTTCTTCTTCTTCATGATTGAAATAAAATGCTACAGAGAAAACAAAAGGAACTAAAAATGTAAACCATGGAGTGCTTCTCAGCAGAGGTAATTGTCTCCAGTGATGGATGTGAAGCACATGCATTTTGCAGCTGAAGAGTAAACCCCCCAAAAGAAACTATTGCATAATCTTTTTCTCTGTTCTTAAAAATGTGCTTTCAATTTTCATATTGCTGATATAAATCTCTTGGATCAGATTTCATGTCTTGTCATGTTTTCACAGTAGTCTTTTATGTAGACCCAAGCATTTCAGCTCTGCCTACTTCAAACAGTTACATTGGACTCAACAGAAATTGCTTCCTTAAGAAGAGCAAAGCACATCAGGGGACACCAGGGGTTTTCTCTGTATAATTAGGGATAGCAGCTTCCTTCCTACATGTTAGAGCAGTGAGGAGCAACTGGAAAATTGCCAGAATCAGGCCCATCTGTAGCAAGGATTTGGTATCCACATCCTGTTTCATCCCACAGTGTGGTTGTCCCGTATAAGCAGAACATCTGGCACGTGTTAGAAATATTTCTTGAAAAGGCTTGGACTATCATTTTGTTCAGTCTGGTTGAGTCTCTTCCTTGTAAAACGGAACCAATATGAAACATGTAGAGATCTCTATAATGTATAAAAGGTCAATGCCTACAGCATATGCCTTCACAAGACCTGTAATATTCTCCTTCCTCCCATCCGTACTCCACGTTACAATCTAAGATACTTTCCTCTTTAAGTGTGAGAAGCAAAGGAAAGTACAGAAGAGTCACTCAGTACCTCAAGTTTATACTGTCCACAAAGGATCTGTACTTAGCAGGATTGGGCTCATGAGGTTTAGGTGAGTGAGAAATAACAGTTTGCACCTTTTCTCCTTTTATCTGTAACCCATGAAGAATTGCTCTTATCAACACTACGTTTAATGGTTATTTGTGAACTTGCGAAGTTTCTTCATTCAGGAACTCCTTAATATGTTTAATAGCGTGTGCTGTGATTGTGGTGATGTCTAACTAGTAAGTCTTACCAGAGACGTGTGTTGAAGCCTCAGGATTTACGCCGAAGGACATACCTTGTTACCCTGGTTTCAGACAGGTCCTTCAGCCTGGGCAGACAGCAGTTAGACTAGCAGCTCTGCTCCCTTTACCTAACCGCAGAGGTCTGATGTGCCATATGGGTCTGAGATGGATAACATTTTTATTATGTCAAAAATATTTTGATAATGCCATTGATGCTTCTACAAGCTGTCAGAAATAGTTTTGAGAAGGTCCCCTAATTATTGCGGAAACATATGTGCTAATTGTGCAGATGTGTTGCAAAGACATTCTTCTGGGATTTGTTTCCCTTAGGCATTTGGCAGTGGACTGAAAGTGAGCAATTTGACAGGTTTGATGCAGGTCTGATTGAGAGGGATATTGTTTTCCACATGACCGGTTTCATTAGCAGACACATTAAAAGCAGTCTGGAGTTACTGGCCCTGGAGAAAAAAATCAAAAATAATTACCTAATGTATTTGTTTTGGTAATGAGGAATGTCCTTCCCCTTTTCAGTGTGGCTTCTTTCATCCAGTTAATGGGAGGAGAGCGAAGCAGGGCTTGGCTTTATGTGAGTGTTTGTGTTGGCGGAGCCCTCGGACCTGTTGAAGTGGTCATAATAGCAGAGCGTTGTGCTATCAGACCTTCTTGCTATCCTTGTCCTTTGCATTTGGTTAGGCCTGTGCTCTATTTACTCCATGCTCACCGAGATGTGGAAAAGAGCAAGAGCAATCAGATTTCTTTCTTTGTGCTGCTTATAAATAATGGGATAAGGTACCTGATTTCTGTATATATATCATTTTGTGTGTGTGTGTATATACATATCTATACAGGTGTGCGTGTGTACATATATAGGTATATAGGACATCCTTATGTGCCCAGGCAGATTGCAGGTGAATGCAGCTACAGCAAAGGATATGGCTCTCAAGAATTGTTTAAACCATAAATTCTGTTGCAAAGTTAGAAATCGCTGATTATTCCCTTTGATTTTACAATGTCTAATTTAAGTTAATCTAGCTAAGAACTCTTTATCAGTACTAAGTCTTAAGCCTCCCAGTCTCAGCCATGGTGCTAATTGTTCATTAGAGCTGATAGAGCCATTTAATAGCATGCTTTTTGTTTTTCTAGATTCAAATCAGAATGAATGAATTAAATGCTGTCTGCTATCGAGAGTTTTGTTCAATTCAGCAGTTCCCAGTAGTCCTGGGCCAAGCTTTATGCTCCGTCTCCTTCAGTGCTGCCTGCTTAACTTCACCTACCTCCCCTGTCATTTTATTTGCCCTTATTGCTGCCTGTTTGCCTCCTTACTCCTTACCCCTGGTCCTGGCCTCCTGGTTCTTCACCCTCTGTTACCTTTCCATTCCCTGTCTCCTGGATTTCTCCTTCTTCTTTCTCCTCAACCCTGATGGAGTATGAGTGCCGTTTGATGCTGTCACCCTTCAGTGTCAGCCCACCTCACCAGGGAGATGTGATGATGATTGTGACCCAGCTTAAAGTTTGTGAAGACACCTGGAACCAGGAATGAATGCTTCTTGGGCCTTTTTGTTGCTTGAGTTCTTAAAATAGTTTTTCTGTGGTTTTAGTAATTTTTTTCAGTATTATTCATTGTCTGTCAATCTTAGAAATTGATGCTTAATTATTACATTGCTATGAAGATCGTGATAAGGCGGTTACATAAAACTGTGACTGTGAATAAGGAGTTGATAAGTTTAGATTGTGAACACAAAATTAAGGAAGGGTGGGATTGGTGATCTTTTGTGATTCTGGAACAACTTTGCTTTGCTGTAGCTCTGCTCTGATGCTAGCATTTGTGTGACTGGAAGAAACTTCATCACGACTTTTTCTCCTTGTCTGATTTAGGAAACTGCCAGGCAGAAATGTCTATGCCCAGATGCACAACGAAAAAGAGCAGGAGATGACAAGCCCTGTTAATCACAGTGAGGACACCCAGAACATCATCCAGGGTGAGGAGTTTATTGATGATGATCTGGACTCTCAAACACTAGGTAACGCAAGAGGTAACTTCATTTTTAGTTTAAAAATTTTCATAAGTAATTGATTTTTAATTGATGTTTGTTTTCATTTTAGCTTTTTTTCATTTTCTGCTCAGTCTCAGGAAGAAGTAAATAGTACACCACTAACAAAGGATTATCTCAGTTATCTTCTTTTGGCTTGCTTGTGATATAGGCTAATGTATGGATGACATGCTATATAGAGCATGAGTACAGAGATAGCACAGTTCCAAGTCAGGAGACTTGCTGGGACAGTTTTAGAGAGAAATTATATTTGGTACAACAGGATATAATAAGTAACAATTGAATTAATAATTATCAGAATTAGTGGAAAATGGAGTTTAGGCCAGAAGGATTTGTAGAGTCAATGTTTCCATGATTTCAGATGGATTGTATCTAGATCCGTTGCTATATTTGCCATCATATTCCAGTGGCATTTAAAGTTTTCATGATTAGAAACATTGAATTTATTCCTGTATAAAAACTATCAGAAGTCTTCCCTAATTTAGCTGGTAACTTTCTAGTATTCATGGGGTGGTCATAAGGAACCCACAAGGGAAACTTTCTGTGAATATCTCTCAGTGCAAATGATTTCGGTGTGAGGTGGAAGTGGATAACCTGGCACCCTGTGGTTATTTTTAATGTAACATGGAGTGCTGATCTATAAAGTTCATTTCTTGTAAAATTTACCATTATGTTCAGACTGCTTTCAGGTCACAGTCTGAAAAGTGTAGGACAATGGAAAAAGCTCTCCACTTCTACACGTTTTGTGAAAATAAATCAGATAACACAAAGCCTTTGGGATTTGTAGCAGTAGAGTCAAGGTATAACAGGGAACTGTAATGTCTTCATGAACCCACAGAAGAAGATGTGTTTTAGCTGCACCAGAGGTAGCCTGGGGAAGGACAGAATTTTGGTAGAGGAGAGATTTCTTTATCTTGGGTTTCACCTTTATCGTTTGTTGTCAATGTCTTTATTTTCATTTGCTGAACTGTGTGCCACTTCTAGGTTCTTGGAGGTGTTAGCTTTGAGCACAAGGGAAGAATCCAGCCTCCTGCTTTGCTTTGTGTATTTCTGTCTTTTCTTTGACAACCTTTGTGTATGAGTAGTGCTGTGTTTTCATTCAGATTTTGCAAGACGACCTTGATTGCACTCCTGATTCTACCAGAGTTAGTTCCAAAAACAACCCTGGAAAAACAAAGTCTCTGTTAAAATTGTTTGATCAACTCATCTCCAGGGTCTTTAGAGGAGAAGGCTGAACACTAACAAAGTCCTTGCAGACATGCCTATTAAAATGGAACATTCAAACACCTCTAGTAATGTACAAAAGCATAACTTCTTTTAATAGTAGAAAATCCCTATGGCCTATTTATATAAGGCACCTTGGGATGCTGGAATGAAGAAATGCTACCCTGATTTGTAATGCATTCAGAAATAATCTCTACTTGCCCTGCACTCTTTACTCAAAGAAAAAAAATCCTTCTATCTGGGAAGAGCATTATTAGGGTTAAAGAGTGCAAGATCAGGATGTTTTGATGTGAAAGTTAAGACAGTTAGCAAATGCAGATCTTAAGGTGATTTGTGCTTCTGCCAGGTTGTCAACACTGGCAGCATTTCCAGCGGAGCGTAAAGAGTTCATTTCTGTGGATGATAATCATTCATATTTGTCAGCTACTGTACAGCTTTCAGACACAAGACTTTATTTAAGACATAAAACTATACTTCTGCTCGCTGTACTGTTTTGTTACTTGCAATACTTTCCACTAGCTCCGGTATCACTCAGTACTGCCAAGAAAATATTGCTGTTAATGATGCTCCTCTGTTTTATCTGGCCAGAGTATGAAACATGCTATAATCCCTGCTTTATATTAAATTCTGTTTTACGACATTATTTGCAGAAGGTTCCTATGCTATGAGACCCTTTCTAGTTCTGGTGTGCTTTCTCCCTCCCTGTTGGGAGATGTTGGTAGCAGTCTCCGCTCCATGCACAGCAGGGAGTTACAGGCCTGGGTTTCTGTTTGTTCTCTCTCTTCTCATAACTTTTGAATTTCCACAGTACAGTATTCCCAGACTCACCCATCCGCTTTTTTTGTTTTCTATATATTTTATGTTGCCTACTTTATCGCAACCCCCACCTTGGGACTCCAACACCATTACCTTGCAGTGACTCCTTCTGGGAGAAGTGGCAACTTGAACAGCTACAGAGTTCCCTTATTGCTGATGCCGGTCAGTGTCCAGTCCCAGGTCAGTGGCATGTCGAATGGACGCCTCAGGTTCCATTCTCCTCCCTCACCTGCACCCCTCGAGACAACTACTCCTTTTTAAGCCACAAAGAGAACAAACTTATGCTGTCACTGGGATAGAAACCCTAGGAATTTGCCACAAATCCACCACCATGAGCAAAAGCTTTGCGCGAAAGTGTGCTGTAGGTACATGGAGCTGTTGCACCAACCTTCACTTGACCTGTTGTTTGATAAAGCCACTCTCTTTATGCGATTGACTTGTCCCTGCAGTAAAAAGGGGATTTATTGTGAAGTGCCTGAAATACACTAATGCTGGCCTTTTGTTTCTATATTTTCATAGGCAATCACTCAGGCGTGGTTTTGAGCATCAACTCCAGAGAGATGCACAGTTACCTGGTTAGCTGATATTTACAGCTGAACACAAAAACCGAAAGACTCTTCTCTGTATCATTTTATTTTTCCCTGGTGATGTCACAAAATTGCAAATATGGCTGTAAATGCTGGTGGAGAGGAGGTTTCTTATCAGTCCCGTGGAAAAAAAACGTCCATCATCAGTTACCAAGGGAGAAGGATAATACGTCTTGTGTTCACTCTATGGCCTGGGAACTTGTTACGATTGAAACTCCAACTATGGTAGCAAATTTGTAGCCCTAGGCACCTTCAATGCCACCTTATTTCTTTTCTGTATATGCTCTAGTTCTTTATGTTTATTTTTAGAAGGGTTGACTGTAACTTTTTAATTATATTTTTAATTGAGGTATTCAGCAGAAGGCTGGGACTCTTCAGCCCCAAAAGGTAATTTTTACACAAGCGACTAGACCAGAACAGAAGGTTGGTTGATCACGATGACATTTTTTTAGGAGGCCAAGTGTTTCTGTACTGGGAGAGGACTGAGCAAGGAGACAAATGCACTGCTAGTCAATACAAGCTCTTAACTTAAACTTGTGTGAGACAATCTAATGAATTTAGGTCTAGGCCCTTCTGTGAATGAAAGGAAGTAAAGTGTTAATTAAGATATCTCATAATGCAGGATAATGCTCTTGTAAGTTTAGCAAGTCCTGACAAACCATCAGCACCAGTATCTCCCCCAATCCTGCCCCATGTGAAAGAAAAACACCAGCTTGATGTTCTTTCCAGACCAGGTGCCTTCACTTGCAGACAGTCATTTCAGTTGCTCTCTTCTAAGCGAGCACCTCTAGGACGATGGCAGCTGACGGATGAGTGACCCTGTAAAACCCAGTGCTGGTGGTCTGTTTCTTTTTAAATTTCCAGAGAGCGTAAATACCTCTTTTAGGTCACTTTCTTTGTATTGTTATTTTTTTAAAACTTCCTGTTAGGGCAGAGGTGCCGGGTAGGTCAGAGCTCCCCTCCGGGCAGGACTGGGTAGCACACCACCGTCCCCTTCCCTCCCACATCCTTCTTTGGGACTCTCCCTGGCTCTCCGGCCTTGCAGGCAGGGATGGGCAAACTCTGACTGACCTTTTCCGCTGGGGTTGGTTTGACAATCTGGAGGGCCATGGGCAAGATGGGCTCTGATTCAGAGGTTCGTGTTTCCTTTCCATCACCACGGGGTGTCACTCGGCCCCTACCACCGCTGGCCCCTATTTCTGCAGGGAAGGCAGTGGGGCTTCTGAAGGACCTGCCTGCAGAAAGGCTTGTGAGCCAGGTCAGAGTTTCCTAATCCCAATTTTGTGAGTTGGGTCAGAGTTTCCTAGTCCCGACCTCTGCATCCCTAGGGAAGCGGCAGTGTGGTGAATCCACACCCCGCTGGTCTTTTCCCTGTGGTTTATGGAGCTGTGTAGGAAGCGGACTGTGGTGTGATGAGTTTAAACATCTGGCATCCTATGTGTCACAGCTGCCTGGAATTAGGATGCTTCTCTCAGAAACCTATATAATCTTCTCACTTTTTGCCTTCGATAGAGAATAAATAGCTCTTTACTCACTGAATGTCATGCTGATGCTAGTGGCAAGCTCGCACACCACCTTGCTTAAGGAGGATACAGATAGCTAGCTACATCTTTCTGAATAAACAAGCAGAGAATAATGAATACTGGCAAGACAGAAACACACTGTCTTAAAATTATCGTATGCATTGGACTCATTCTTCCATGTAGCTGTGGATATCCTAGAGCATATTGTCATCAAATGCAGTGGACTGGGATGTAATATTTCCGTGTACTACTGTAGGCTCTCACAAACCCCACAGGATGTATGTGTAAAGCACAACGAAATCTAGATTATAAACTTACTGTATGGAATTAGATGGAAAAGTTTAAGTGAAGATTCTGAAAAGCACTTGCAAACTGCTCAGGAAAATAATTTCAAAAATTGTTCTAAAATTTCTGCCTAGGTAGTTTTAGAGTGCCGTGCAAACTGATTTACAGAGAAGCAGTGTTCTAGCTGACTGGTACGCCAGGCCGTGTAGAAATCCAAGGTGTTCCATGTATCTGAGGCTGAGTTTCTTGAAGAGACGTGCAAATACAAAATGTGCTGCGTATTGGAAACTCTCAGGACCGTTGCACCAAAGGCTTTCCCTTCTCACCAGCTCTTTCTGCTTTTTCTAGTGGAAATGAGCTGGAACAGACAATAAAACAGTATTTCAAACAGCTTGCTTGTTCCTGTGAAAGAAATCTGCAGTGGGTTATTTGTATAGGGCAGGTGAATGACAGATTAGCCTCATGGACAAGGGATGGGGTGGAAGTTCTAGCTTGGGGTTGTTCTCCCACGGTTCCTCTGGTTGGCAAAGGACCCTGTTGGAACTAGGTCACACATTTAATTTATGCTTTAACAGCTACTTTTATACATTTAATACAGGGTGATTGGTGTCTCTGATAACAGGAGTCTTTTGGCAGACCCTAGAATATTTAACTGCTCGGTACTCTAATTAACACTTAGCACAATATAGTGCCTGTAATAATGTTTTTCGATGCTTATTAATTTGATTCATGCAGCATTCCTGTGAGGTTGGTTTGTCGTGTCTTAAAAACACTGTTTTCTAAAGAGTTGTCAGTATTGCCGTAACTGTATTAATAATACCCAGAAGATAATAAAGGCAACCTTTCATTCCCTGGCAAGAATAACTTAAAAATGAAGTCTTTTAAAACTGAAAAAATACTATTACCGTTTTCCCATTCACGGTGTCTTGGTTTATCTTTAAATGACGAGTCTCACTAGTGCTAGGTTTCAAATCTCTTGACCTACGACCGTGACATCTTAGCATTTTATCCTTCATACGTATCTAAAATCCTGATACACACTTATACAGCAATACAGAGTTGTTTCTGTGCACAAATGCTAGTCACACATGCACACACACATGCAATATTTGTACATATTCCAGTTAAATCCGTTAGCGTGGAAGGGTGATTTGATGGCTAAGAAACAGAAGATGGCTGTTGGGTACCTGGATTCTGTACCCAGAATTTGGGCAAGTTACTTAACCTGTATGTGCCTCAGTTTCCCCACCTGTAAAATGGGGCTGATAGTAATTACCTACCTCACAGGGGTATTGTGAGGCTAAATTAATCACTGTTTGTTCAGGATCTTCAGAGTGAAAGAATTTTGTGAGCATAAATTACTAATAGTTTCGCTTTCATTGTTTTACTTGTAATTAGCACTGTTATTAAAGATAGTCTACTGAAACCAGACACATTTATGTATAAATGTAGAAAACTTGTAACCTGAAAAAAGTGCATCACTGTTTAAAAAAAGGTAATTTAGATGGTAGCATTGCAACATTGGCTGTGGTTTTGCTAAGTTACACACTAGTCTCTTAAACTTACTTTTCTGCAGTGTTATTTAGTCAAAAGCCTTATAATGATAAGTACAGTGGTACTTATCAACACTGATATCAAACTATACTGAAACCAACAAAACTGGCGGTGTGTTGGCCTCATTTATGTCTTTTGGCCTTCTTAAACTTTTATGTATTTGCAATTTCAGAAACACCCTGTACTTTTCAGAGTGCTCCAAGCAGTACCAATTTGAAACATTCTAACAGAGCCATCAAGATTTACAGCTGTTATCTTTGCTTTCCCTTTTGACGTTGAAAGTTTTATATGGCTTTGGAGTGGTCCATCCATATAAAGTGCTCAGAAATGCTCAGAAGACAATTAGGGAAAATCCACACGCAGTGTAAATTAATTTCTCAAAAGTAAAAGCAATATAAACCAATGAATGTTTTTATAACTTGTAGAAGATGGTGGTGGAAATGGCTGTGAAGAAATAGAAGGTGCCAGCCTGAGGCAAGATGTTATTATCTCCAATTCACATCCAATTTCTTTGAAATGTTTTAGGATATTCTCATAGAATTATATCCTTCCTGATGAGTTTTCTGCTTTCAGTGACCAATGTAAAGAGGAGTAAAGTGTTTATTCATATAAAGTAGATGATTTATTAAATTACTGTCCTCTGGACAGACAGAGACAAATCAGTGCTTTGCCATTGGTACTTCCTAGGACAAAATGGATTTTGTCTGATGTAATTATGATGTTTAGCTCTGTTTTTGGTCCAATGCGACATCCCTTTGGTGGGAATGCTCTGCTACTGCATGCTGCCTCTTTAATAGAGGTCAGTAGTACAGAACTGCAGTGGTTTCCATCTTCCTTACAGAAATACATGCTGAAATAAACGTGGGGGGTGAAGGTGTTGTTATTTTTAAGAAATTAAATACATACATTTGTTTGTAGTAACTTTTTGATGATGAACCAGTGGTTCTGATATGCTTTGAATTTCTAGTGTTATTTCAAGTTGAATACAATGTTGATAAGTTGCTAGAATTGATGACAATTTCAGTCATAGTTTTTTCCTATGTTTCCAATAAAACAATGTTTTGTAATTTTTTAATGA
Organism: Aramus guarauna; assembly: GCA_013400195.1. Taxonomy (NCBI): domain Eukaryota; kingdom Metazoa; phylum Chordata; class Aves; order Gruiformes; family Aramidae; genus Aramus; species Aramus guarauna. Next base: position 678,626 of record VXBL01005888.1, read on the forward strand.
ATGAGGCTTTGGTGGGGAAAAGTGAGACTAAAATTTTATTTCATTGCAGAATCCCTGACAGTTGGAGTTGTTACTGTATATTGATTGATACAGCTGTATTGTTTCCATCCTCATTTTTATTTCAGAGTTTTAAATGAAAGTAAGTGCTCAAAATATTGCCTTTCCACCAAGAAGACATTTATAAGCATTTACCTTTATAAATATTGATTTTTAAGATGCAAAATTTTGTTGTGTCTTCTAACTCCATCCAAAAAGCTGCTTCCTAGCTCATTTCCTCTGTTCGAGTCCCAGTTGTACATTGCTTCTATAACTTGCTTTACGAGACTGGCTTGTAGCCTCCACTTACTAGTCTGAGAGAGTCTTTCTAAAACTTCCATTAGAATAGCGTTTAACTGCCTAGAAGGAGTTACAGGATCTGCTCAGACTGTTTTCCTAATGTTAAGCCTCTATTTTCATGTTCCTTAATTCCTTTCAGCATTTCAGTATTAGCCCTCTCAGTGCCATTTAAATGCATGCTTATTTTTATTGTGGATATATGTGTAATGTTTTTCACTTATTTTCAGACTATAATCATCAAAGTGACAAATTTTGAAATAACTCAGACCCCCAGTTAGCTTTTGCAATTAAAAGCCTGGCCCTGCAGTCTTTGGGAAATGTCAAGCTGTGCACTCTTAATTTTTT